>PVIW01000801.1:0-336603 GCA_004026585.1 Noctilio leporinus
CTCACTAGGTGACCGCTGGAGCTCTGTGGAACATGTTGGCCAGCCCGGAAGTCGCTGGCCGAGGAGGGGTCTCTCCAGGGGCCCTGTTTCCCCTCTCTCCCTCTTCCCACCTTCCCCTGGCTGGCAGCGGCGTGCCTGCAGCAGCGCTTCCCTCTGCAGCAACCCCTTGCACTTGGCTCGCACTTCTGGGCGCTGTCCATGGTTGCAGCATCTTTAGGGCGCCACGTCAGGAGGCCGCGGCAGGGCCCTGCGATTGGCCGAGAGCCCCTGGCCGTCCCCCAACACACCCGCCCCCGGTCTGGTCCCCCTACAGGCGCAAGCCAGTGTGCTTGCAGGGCGCGCCCTGGGGCTCCCGGAGGCACACCCACTTTCCTTAATAGGGCAGAGTCGGATGCCCGAGAGGGCAGCCGCGCGCAGGGGTGGGGCCGGGAGTCCTGGGACCCTATCGCAGCAGGGGCAGCCACAGCCTCAGCCACAGCCTCAGCCGCCTTAGAGCGGCAGGAGGGAGCAGCTGGTCGCTGCACCCCAGGCTGCCACCACCCGGGGACTCCACTCCTCTCTTCCCACCGAGGCCTTCGCTGGCACCCCTGTGGGTCCCCCTGGTCCAAACCTCTTGCAACGATATGGAAGAATTTTTGCAAAGCGCCAAGTCTAAGCTGGTAAGTTGAGGAAAGAAGGCTGTGTGTGTGTGTGTGTGTGTGTATTCTGATGGAGAAGAAAGGGCATTGCAGTAGAAGAGGGAGAAATAACTTTGTCATTTAGTTGTCAGGGTGTGTGTGTTGTCCCTGAAAGGAATCTCTTTTAACTTCCCGTGCTTACAGCTAGCGGTCTGTCTCCAAAATTCTCCCCCAAGCCAGAAAAAATGCAAGAGCTGAGGCTGGTCATAACCTGGCTCAAGTCGGGTGCTGAGTTTCCAGTTTTGGTGCCCTTGGCCTGAGGCTAGAGAGAGGCAGATCTGGCCAAATCTATAGTTTGCCTCTGAAGGCTAGAGGATGCATGGGTGTGGTGCTCCTGGGAAAAAGAGCCCAGCCTCTGCAGATGCTGGATGTGTAAGAGTAAAAGAAAAATAAGAGCCTTTTAGATGGACAACAGTGTGGTGATTGCCCTGGGGAGGAGGTATAAGGGGATTAAATGGTAATGGGAAAACATATATAGTAAAGACTAAATTTAAAAAATAATCTCTTAGAACTAGCTTTTAGCAGGAGGTAGTGGTGGCAAAACATGAGTGAGGAAATCAGAGTGTCAGCGAGGAAGGACATGTAGGACGTGTGCCAGTATGCAGTTCATGCAAACACCCCTTATACAGAGCTTGCTTCAGTGTGGGAGTTGGGGCTGTTCTTCCGAACCGCGTGTGTCTCTTGGGTTCCTATTCAGCTGTGTAACGTGGGACAGAGAGAGAAGGGAAAAGGCCCAACTGTTGCTGGCGATGTGGGTTGTGCCAGACCGTTTTCTCCAGGGAGAACAGAATGCTGGCCAGCTCTGTTTAACTGTTTCGCTGCACAAAAAGTGAACCAAAATTTCCTGTGGATGTTGACTCACAGGAGTTTGAGAACAACGGATTCTAGCAGTTTCCTAATTCCAAATTGTTTTGGCTCCCCAGCATAACAGTAATGAACATAATGGAAATGTTTCTGTTCCAGCACTTAAAACAAAAGCCTCTGCCCATTCAGAAACAGTATCTTTAATGAACAGTAAAAGCACCTTTTATGGGCCTGGCATAGGAGGAAATGCATAATTTATGATGCCTTTATCCTGTAAACCTTCTTAGAAGCCAAAATATAAAGTCTGCATTAAGGTGACGTCTTAGTCACAAGGCAGGGTACTTGCAACCTTGTTGCTGTAACTCACTCACCCTTGAACAACAAAGGGAGTGCAGAGGAATTCGTGCTTCTTACCATGGCATAACGGTAAGTGCCTTTTAAAAGGCCATTTAAGTTGTTCAGTGCTAACATAACTACTTAGCTTTTCTACTTTTAGCCTGCCAGAGAGTTGAATGCTTGTGGGAGTTTTAGAAGTGAGAAACTTTGCGATCATTTATGTGTTTATTGTTGACACCATTTACCCAATGAGAGCAGGAAGGAACATGCAGATTGCAGAAACTTAACTTGCGTTTCTGATAGGATAAGTATGCTCTGTGTTCTTTACCTAAGAGTGAGTGAGAGATGGTCAAAAAGAAGAGCCAGTGTTGGCAGGTTACTTATTTATTAATTTTTTTGTGGGTGAAAATGAACGGTGATCAATGATAAATGCAGTTTCAGACCACACCTGTATGCCACTTCCCTTGTATTTATTTTAACAATAAACATTTATATTATGCGGGTCCTGTGTGAGCAAAAGGTTTGTCTCCTTTCTGAAGAACAATTGCTGGAATAAAAAAAAAAGTCGCTATTACAGAGTAATCAGTTGAGAGTCATGTGTAAGTGTATTTACTGAATCCCTTCATTAGCCGAGCAATTGCTCTACATCATTAAAAAAAAGAGAGAGAGAGACAGAAAAAGGAAGTGGTTGTTTGAAATAATGTTCCCAGTTCCCTGCTTTGGTCAGAACAATTACTGCTAGTTTTGTTTTTTTCTTGGGTAAGTTTCTCGTTAGAGGTCGCAATTAGTCTTTCATATCTAGCTGCAACAAAAGTGGTTTGGTCAGTTTTAATGTCACGTTTTCCCTGACAAATTACAATTTATAGATAAAGTTTTTTTACTTAATATGCAATATTCAGCTATAGAAATAGATAACCTTTGTTTTAGAAGGCAGATACTTTTGTTTAAAAGAAAAAAATTAAATCAGTAAGTATTGCATTCATTTGTGGCATTATTTTATCCATAATAAAATGGTAGGATTTTCAAAAATTACGTTATATTTTGGGAAACATTTAATTAAGGAGAAGAAAATGACCATGCTGGTTTTCATTTAAGATTTATCAGACCAGAATTAGACAGAATTTACATGTTATGTTTAAGCTGTTTTCCATCAGAAGTCAATGCAAGTTTATCTATATGATAATTTTTAAAAATCTAATGGGAAGATTTTTTTCTACCTACTTTACTCCTTTGATATTCTGTAAGCAATATATATATATATATATATATATATATATATATATATATATATATATGCATATGTATATATGTACATATTTGAAGGTTTGAAGTAGTCAATGTCCCTTCCAAAGTCTTGACATAACCTCATCACCATCAAAACTACTTAAAACTCAAAAAAAAATTGTATTGCTGTAAACCATAGATAAAATCTCCAGGCATCAAACTTGGGGGAATTTGTGTGCCTTTTAATCCTAAGAACATTTATTATACATCTGTCATTGTGAGGGGAGAAGTTTTCCCATTCTAGACCAGGCCCTTGGCTTGAGCAGAAATCTTTGAAGTGGAAAGGATGCTTTTGAATTTTTATAAGGTAGGTTGGAGATTATTTTTGTTGAAATTGCAAGAGCACTGTCTCAATTCTATTTATCATCCCAGTCTGGTTTTTTGAGTCCTTAAACTAGGGCAGATTCACTGACATAATCCCACCCCCTTTCCCCTAAATCTCTCCTCCTGACACCATGCTTCATTCCTGAGAATAGGTGAAACTGATCAGAAATGTCAAAAGGAAACCTCAAGTGTGGCTTCAAAAGAATCACTCCTCCTGGAACTCAAAAGCTTATCAAATGCTGCTGTCTTGTTAGGACAGGCTTGGGTTCCTGACGCTTCTTTGTAAAAAAGAAAAACCTCAGCTAAAGGTGGAGGGCTGCAAGGGAAGTAGTCACTCTTGCCACACACAGTCTCCAGAAACAGATAGGGAATTGACACAATTATTATAAAAACAATCAGAATCTTGAAGTCAGCAGTATGAGGGCCAGATCCCAGGGCAGTAGAGGTGGTGATCAAAGGGTGATGTTTATTACCTTGATTCACTAGTCAGTGTGAGAACCCAGCTATTTCTAATCCGAATACACACTTACTTTTTCTCTTGCCACTGCCCACCTTGCTCTTTTTCCACCTGCAAATTCTGAGCTGGAATAGAGATAGAAATAAAATCCTATAGTTCCAGATTTGCTCTTAAGTTTTAGCCATGCTTTTCATCTTGGTCACACCAGCTTTGTGGTGGTGTCTTAGTCATTCTTAGTTAGACCATTTCTATGGTAAGAAAAACTGAAAGCAGGTAAGGAATGAGAGACTCCTACCCTAGATGGCGATTTGGGAATATTCTCCATTTCATAATGGCCAGCTCAGAAAAATATTCAGGCCAAGACAGCCCCAGGATGGCAGTAAATGGTCGGAGAGCGCAGAGTGAGGAAAATGGGGACACAGTGCCCTGGGGCCCTGACTGGCGGAGGGCCAGGGTCCCCACCGTGGGCAGACTGGCTGCTGAGCCCCTCCCACTGCCCAGACTCCACCATCTGATGCAACTGGAGCAGCTGTTCAAGGGAGGGGACATGGCAGCACACATGCCCTAAGGTCATGAGCTGGCCTTGAATGTGTGTGTGTGTGGTCAAGTGTCAGCTGCCACCAGAGGGATACAGGGCATATTGGTGTCCCAGGAATGCTGTTTCCAAAGGCTGGGTGGGGACAGGATAACCACTGCAGTCTGGGGAATGCATCTGCCACTTCAGCAATGACAACTGCAGGAAAGGGCTCACATCTGCAGTGGGTATTGGCCAATTCGAGGACTTCCACAGAAGGAAGGTTCTGGGTAGCCCGCATGTCAGCTTACTCTGTGGTATGTGGCATAGAGACAAGAAAGCACGTTCGAAACTCTAAATGAACAACCACATTAGCGTTTATAGATATGAAGTTAGAAAAAGAAGACGGAAAACACCACACCATGTCTGCAGAATAATTATCTTGATTGGAAATTAGAGGAATATATTCTTCCTGGTTTCCCTTAATGGGGAGAAGATGGTGAGTGTCAATAAAAACATTTTTTAAATGAAAGTTCCATGCCTTTCAAAGGGCCACTGTGGTGAGGACTAGCAGTGATGGAGACGCTGGCAGAGCAGTTTCACTCAGAGATCCGAGCTCGTTCTGCTCATTGTCCACAGGATCCGCTCCCACCCCTTCCTAAGGGAGAGCTGGTGCATTTGAGACCATGCCTCTGGCTGGAGCACCCTGGGCTGAAAACTGAGGAGCCCAAAGCACTTCAGTCAATGTGGCACCACCCACTTGGGGGCTGATGAGAAGAGCTCTTGTTGCGTGTTCCTCGCTGCCTGAGCTTTCAGACCATGAGCTGTGACTGTCCCAGTCTCAGGGCCTGCGGAGAAAACCCAGACTTGAATGGTGTGAATCTCAGAGTGGATTGGTGGGCCTCAAAGGTAAAGAATTGGTCACTACCATTCAGACAGCATCTTGGGTCTTGAAGAGCATAATCAGGTGAGTGAAGACACCCTTTAATCTGTGATTTGGGGACTATATTGTTAGCTAGGTAAAAAAAAAAACAACCACAAAAAAAAAAAAAAACAAAAAAAACCAAAAACCTAACACAGCCCTGGCTGGTAGCACAGTGGATAAGGTGCTGGCCTGCAAACCCAAAGGTCGCTGGTTCAATTCCCCAGCCAGGGCCATAACCAGGTTGCAAGCCAGGTCTCCAGCCAGACCCATGGCTGGAGGCAGGTGAAAGGCAACCGTACGTTGATGTTTCTCTCCCTCTCCCCTTCCTCTCTCTCTGGAAATAATAAATAAAATCATAAAAAAGAAAAAAAAGTAACAGCTTCTGTAATATGTAGCATTTATCTGGGCTGATATTAACATCATTTTGGGTTTGGTGTACCCTCTCAGGGGAGCTCTTGTGAGCAATAGTGCCTTGGTGATACAGACTTCACTCTCCCCTTATGTCCACTACACCCTGGACTACTAGCCGAGCAGAGAAAAGGGCGAGGGAGAAATACCTGGGTCTGGATGAAGGCTTCAAAGGGGGAAAGAACATCTGAGGACCGGAGAGGTAAAGTGCATGGTGTTGCCTTGGTCGTTGATTCTTTGTGCACCCTGGGGATTATGGGAGAGTCACAGAGTTTGGAGTGTTTGAAAAGAAACTGGGAGGAGCAGGGGTGATATATTCAGGAGGCAGCATTCAATGGATTTTGATATGCAGTCACAGGTCCCATAGTAGCCTGCTCAAAATCTCCAGCAAAATCCCAGATTCATGTCTGTCTGAGCCCTGTGGCTTTGCGCTTTGGTTTCCAGGGAAAAGTAATCTTCCTTCTTGAGAGGCCATGGGAGCTTAACGGGGCCAAGATTGCCCAGAAAAAAGCAGACCCTTTAAGGCTTGGTTAGAAAAACTAAGCTGATAGGAAAGCTTTGGGTTTTGAATATGGAAAATGGGGAAATGATACCTATTTTGCAGGTTTGTTGTAAAGCAAAATAATGTACCTGCAGCACCATAGCACAGAACAATGGTTGTTCCTTTCTGTTTGCACCCAAGTTGGTCCTTTCCTTCAGTTTCTTATGTCAGTGAATAACATCATTTATCCAGTTTCTCCAACTGGGAATTTTCTTCTCCCCTCTCCCTTCCCCACCTGTCATATTCCAGACACACCACATCAGCTGGGTGGAAGCAATGGCCAGCCAACCAGTTGGTCCCCTGCAAACCATTCTCCAACTGGTACGACGTAGGTCACTGGGAAAGCCTTTTACCCTTCTCCCACCTCTCCTTTAAAAGCTCATTATCACTTTCTGCTGCTCTGAGGAGGACAGAAAACACTCTTAATTTGACCTTGGCCTCTGGCCCAGGCCATTGTCCACCTTCTGCTGGCTTCTCCTCCTGCCCCTACTTGGCTTAACTAACTCCTACCCGTCCTGATTAAGTGACGAAGAAGAGATGACTTGGCTCAGTGATCCCTGCCTACCCCACCTCCCCGATTTCATGAGTATAATAAGTCAGGTGATTTTTTAAAACTTACTTATCTCAGCTTGTCATTATATCTGTACTGGGCATGTTTATTTGATTAATGAAAGTACAGACCAGGATCTCTGTGTGGTTTTTGCTCACTGTGGTATCACCAGGGCCTGGTGCAGTGCCTGAAGCTCAGTAAGTAGGGGTGTTTTTTTTTTTTTTTTTTTTGGGTGGGGGGAGGCAATGAATTATGCCATCTTATCATTAATTAAATACAAAACCTTCCAACCCTGTTACCTAGAGATCATTTCACTTACTGCCCTGTTGGGCTACCACTCCCTTGTCTCTCTCCTCAGCATTGGTGAGGCAATAGCTTTTCCTCAGGAAAGAGAAATACATGGTTTAGTGCCTTTTCAATGACAAAAATGTTGGAGTGCTGTGTGGCAAAGCTGCCTGCTCTTGGCATTGTTTACCTGAATCACATCAAAAGAATCAGAATGTCTCTTTCTGTTGATGATCACACCAATTCTTCTCAAGTTAGCACCTCCCATTACCATCCCTAGCTTAATGGTATCAAGCCTGTTGAAATCAGTATTCTTCCCAGTTTTCAAAATCAGTCTGAACAGTGTGGTGGTTCAAGTTGATGAAAGGATCAGGGTAGCGGATGGTGCGAACATCAAAAGTCACCGGATGAGGGATGTTTTTGTGTCTACAAAGGCTTTCCTATTTTGCACAACTTGTACTTGGCCTCCTTAGGTGCAATACGATAAATAGCAAAGCCACCCTTGGTGCCATAGATCAGACGGAAATTCTCTGCTGTCTTATCACCACAGATGACATCCATAAAATCACCAGGGAAAGGAAGGCTGTATCAGTTCAGACCTTGCTGTTAATCTTACTGAGCTGCTAGAGGCAGGTCTTCTTTACTCCATTGCCTGTCAGGGCAGATTTAAGTGTGTTCCTTAGGGCAAGATGTGGGGAAAATATTCTCTCAGTTTGTGTGGATCCCTCAATGGGCAAGGAGCAAACACACCTATGAGTTTTTCCAGCACCCGGTGCTTTGGAGATGCTACATGCTTCAGTGGTTTTTTGCAACACGAGCCATGACTGTGCTAAGCACAAAAGCAGCAAAGTGATTTTAGACTGAATGAAGCCATAAGACAAAAGTGTTGCTCAAAGTGTGATACGTGGCAGAGGCTCAATAAAAATGAGTAAGTGGGTGAACAGGTACAGGTTCTTAGAGGTCTGAACCTGAAGAAGGACTGGTGACAGCACGCAGGAATCCAGGTTGGTTGATTACAAAGAGACAAGACACCCCAGTGCCACGCAACACTTGGCATACAGTATGTACTTCATACTAAATGTTACTGCAAAATAGTTAGGCTAGCTTCTATTGTAAGACTGACAAGAATGTATATGGTCTTGAATATATTTTCGCAACAGGTCTTATCTAGGGCAGGGTTCATCTACTCACATTTGAGAATTAGCTTGCCGAGTAATATGCCATGCAGAAGCAGCAAAACAAGTAGCCAAAAGTAGACATCAATAAATCAGAATAAAAAAAAAAAAATCAGAATCACTTCTGTGTTATCATCATCCGCTATGACTGGTGACTTCCCTGGGAGCAGTAAGAACCATGCATTTCTATACCTGAGCCCCTACCAGTAGCCATGGAACAGCCTATAATGCAAATTGCCAACTTTAATATGAAGATTCAGAGAGAATTGCAGAGAGCAGTTTTGGGTTTGGAGAAACCCTGGATATCCTGTTTTCATCCTCCTTGCTTCTTTCCCTTAAAGGCCATATGGCATGGTGGCTAATACTGTGGACCCTGGAACCAGGTGTCTGATCTCAAAGCCAGGCATTGCCATGTTTACCTACTGTCAGGCAGCGCCAGTGAAGCACGCTTTGCTGAGCCTCGATATTCTCATCTGTGAAATGAGAACAATACAGTGTTTCCCTTTTAGGGCTGTCACAGGAATGCATGTACTAAGATGATAATATGTTCTCCATCCACAATGATAAAAGCATGAAAACAGACACAGATGGAGAAGAGTACCAGAAAGCCCCATTTAGAAGCAGGCACAGTTCTCTGCTCCCTTTAGTGCAACTAAAATTTGTTGAATGTCTTAGCTGTAGGAGATACCTGTTCACACGCAATGCCTACAATGGTCTTGTGAGGTAGCTATTATTTCCTTTTGGCAGTTGGGGAAACTGAGGCTCAGTGAGGTTGGCCCAGAATTTCATAGCCAGTGAGATCAGAGCCAGGCTTTGTTCTCAAATCACTTGCCTCCAGGTCCAGGACCCTGTCTTTCATCTACTAGGTCCCCATCCCAACAGAGGTCCTGGAAGATCTAATTCTTTTTAGGTAAGAAGTGAACAATTTCACAGGTTAAAGGAGAGTTGAAAGGTAAGTTCACTTTGACTCGAGAAGTTCATTTCTCTGTGTTGACTGTTTTATACTAAAAACCCCCAGAGAGCTCTGACTGGTGCAGCCTCAGTGAGTTGGGAATCGTCCCGCAAACCCATTTCATCAATTGAATTCATCAATTCAATTCCCAGTCAGGGCATATGCCTGGGTTGTGGACCAGGTCCCTGAGTGGGGGTGTGCCAGAGGCAACCAGTTAATGTTTCTCTCACACATCCATGCTTCCCTCCCTCTCTTTCTCTCTCCCTACCTCTCTCTCAAAAAATAAATAAAATCTTTAAAATCAATCATCAGTAAAATCAAAAGCCTCAGATTACTACATAACCAATATTAAGGACATGCTATGAGAACAACATGGTGCTAGGCTGTCTATAACTTGGTGAAATAAATTGGGAGAGTTCTCACTTTATGCCCATGTGAAAGAAAGAAAAAAGACTGAAAAATTCCTTGGGAGACAGGGTATGTAACTAAGTTAAGAGTGACCAAATATAGTGTGTATTTATGGAATTTTGAATAATAAAATTTAAAAAAAAAAGAGTTAAAAGTTGTGCCTTACCTGCGATCAAGTTTATAAACACATCTTTTGGTTTTACAGATTCCATCATTGTTGTCACTCTCTTGCTGAACACTAGAAAGATTACTTTGGTTGATTGATTGATTGATTGATTGATTGTAAAGTGGGGTGGGCTCACCCCAGGTGACTAGCAGGGAGGAGGGCGGGCATTAGGTCTCAGCTCTCAGCTGCATGGACAAGTCCTTTGGTTTAGCAGTACCCCAGAAAAACCCTGGTTATACTTAAGATGCATAAAAGAGTAAAGAGAGGAGGAGGTGGAGGTGGAGTTGGAAGGGAAATCAGAGAAAAGAGAAGAATAAAGATTCATGGGTAAGCAAGTTTGAAAGTGGTGAGACATAAATGTATTCTTCCAAAACCCAGGCTGGCATGAGTAAGTAGCAAGAGCATTTCCTTTGTCTGGAGTTCATTTACTTGGCAACATCAACCAACCCAAAGCCTCCTGAAAACAGAGGCTTATGCAAAAGGCAGCTTTCCTTCAGGCAACTAAAATTGATTCTTGAAAACATACTTTTACAATCAGCCCTCTTCTCACAGGGAAATGTTAAAACTCTATTTCAGAGCCCCTTTGTAAGATGAACCTGTAAATCATTCAGAGCATGCTAGGACTATAGATAGCAAAGATGAAAGAATGTTAGCTACATAACCATTGCTATTACTTAATTTGTGCTTTGGTAGTTTGGTTGTTCTGGGTGGGAGGTGAGGCGGGGAGAGGCGAGAGAGTGGTGCAAGAACAGGTTGCCAAAGGCTGTAATTGTTGATAACTTACAATGGAGGGAATGCGCGAACGAAACCAAAACCAAATAGAGCCTTAAAAAGCAGGTCCTCAATAAGTACTGTTGCATCTGGTGTGGGGTAAATAGTCCTAAATATCAGCACAGCTTCTGGGGACCCTATATAGCATCAGTGAGGTAAAGCTCATCACCGATATTCACAATAATGATGCTGAATAATCAACAAAAAATGACTTTTTAAGCTCAGCATCCCATTTAAAAAGAAATGTAGTATACTTAGTCGGAAAAATTTCCAACTCAGATAATTAAGATAGAAAAGAAATTGTCATATGGAAGCTAAGCTTGGTTGTCTGAAAAAGTCCCTTGCCTAGGAGACCTTGTCCTTGAGTGAAACCAGATATGTGAAATGTCAGGGTTTATAACAAGTGAGTCAGTAGTCAGGACAGACAGTGATGGTGCTAAAATTGTGAGCTTGACGTGGGGAGGCATAGATAGGTCTGAGGCAGGGACAGGATAGGAGAAACCCCACTCCCCACTCCCATTCTGATGTCACAACTAAACCTGGTTCTGGACTCCACAGTAAAGCTGCAGTAATGATCCTGAACCTATAAAATATGCTCTTTAAGAACAGTCCAAAAAGGGGCAGCTCTTTGATGGGCTTTCCATCATTTGAAAGTTTTTTATTGAAGGGATCCCATTCATTGGAACCATTTCTTCCCTTTAGGTGAAAAACAGGACATTTAGGATGTTTTATTTTGCTTTTAAAAAAAGGTCCCATTGAGCCCTGGCTGGTAGCCCAGTGGATTGAGAGCTGGCCTGTGAACCAACAAGCCACTGGTTCGATTCCCAGTCAGGGCATGTGCCTATGTTTGCGGCCAGGTCCCCAGTTGGGGGCATGTGAAAGACAACCACATACCAGTGTGCCTCTCCCTGTCTTTCTCGCTCCTGCCCCCTCTCTCTAAAAACTAATACATAAAATCTTTAAAACAAAAAGTCCAACTGTGTTGCTTTGAATAATTAACTAGCAATTAACTAAAAGATACAAAAGGTGTATGTGCATCCTTGTCTCTTGTTCTCTAAAATGGAAAAAAGACTGAAGAGCTGAGGCAGAAGTTTATCCTGCATGTAGAAACACCTGTACACTCTTCATACACAGATTCTCCAGCAAGTGGTCAGTTGTTCTGGCCAGACTGGCATCTGGTTCAGGGAAGACAGAAGTGTCACAGCAGGTGGACAGATCAGCTGCTGCCACCATGGATTTATCTGAGAGGACATGTGCCTAGCTGCTCCCCTGGGAGATGGTGACCCAGGATCCCTCTCTAAGGCAGCAAGGAGGCAGGTCTCTGTCTATTCGCACACTCCAACCCCCACCCCACCCCACCCCACCCTACGCCCCTTTTCTGCTTCCATCTTTCCCCTGGCTCTTAGCAGCCTGGTTTGCTTTGTGTGCAGCTTTTCTTGGACAAAATACGGGGTAAGATTCTTTTCGTCTTTGGTGGTTACAATATAAACAGATTCCGAGAACCACTGCATTTTGGAGTGCTGGATTCTTTCAGGGCAAGGTGAACAGTGTTTCAAGTAATCCTTGCAGACTGACACAAATTTAATGGTTATTTCAGGTTTTGTTCTATGTTTAGAGTGTTTATCAAGACCATTGGGAGAAATTTTTGTTCCTTTCATTTTAGATGGTGGACACACTGAAAGCCTGGTCTTAGGAAATGTATGAACGTCATTAAAGAAGTAAATAAGAGGGAGAATTTTACCTTCCAGCTGAATATTTCTTCTGTTGTTTCATTGTACATTTGTTTTGTAAGCTTCTAACAGAAAGCCGGGCATGAACCAAAGTGCTTCCAGTAGGTCTGTAATTGTGTCCTTGGCTGATGCCCTTGGACTGTGGCCTGAAGCACCATCATCCTTGGCTCCAGGCTCCAGGAAAATCGACATAAAGGCATGGTGGCGGCACAGATCAAAATGCCTTTCCAGAACTGGCTTTTAAAACATTTTGAAAAATTCATTAGCCTTTCAAAGCATTAGGTCAGTCCGAGCCTTATGGAGGAAAAAATGATTTCATGCCAGAATAGCCTCCTGACTGAGCGTGACATCGCTGTAAAAACCAATTCACACTCAAAGGAGGTTCATAAGCTAGCATTTATGTAGACTGCTTTGATAAATTCACAAGCACTGCCAAAGCTTGTTACTCCTGGCTCCTTTGCTGGACTTTCAGCAAGATTTATATCTAGCCACCCTGATCATTATGTCACACTGGGCACACCCTGACCTGTCACTTCAATAAGTAGTGTGGACAAAAGGCATTATAGTCTGTGTGTTTCAACACAAGAGTCTATAGGCATAGGCTTTTTTACAAGGCATTTCTTGCTGTGAAACTTGGTTATTTTAATCACAGACCTTTACATCAGAACTATTTTACAAGGATAAATACTTAATATTGAGACAGCGACTTAAGACTTTGCCTATTCCCACCTCCTGGTATTATGTTTGAGGCTTCATTTACTTAAAAATAATAAATAAACATGAAAGCAAATTTGAGAAATAGAGGAATGCTGAAGTATGAACTGTAGACAATGAAAAAAATAAAAATTACTTTCATTGAAGCATAATACTTCACAATATTGGCAATATATCTTAGTCTTTCTTGTACATAGGGTTAAATGGACTATTCATATATTTTGATATCTTGATTTTTTTTTTTACTGAAGATTATTTATTAAATACTTCTCTTTGTTATTACATAGTATTCCAAATCAACACCTTAAATAGTAGCATACAATTTAATAAAAAAGATATACTATGGTTAAACATTTTGATTATCCCTCCTTCTTTGCTATTGTTATTTGCACTAAAATATCTTTGTACTCAAAATGTTTTATCCTGTCTAGGATTATGTCCTTAAAATAGCTTTTCAAACATGTGTTTATTGGACCAAAGGATATATTCTTAAGGTTCTTGATAAATTTATTAAACTGGTTGAAATCCATCAAATTTCAAGACTGAGGGAGGTACAGAAAGGTCCATTTGCCCTGTAGAACATTATGACAGAACCAAGTCACTCTGGTCCCTTGACACCTAAGTCTGTACTCCTATCAAATATCAGAGACTGAACAAACAATATAGTGGGAAAAGCACAATGCTAATTTTCAAAATACGGATACAAGCAAATAATACAGAGCTGTCTTGCTGATAAATTAAAGCGACCATAATACAGTCTTTGCTTCACCAGGTAGAGTTGTTATTTGAGATCATGAGGTAGAATCTGACTGGAACTGCAACTTCTTTTTCTTTCTACTTCTCTTAATTATTTCAAAAGGATCGAACCTTGTGGAGCAGTCAAGCCAGTTGCTGTTGGTGTGGTCATTCAAGTGCCACAGTGTTGCACTTCATAACTGCTCTCACATATGCAATCTCATTTGACCTACCTGGAATAGGACACATTTTATATTTCCATCACAGGTGAGAGAAGACAAGGCCAGCAATGCAGCCTTCCTCAAGAACACTGGTAAATGACGGAGCTGGCTGTAGAATCTGTACCTCCTGATTCCCAAGCCTTCTATTCTAGTAGTATCTGTAAGAATAGAAATTGGTCCACTGAGAAGGTTTCATTAAGGGTTCGGTGGTTTGGATTAAGCTTCATAAAAGAAAAATGCAGGGCACTTTTCCAAGAGAAGATGATCCAATGATGAAACACTTGTGCTGAAGCTGTGTTGCAGGAAACACATAGGAAAGAAAGTCCAGAGAGCTTTGGAGTTTCATGTGATGGACTCTTTTAACAGGTGGCAAGTATGGAATTAATGGGTGTGTCTTTGGAGGAAACATGCTGAGCTTCCCAGGCACTGGGGACCAAATGTTGCCTGTGGTGAGAAGGAGGCTTCTGAGAGGCAGGTCTCCGAGGGCCTGTGGGCTTCATCCCATATATGTAACGGGGTGACAGGTGGTTGGATGGTGGTTGGATGGTGGTTGGATGCTGTTTGTGTTGACTTCAGTTGAAAGTTCTATGTAATAGGGGAAAGGGAGTTTAATTGCCCATAACACCAGCTCTTTCCTTGCTATAGAAGAGGTCTAATTCTGTGAGTCAACATTTCTCTCTGTTTCTCTTTCTCGATGTGTGTGTCTGTCTGTCCCTGTATCTCCCCACCACCACTACTATATCCATCCTCACTCCTTCTCCATTTGTAGCATATACATTAACTGACCAAAATCCTATATGCACCCCATATTTATGCAATAGCAAGTCATTTCAGTTTGGTGCAATTTAATGTAGCCTATACTGGATTCTTCTCCTTCAAAAAATTCACACTAAGAAACATGTCTTATAGCCATGGTCTGACATAGGCCACATGATGGCTAAATTCAATACACACAAAGATGAAGATGCATCAGACACATTGGCTTATGGCTAAAGGTCCTGGGGTACCTGTATTTTCCCATCTATTTTGAGAGTTAGAATAATTCACACTAGAAAAAAGTGAAGTATCCACATATACTTGAAAGGAAATTTAGGGAGATGGAGCTCAAGGTTAATCTTATTCATTATTAATAATAAGTTCAGGTTTATAGGACATCAGTTATCCTGAAAACCTAATATGCTTTTAAAGAGAAATTTATTATCTACAGGATGGTTTGTATACAGTATAATAATTCCTTTATATATGTCACATTGGGAAGCTTTAAAATATGCTGAAAGAAATATACTTGGAACGATTTTTTTTCTGTTAAGTGTTGGGATGAGAGTGGAAATCACTTATTCTGAGAGACTTGGCTGTGTAGTTGTTAAGTCATGCGCATCTGCTGAATAATTAACATACTGTGGGCAGGAGGTTTCGGAAGGAAACTCTGTACCACAACCCCTTGCTATCCAACTCCTTTCTGAATACACTTCCACTTTTTTAAAGACAGAGCAGAGAACATGGAGGGCCAAATGGGGACATTCAGATCAAGCTAGTGTCTTGTCATAACCAATATCCTTTGCTGGGTCTTCTCTCTGCACCAATTTCCTCAGAACATCTTCATCCTGCTTCCTACCCCTGGCAATTACCCCATCGGTGAAACATGCTCTTGGCCAGATGCAAGGTGGTTAACACCTATCAGTATTTGTGCCTTCAAGGCAACCCTCGAAGAGAGGCACTATTATTCCAGGTACGTAGAGCTAAATTTCTATTATGCTGTCTCTATCTAAGAGTCTTATATATTTCCATTTCGAGATGCCTCAGGGGCATAATAGCTTACTTGAGGAGGAGTGGTCGTTGGAGTAGTGCTTCTTAACTTTTATGTGCTTCCAAGTCATCAGGGGTACTGTTAAAATGCAAAGTCTGATTCAGACAGTTTGGGATGGGAGCTGAGATTCTGCGCTTACAACAGTCTCTCAGCTGCTGCCAGGCCCCTGTCCAAAATATGAGTAGTGAAGATCTAGAGCCCTGTTTTGGACCCCTTGAAAACATTCCCCAGAATCTGCAGGGGGCTGCCCCCAACAGAAATGGGATGTTTCTCCTGGAGGATGTGTTGTTGCCTATACTTTCCTTCCAGCAACCTTACAGTGCAACTGCCCAGCCTGGGGATGCCAGATGGGACCGGTGCAGCTGCCTTCTAGGGTGTTAAACACCTAATGCAAAGGAAGAAACCTTTAGTGCTTTTGTTTCAGACTAGAGAAGGACTGATAGGGGAGAATCTCTTTGCAATCACACCACAAAGACAGCCATCAATTCCAACTACCCTTAAGGCAGACCTTGCCCATAATACATGCTTCTAATATGTGTTGCTGTTAAAAGTATTTAATATCCCTTATGCTTTGGCAATCCAAAACAAGGGGCCACAAATATGTTTAATGAGTCTTCAGGAGTGGGTGGGAGGAGAGAACTGAAAGCAGTTGCAGGGTCTAGGAAGTGCAGGGTTCTTACCAGGCAGAATCATGCCAGGAGGAAAGGCTACCTGTCATTCTGAGAACTTGCTGCAAGAAACAAAATGCTTGACTCCAACTTTTCCTTTTTCCCTCAAAATGAAACCATTCAGTTTTCCTCACCATTGTTTGGTCTCTCTTTATAAAATCTAAGTTATTTTGAATGTTTCTTCTCATTTTTTAACGTGGTCTTTCTGGTGGTCCTTTGGCATCTGGGGGCTTATTTGCTTTCTGTTTCCTGGTGCCCTCTCCCTATTGTTAGTGGCGTGTGTTTGTTCGTGATGCTTTGTTACGGATGGTGTTCCTTTATTATTTATGTTGTTCCTTTGTTGATGGCTTTTGCTTAGTCACTCTGCCTCTCTGGTGTGCTGTTTATTCACGTTGAATTTCCTACAGCCCTTCTGCCTTTTCCAGTTCCTTTCCCTTAACAGAGCATTCTGTTTTTCTCAGAAGGCTGAGGAGCCACGAGGGCCTTTGGAACCCATTGTATTTGGGGGATGATCAGCAAACATGTTTGAGTTGTTAGAAATCACTTTAGATCCTGCTTTATAATCAATCAGCTTTCACTAGGTTATGTTCTGGTAGCAAAAATGGCCGTCATCAGTGGCTGTTGACAGCAAAGCCTTATTTCTTGCTCGTGTTACAAGTAGCTGTGGCTCTGAGTGCCAGTCTTCATTCTGGATGCAAATGGAAGGAGTAACACCTGGGTGGAATAGGCTGCTTTGGGCAGAAGAAAAGTCAGGGAGCCTGTAGGGTCCACTGTTGGTTCTCAGAACTGGAATAAGCCACGTCTGGTTGTATTGCATCGGCCAAGTCACATGGCCCAGCCCACGGTCAGTGGAGCAGGAAATGCACTCTTCCAATAGGCATGTACTGTTACATGGCATTGCTCGGGGACATGTTGTTATCCTTCTTTGGGAAAGATAGTTTAATAATTAGGGATAATATTGCTGTGTACTGTATGCTCTAAAGCTAGAATTTATACGGTCAGGTGGACACTGGACAGAACCACACTTGCATTCTACCAATGGTTGTATCAGTGGTAGGTATTTACCAAATAAGAACTTTGAGAAACCTGAAATAACTTGTCAGTTTTTAATATTATTAATCAGTGAAAATCTCCACAAGCTACTTATTCATCTCTCATGCCTTCATATGAGGCTTGGACAGGTTATTTTTGTGGCATATTTGGGAAACTTTAGGCTGCATCTGCTTCCCAAGTTAGGGATGTGGGGAAGCTGGGTTGACTTTTCCAGATCACCAGGGAAGCATTTCCGGAGCAAGCCTGCTGGGGACAATCCTTTTAAGTTCTTTATATATAAATTAGGAATAATAATTCATCTCCCTTATAGGAGGTCTTGAGGATTAAATTAAATGGTAGATGCAAACCTCTTATAAATATGTTGTTAAAAAAGATTTTATTTATTTATTTTTAGAGAGAGGAGAGGGGACAAGAAAGAGAGGGAGAGGAGCATCAATGTGTGGTCACCTCCCATGTGTCCCCAACTGGGGATCCAAGCCCACAACCCAGGCCTGTGCCCTGACCAGGAATCGAACTGCTGACCCTCCAGTTCACAGGCCAGCACTAACCCAATGAGCTACACCAGCCAGGGTCAAAGTCATCAATTTTAGAGATGATAAACAATCAGACTTACATTTCCAAGTTTAATATTTCCTTATAAATAAACTAAGTCAAAATTAATACAGAAAGTAGGGGCTTAAATTCTTGGCCTTTTAATAAGACTAGCAATAATTTCTCTTAGGCTGAGTGTTCATGCCCTCCAGTCACTGTGTGGAGTGAAAGTCCTTAGAAGTTCTTGGTCCACCTGGTGTCTACAGTGCATTTGGGGCATGTGTGGCTTGGGACAGCTGCATGGTTTGCTGGGAAATCCTGAAAGGGCAGAGAGGAAAGGCATAAGACTCTGTCCAGAAGTCAGTGGCTTGGCCCTGGGGTACTGATCTTGGGGGAAATGGGTAGGGATAGTGCTCTATGGGTAATTTACTGGGGAACAGAATGAGGCTTCTGGTCTGAATGGCTGATTTTGTCTCTTCAACTCAGCCTGAGCAGCCTCAAGGTCAAAGGCTAGGAGCAAGGGTCATAGAATCAGAATGTCAAGTTCAGTGACTTCTTAACTATGTGAACATTGGGCCTTGATTTACTCATAAATGTAAATTATTTAATATTCACCCAGCTATGGCCATGTACAAGAGCATTACATATATTAAGTATCCACTAAAATATTTTTATTTTCATAGTAACTCTATGTGGTAGATATGTTTATATCCATTTTTTTTTTTTAAATAGACAAACTGAGGTAGAGAAAGATAACTAACTTGCCTGCACTAACACACAAGCAGTAAGGTGGGGCCCCAGCTTTTGAACCCAAGTGTCTAGATGCCAAGGCTATATTCATACACATCATGCTCTGCTGCCTCTTAATAAAGTCAGCAGCTTCTCTGGGGTTCCTCTCTTCTAAATCATATTTCACTACCTGCCGGATAATAAGTAGGTGCTCAATAAACATTAATGGTTATTTCTTATCCCCTCCCCTCTTTGCTTTCAGCTCTCCTGAAAGACACTAGGGAACTAGGATTAGTGGGGTGCCTAGGAATGGGGGGAGGGTAGATTGTGAGCCCTAATTTTCCCTGGGCAAGGCTTCACATAAATCCTAAATTTACCTTGTATTTTAAAGTCTCGCTTCTGTCCCATTTACTTCCTGAAGCTTTCTTGTACTGCTCTGGCCTTCACCACAGCAAGTTAGCAGGTGCGACGTCATCTGGTAGAGCAGGCCCCAAATTAAGAAGAGTGAGGCACAGTCTAATGTTCTTCCCAGCCTGCCCACATATCCACATATGGAAACCCTTTTCCCTAGTAACATGTGAACTTCACATGTATTTTTAAGTTGCTTTGCATATCATGTTTTCTTTTTTTGAGCTTTTATATTTTGAGTTTATTCTTCATTTAACTTTTAAAACACTACTGACCTGTTCCCCATGGCCCAGGCACTCCATGCACACAGAGTGAATCTGCCGAACCATTCCAGGTCCTACCTGATGGATTCTTAATTGCATCCCAGTTCTTCAGCAATTGGGACAGCACTCTACTGCTCCTTTCTTACCACCTTGGCCTTCACATTTTTCTGCCCAGCTAGTTTTCTTCTTCTTCTTCTTCTTCTTTTCAATGTGTGGTTACCTTTCACCTGCCTCCAGCTACGGACCTGGCTGGAGACCTGGCTCGAAACCCAGTTATGTGCCCTGGCTGTGAGTCAAATCATGGTGCATGTTTTAGAGGTAGAATTTTGACTTGGAAAAAGAAATGGCTACAGAGGCTAATGAGACCTGGATTCAAGTGCTTTCCCTTCCACGTAGGAGCAGTGTAACCTTAGCAAATTACCCATCCTTCCTGGACTCTGCTTCTGTAATTACAGAACGAAGAGTTGGGGTTAGTTCAGCTGTTACAAACCAGGGTCTCTAGCACTGAGATCTTCCAAAACAAGGATCCATTTTAATATTTCTGAACTACTACTTCTGGTAAATGGTAGATCAAAAAAAATTTTAAAGCGTGATATCCACACAGGAGAGAGGAAAGGAAAGCAATCTCTAAAGGTGAGAGATGGGAGAACATGAATCAGTTCTTTATTTTTCTCATAGCACTTTCCACCTGGTTGGACAAATTATCTATAGCTTCTCACCTGTAAAATGGGGATAATTTAGACTCGGTTTCAGGGACTGCAGAGTCTCTGTGAAGATTAAATGAGATAAGGCATATGGAGTACTTAGCCAATGGCACTTAATAAATTTTGGCTATTTTCCTAGTTCTTCAAAATTACCCAAGGGGGATGTTTTGGATTAAACCAGCTCCTGCTTCATTATGCCATAAATGTCGTTAACTCCATGATGGGCCCTGGGGTTGTTTGAAGTTTCAGTGAACTCCGACAAAAGTAGGCCGACGGGAAGAGTAGAGGGAAGGGATGAGGGAAATATACGGAGACCAAAGTTCTTAAAACGGAGAATGTCATTCCTGGTACGTGCTCTTTATAAAGACACCTTCACTGATAATTGCTACCAGTTAACCAGGGCTTACGATGTGCCCTGCACTGTGCTAACCAGCTTTCATAGCCAGTCTATAGTTTCTTCTATCTTTTGGGCAGAGGAGCTCATAAGCCAGCCCATATTCAAAGAGTGAAGAAACAGAGTTCCTCCTAATAGGAGGAACTGCTAAGTTCCATCTTTAGTGCCTGGGTAAGGAGAGAGACCATTTTTGCAATCATTTTGCAACAGTATAGTATAAAGAGTACAGAAGATCACATACTTCCCTGGAGTGGCTTCTGTGCTCAAGAAAAGGGGAGTCAGGTGGCAAATACCTCTTAGCATCTTGAGTCCCGTTTGTTACAGGTAGCATCCAAGAGACAAGAAAGATGAAATGTAGTCCAAGTGTTTGATAGGCTCAGGAGCCGTTTTGTAACTATTTGGCGAATATTGTGTTTCCTGAATTCGCTTGGGTTCTCATGTTCAAAACAAGCGCCAGGCTAGCAATGACACTTGGCTGTTATCTCAGAGCTCTGCCAAGTGCTACAGGGTTAGTGTGGTAACCAAAGCTGTAAATGCTTATACTGTCTTTTCAAGGGAGAGGGGATGAGTAATGAATCATGCCTCCTAGAAGTAAGCAAGGTCACAGCTTACCAAATCATGAACAGATTGATTTTTTTGTTTTGTAGGAAGATGATATAATATGAATCCTTAGATAACTAGATGTAGTTTATTAAATGTTTTCTATTTTCAAGCATCCCATATTTACTAGTAACAATACAGTTTTCTTTGGAAATATATACTTGTATTTAAAAAATGGGTCAATTAAAATGTGCTCTGTGGATAGGGCCAAATGACAGCAGTAGTCTGTGGATAGGGTAAAAATCTTGAAGGTGGCATGTGAATGATTCCTAGTAAATGGAGCCACATACACAAAAGCTCAGAGAGGCAACCCTTCATTCAAAGTGAGAAAATGAAGCCTGAAAAAAGTTGCTGAACATATCACACCTAAAAAAGAACAGATGTTAGCTGTATACCCAAGCCTATTATCACAAAAGTCACCACCCCCACTACAATAAATTACTCATTCCTTCTATTTTTTATTTTATGTACTTTAAAACCTTTTTACTAAATTAATTGGGGTAAATTGGTTAACTACTCATTCCCTGTAAATCAACAACCTAATGAACAGAAGTTACTCATAGGCGCAAACACATTTATTAGGAAATACTACAAAATGAGTAATAATTTACCCCCATTGACAATTAAGCACCATATACACCTGGCAATGAGAATGGTGATTATAATGATCATACACAGATTAAAATTCACCTAAGTATTTTAGGTGAGCTGCCTCATAATTTTTTGTAGATTCAGATAATAAATACGAAACAGAAGTCTGTAATATATTGTGACAAATCTTTAAATAGATATTACCTTAATAACATGTACTTGAATATCCGTATTGGATTAGAGAAGTCAGAGATCATATATGTGCCCTTAAAGAATATGTGAAGATGAATTTAAAACATATATGGAATAGAACATATACTTAATTTAAAATATTTATGGGATGATATACATGGAATCTATGCTGCAGTGTGGATGAACTTTGAAAATATTATGTTTAGCCAGTCAAAATAAAGTCATATATCATTTGATTTCATTTATATGAAATGCCCAGAATAGGTAAATCCATAGCGGCAGATTACATTAGTGGTTAGCAGGGGCTTCAGGACAGTGGTGGAAAATAAAAAGCAATTGATTAATGTGTACAGTGTTTCCATTTGGGGTGATGAAAATGTTTGGAATTAGATCCAATGGTGGTTGCCCAACATTATGAAGGTACTGAATGCTCTGAATTGTTCACATTTTTATGGTTAATTTCATGTTATGTAAATGTCACCTCAATTTAAAAATATGTATATATAAATATACACATGCCCATAATAGCACTCATGCTTTTTTATTAGTATAGTGTTTCTTAAACTTTTGGTATCTTTTTCCAAGATACCATTATGCTCTTAAAAATTATCGAGGATAACAAAATCTTCTCCTTATGTGTTGTATTTATCAATATTTACAATATTAGAAATGAAAGAAGAAAACATAAAAAATATCTATTAATTCAGTAAAAATAACATAAATCCATTCATGTCAACAAAATAACATATTTTATTAAAAATAATAATTTACAAAATAAAAATGTTTAGTGAGAAGCAACTAATCAGCTCACAACTCAAATAACTGCACAACTTCTTTCCCCTGGATGACCAAAGGCCTTCAGAATGCAACAGAAATGCTTTATAAGTATTAAAAAGACGTGTGTCCTCAAGGTTTGAGACTTAATTAGCTTAATATTTGTTAAGATTTCACCAAGGACACCCTTCCCGGAAACTGGTAGTGTCTGCCTATTGTGGTCATGGCTGGGAATACAGACAGAGCCTTCTAGTCCAATTTAGTGCCATGGCCTTGATTCTCTCCATGGCCCTGCCAGAGTGACCCCTATTACTTTTTTAAAGATTTTATTCATTTTCTTTAGAGAGAGAAGGGCAGGGAGGGAGGAAGAAAGGGAAAGAAACATCAACGTATGGTTGCCTTTCACCTGCCTGCAGCTACAGACCTGGCTGGAGACCTGGCTTGCAACCTGGTTACATGCCCTGACTGGAAGTCGAACCAGAGACCTTTGGGTTCATAGGCTGGTGCCTTATCCACTGTGCCACCAGCCAGAGCTGACCCCCTGTTACTTTTGAGCCATCAGTGTAAAAGATGACAAAGTGAAAAACGGAAATAATGTCTTCCAATTAGACGTGACTTCACAGATCCTCCATAGAGTGTCCCAGGAATCCCCAGGGATCTGAAGACCACAAATGAAGGGCTCATCCCTCACAGTTAAGGACAAGATTTGTGAAACAGTAGTACATAAAACATGCATGGCTTTAAAAAATGCTAGACCACTTTCTTTCTTTCTTTTTTTTTTTTTTTTTGCTAGACTACTTTCTTAAAGGCTTAATAATCTTTAACAGTGGACACAAAAAACATGAAAAACAAGACCTTCTGTAAATCAAATTTTGAGTCATTGTCCCTAATACACTCCCACCTCAGGCTTTTCCTGGACCCTTTGCTCAGAACAATTTTCTTCCAGTTATGTGATCATTCCTGTACTCAGCTCATTTGAGGCCTGGCTTAGCTGTCACCTCAGGGACCATCCTCTGACCACCTTATCTAAAAGGTTGCCCCTCCCCTAACACATACACATACAACCACACACACTACTATTTTTTCCTGATATGTTTTCTTAGTGTTTATCCCTATTTCATATGTTATACATTTTATTTATGTATTTACTTATGCACTTGATTTATTATTTTAAAAATTATTTTATATTCCCTCAATAGAATATGAGCTACGTAAAAGCAGGAATTTTCATGTTTTGTTCACAGCTCCTAGAATAGTGTCTGACACACTGAGGGTCACTAAACATTTATCAAATGTTGTTAAGCATAGTAGAGCTTAAATTCAACTGTAGACATTTATCTTGTCTTAACAACATGGTGATTTGGGGATGGTGTACAGTGGAAAAAGGGTTTAACAATCCAATGTTTGTGAAACATCGCTCTCCTTCTCCCTCCCTCTGTCTCTCTCTCTTTCACACACACACACACACACACACACTGCACACACACAAATTTTCAATGAACTAACAAAGTGTTTGTGGTATAGACATGTATTTTTTTTTAGATTTTATTTCATTATTTATTATTATTATTATTATTATTATTATTTAATTCTATTGTTGTTGTATTACATCCATCCCCTTTTTGCTCCCCTCTGTCCCCCTCCCCACCCACCCATTCCTCCCTATTTTTATACATTTTATTATTTCTAGAGAGAGGGGAAGGGAAAGAGGCAGAGAGGGAGAGAAGAATCAATATATGGTTGCCTTTCGCCTGCCTCTAGCCACAGACCTGGCTGGAAACCTGGCTGACAACCTGATTATGTGCCCTGGCTGGGGAATCAAACCAGCAACCTTTGGGTTCACAGGCCGGCACCTTATCCACTGTGCTACCAGCCAGGGCTTATTTCATTATTTTTAGAAAGAGGGGAAGGGAGAGAGGCAGAGAAGGAGAGAGACATCAATGTATGATTGCTTTTCACCTGCCTCCAGTCACAGACCTGGCTGGAGACCTGGTTTGCAACCTGGTTATGTGCCCTGGCTGGGGAATCGAACCTGCAACCTTTGGGTTCACAGACCGGTGCTTTATCCACTGTGCTACCAGCCAGGACTTAGACATGTATTTAAATGTTGTTGAACTCAATGTTTTTCAAACTTTTGATTAGTGTTTTCTGGAGCATCCTCTGGGCAATGCTTTGTTATTTGTAGCTTCCCTGATTCGCCTTTCAGCATAATTGTGAAACTCAATTGGGATGACAATGGATATGGAGAACAATTCCAACATATTATCATTAGTTTGTCCAAGTGGAAAATAAAAAAAAACCTTCATTTCATAATTCTTGATTTTGTATGTTGGTAAAACATTTTGGTGATATGGAAGACTGAGAAAGACATCTCAGTGTATGCATATATTACATATGTATACTTTTTAAAAAGAGCAATTCCTTCTCATTTAGATCAATTTTGGGTGGAGAGGTGGGGGGTTAATCAGGACAGGTAGTTAACTTTTATAATTTTGGAAGAGAGCTTGTGAAATGCTATAAACCCAATGGTACCTGTCACAAAATTCATTAAACACAGGGGAATGAATATTTTGTCTGCTTCAGCCTTTTCAGATGATGAATAGGGAGAAAGTGCCTTTCGATTCCTTGATAATCTTAGTCCTCATAAAAAATTTTTACGTGGGCATTCTAGCTTTTCTGAAGTGGGTGTAATGGTCTATGCTACCCTTCATCCCTTAGGAATTAGTCAACAGGGTGTTGCTGTAGGGATTCAGAGCTCTCTGGGTATGGGGTCATTACTGGTCCCCTCTTAAATAACTTTGCATTGTGCAGCTAGTGGCTAACTCAGCTAAGGATGAGAAAAACCAAGCCAAGGGGGCAGGTGCTTCTTCATGACAACATAGTGGTTCATCTTCTTGCTCAGGACACCTTCCGTTTCCCCAAAGAATTACCCCTTCAAATCTTTTATGCATCTGTGGGCTTTGAGGGTAGGGACTGCTCTACTGCCCTTCCATTTTTCTTCTCTTCGGCATAATTTAAAGAGAAAATTTGGTTCTCTAACCAGCTGCCCTGTCCTCAAGGTCAGCCTGCAGTTTTGTGCTTGGAGTCATCAATGACTCGCATCTCCAGTGGCCTCAAGGATTATCTGATTGGCCACGTGCTGACCTTTCTTTTGCGGAGCACAATTTCTGAGAAGTCAGCATGCCCTGCTGCGTCTTGCTTATGTGGCTATTGATCCCAAACCCTTGCTAAACAGCTTGATCAGCCCCAGAATCTGTCAATAACAATGCCACTGCTGAACCCACACTTCCTGCTAAGTTCAGATCCCTCTAAAGGTCACAGGACATTTTTACACTATAGCTAAGTAGATTGTATTTTCTGCCTTGAACAAGTATAGCCATTGGGTAAATATTCTTTCCAAGTCCCAGTGGTTGGAAGCAATATTAAAGAAGATAGCAGTTGCCTGTCCTTGAAACAGCCTTTAATTGAATTTTGACCCAGAAAAAAAATTTCCTTCTTCAAATAGTAGATGATTCACTTGACTATGTTGATTACTGAGTTTGAATGTCTTCATATTTAAGCATTAATTAAACGCAGCAAAAAATCAACTTTTGGGCTGTATGATTAGATGGGTTCTTAAAAGGTCATCTCAAAGTCTTGAGTACAGCAAAGTCTGGGGTTCTACCATTAGAAAGCCATTCCTTTATTTAAATGTTTTAAATTAATTTATTGTTGCTGTAGTACATTTGTCCCCCTCTTTTCCCCATTGCTCTCCCCTGTCCCACCACCTGCTGTTCTCCCACATTCAATCCCCACTCTGTGGTTCATGTCCATGGTTCATTCATACTAGTCCTTGACCAGCCCCTTTCTCTTCTTTACTTTCTACCCCTCCCCTTCTCCTCTGTTCATTGTCAGTCTTGTTTCTTGTTTCCATGCCTCTGGTTCTATTTTGCTTGTTTGTTTTGTTTATTAGTGTGCTGTATTAAGTGAGATTATATGGTATTTCATCACCTGGCTTATTTCACTAAGCACAATACTCTCTAGTTCCATTGATGCTATTGCAAAAGGTAGGAGTTCCTTCTTTCTTTCTGCTGCAAAGTGTTCCATTGTGTAAATGTACCACAGTTTTTTGATCCATTCATCCACTGATGGGCACTTGGGCTGTTTCTAGCACTTGACTATTGTAAATAGCACTTCTATTAACATAGGGGTGCATAGGTTCTTATGAATATGTGTTTTCAGGGTTCTCCGGGTATAGTCCTAGTAATGGAATTGCTGGATCAAAAGGCAGTTTCATTTTTAGTGTTTTGAGGAAATTCCATACTGTTTTCCAAAGTGGCTGCACCAGCCTGCATTCCCACCAACTATGCACCAGGGTTCCCTTTTCCCCACATCCTCACCAGCACTTGTTGTTTGTTGGTTTGTTGATGATGGCCATTCTGACAGGTGTGAGGTAGTATCTTGCTGTGGTTTTAATTTGCATCTCTCTGATAGCTAGTGATATTGAGCATCTTTCATATGCATATGGGCCCTTTGTAGGTCCTCTTTGGAGAAATGTCTGTTCAGTTCCTTTACCCATTTTTTAATTGGGCTATCTCCCTGGTGTTGAGTCATATAAATTCTTAATACATTTTGGAGATAAAACCAAATATGTTTTCCCCTATGGTTTCTTCCCTTTTCATGTTGCTGATGTTTTCTTCAGCTGAGCAGAAACTTTTTACTCTGATGTTGTCGTATTTGTTTGTTTGCTCCTTTATTTCCTAGGAGAAATATCAGTGAAAATATTGCTGTGTGGGATGTCTGCAATTTTATTGCCTACGGTTCCCTCCAGGGCTTTTATGGTGGCACGTAGAAAGCCATTCCTTTGATTGTTTTTAAATGAAAAATGTTAGACCCTCTTAAAATGCAAATCCCCGTGGGATCCTTCTTCCACGCTGATAGTCTTTCATTGACTTGTTCTAGAACATTAAATCTGAAAAGTATCTTAGTGATCATCTGATCCAATCTCCTTTTGTTAGAGATGAGGAGCCTGAAGCTGAGAAGACGGGACTGTGTAGATTGGGGTCTCACAGCTAGTTAGTAGCAGAGTAGGATTAGTACCCTGTATCTCCTGCTTTTTCATATGCCAGCTTTATGTATCCTATGGCAGCCTGATAAGAAAACTTTCTTTTAACTGTATCAACCTGTATTCAGCTATATGCCTAAAAGTATTTTATGCAGTTTGGTTAGTGTTTCCCTAGAGTCACTGCAGTTCTAGAGATGGCAGGCATTAAGTAAATATAAGTATATATAAAGTATATATAAAACTTCCTCTTGGGTTCAAGTTACTTCCAAGATCTGGTGGTTATTTTAAAACTAGTATGTAAAGTCATACTTTGGGTAGAAGCAATATTAGAAGCAGAAGAATGAGAATGATTGGCAAGCACTGAAGATCTATTCATCAGTTTCCCTAAAAATGGTGAGATGGTGTCTGTCTCCACCCCCACCCACCACCACCAGGTGTCATAGGTGTGTCCCTGTGCATCAGGGAAGGAGGTCTGGGAATCACAGAAAGAGGGGTTAAATCAAAGGAAGAAGAGTGACATTTAAAAAGGCAGCTGGCCCTGGCCAGTGTGGTTCAGTTGGTTGAACAGGTTGGGGGTTTGATTCCTGGTCAGGGCACATACCGAGGTTGAGATGGCTAGTTCCAGAGGGTATGATCCCAGTCCCTGTGTGCATGGGAGGCATGCATGCTTCTCTCTCTCATTGATATTTCTCTCTCTTTTTTCCTCTCTCTAAAAGCAATGAAAATATGTCCTTGGATGAGTTGTTTTGTTTTTTGTTTTTTGTTTTTTAAGATTTTATTCATTATTTTTAGAGAGAAGGGCAGGGAGGGAGGAAGAAAGGGAAAGAAACATCAATGTATGGTTGCCTTTCACCTGCCTCCAGCTACGGACCTGGCTGGAGACCTGGCTTGCAACCTGGTTACGTGCCCTGGCTGGGAAATGAAACCAGTGACCTTTGGATTCGCAGGTTGGGGCTTATCCACTGAGCCACCAGCCAGGGCCTGGGTGAGGATTTTTTTAAAGGCGGATGTCTATGTAGGGTGTGCCGGTGGAATCAGCATCACCTATTGTCTACTGTGGAAAAGTCCCAGGGAAATTGGCCCTAGGGCCCAAGATAGAGGAAGCAATGTGGCCAGGAAGGAACTCTGTCCCCCAGTCTCTCTGGCAGTGTGGGTCATGGACAGTGAGTGTGGGTCATATAAATATCTTTGACAGTTCTCTATGATTCATCTCAGTCAAATCCAAAGAGATATTTTTATTTTTATTAAACCACTAAAAATAGTTAACTTCTGAAACCCAAGACAGCCTCTTCGGGTTCTTTTGAGATAGGTTTCACCTGCAGAATTATGGAAGTGATTTCGTCTACCTCATGGGAAATAGCAACTTCTATGATTGGTAAGTCATAGAGCTATGATTCTTAGATTATGATACACATCACATTCACCTGGAGAGTTCGCTAAAAACATAGGCACCTGGGCCCCACTTTAGTTCTGCCTGCTCAGAACATAGCAGAAGGACACTGAGCTGTGTGTTTTTTAAAATTCTCCTTCATGCTGCTGCATCCCCTCTGTGACTTGGATATTCTCCTGTTTGAGACACATGTCAGAAAAATGTAGGGAAAAGGAGGGGTAGCAGTGACATGGCTTAAGTGTTGGGAGAGCTCTGTGCTGAAGTTTCTTATTTATTCATTTATAAGCATTTACTGAGCACCTGTTTTCTGTGTGCACAAAATGTTGTTAGGTTTGGGGCTTACACAGATGACTCAAACACAAGCCCTGCCTTGAAATTGCTCACAATTTAGAACAAGAAAATCCGAAGATGTCTATTTATAATTCAGAAATCTCTGGTGTTGGGGTGGGGGTGGGGGGTTGGTCAGGAGACAATTCATAGAGAAAGGGATGTTCGAACGGAGCATTGGAAGAGGAGTCACCCTTCTCCAGGCAGATGTAGGAGAAGGGAGTGCTAGGTAAGGGAACTGGCAATACTGGCAAGGTTTGGGGATTGAGAGGTGTCAGGGTTTACAATACTTCAGGACCTTCTCTGTCGCTGAAACACAATGAAGGGTTTTTAGGAGAAAAGCCTGGAAAAGTCGGTGCACTGGCCTTAGACATATAGATTTTTTAAAAAGCAGAAACAAAAACAGACAATTGCAGCAGGGTTATTGACAAAAAGGGAGATCGCTAGCATGTGAAATTAGTGTTTTAAAATTGGTTACTGGAGCCCAGGCTGTTATGGTTCAGTTGGTTGGAGCATTGTCCCATAACCAAAGGGTTGCGGGTTCGATATCCAGGCCAGGTGCATATGATCCTTGGTCCAGGTGTGTGCGGGAGGCAAATAATCCATATTTCTCACATGGCTGTTTCTCTCTCTGTCTCCCTCCCTCTCTAAGAGCAATGAAAAAATGTCCTCAGGTGAGGATTAAAATAATTAAAATTTGGCCCTGGCTGGTGGCACAGTGGATAAGGCACCAGCCTGCAAACCCAAAGGTTGCTGGTTCGATTCCCGTCCAGAGCAACAAAACCAGGTTGCAAGCCCCATCTCCAGCCAGGTCTGTAGCTGGAGGCATGTGAAAGGCAACCAAACATACATTGATGTTTCTCTCCCTCTCTGCCTCTCTCCCTTCCCCTCTCTCTCAAAAACAATAATGAAAATCTTTTTAAAATTAAAATTTGTTACTGAAATTCTGGTGTTAATTATTAATTCGAGTAGTTCCAATGGGCTAAGGTAACTCTCCACCAGCCATTCTGTCTGATCTCATTTTGTGGTTGTTAATACACTCTTTCAGATGCAAGTTCTTTCCATGTTTTTCCCAAATCTCATCTTTTTTTTAACTTTTCACATGCTGTGTGTCTGAGGCATTGCTTGAGCCTGCAGTTCTATGATGTTTGAACCACCTAATTATAATATATAGGTCTGGTTCCTTTAAATGTTAATTTAAAATCAAGCTGTAATGCCAAAGCCCTAGTGATAGGAAGGAAAATGTCAACTGTCTTTACCAATCTGACTAACCTGGGAAGGTAACCCAGATTTATTCTAAAGTTGTCATTTCTGTTTAATGTCAGAAAAGCCTAATAAGGCTCTCTCTAGATTTTCAATTTATGACCACCAGAGTCAGCCTTCATAATTGCTTACTTTGTATTAGCTGTATATCTTCTCTTCATCAGTGACAACAAAAACAATATGGCACTGATTCAAGGCATTTCACTTCCCACCGTGCTTTTGCATGCACTTTAAAAAAAATTTTTTTTTAACTAGGAATCTTGTGAACTTTATAAAATGCTATTGCTATTTTCCCCCAACAATAGGTGAGCAAACCCAGCTTTACAATTTGCTGTAGTGATCATGTTTTTTGATGTTTACTATGATGAGCATTTTATGTCTTCCTGGTGGCAGTGGGCTCCCTTCCCATTTGATACTCTAAATAATGCTATGACCAAAGCAGAGGCATTAAGTAAGTGCTGGTGCTGGCTTTTAGTACTCATAATTAAGATAGTCGTTATTTGTACTAATAATTCAGCGTTACACCCCCTAATAGATGTACTGAGCAAGCACCACGGTGACAAGATAAGTTGCCCTGTTTTGTTCCATATGTCTGTGTTCTAACTATTCCATAGTTTTAATTGGTTCCCTGCAGAATAACATTTACAAGCATATGGTATGGAAAATGCTGACGGCTTTTGTTATCGTGTATTTTAGTACTTGCGGTGGTCCTGGTTCACTTCGCCTTTAAACATGATTATGAGGTGATTTAATGCACTTCGTGGTGTACTTTTTCTTAACCTGCCAACTGGGTGTTAAACGCCATCAACCTAGCGTATCCGTATCCGGTGGTCCGTTCACCTTGGGGCAGGAAACGAATTCACAGAAGCTTTTGTTGTGGGCTAGTGCTACTAACTAGCTGCTGCCTCCCTCCTGGCCGCTCTGCGGAGGCGCTGTGAGGCCGCCTGCAATTAGGCTTCCAAGGGGGATGTGCTGTTTGGAGCTTGAAAGAGCCAAGAGGCACAGCAGAGCTCTCCGGCGCCTTGTTCGGGAGATTTACCAACAATCCCTTGTAAAAGGATGACAGATGTGAAATTAGACTCGCGCATGGAAGTAGGGACCAGCTGTATTTTGGATATGAGAACTACTTCGGTACTTGGGTGATTTCCTCAGGGAGTGCTGTAGCAGAGTGGAGTGAAGCTGAGTTATTAGTATTTCTGAGACTTCTTACCAGGTTTTCTTATGTGTTACCCTTCGTATGGTGAAAAATTTCGAATGCCTATGTAAAAATGGGAAAACTGCATAATGACCCTTCAGTAGACTATGACTTAGTGTGTTAGGTTCCCAGGGTTGCCAAAACAAAGTACACAAAAATAAGTTGTTTAAACACAAAATTTACTGTCTCACGGTTCTGGAGACTCGAAGTCTGTGGCACTAGGAACAGACCTGTTCCAGGCTTCTCTCCTAACTCCTGGCATTCTGAGATGTTCTTTGGTTTGCACATAGATGGCCTTCTCCCTGTGCCTTCTCACTGTCTTCCCTCTGTCTTTCCTCTTTGTGCTCAAAATTTCCCTTTTTATGAGGACACAGCCATTTGGGATTAGGACCCACATGATGGCCCCATCCCAAGTTAACTAATTACATCTTCAAGAACCCCGTTCCCAAATATAAGGTCACATTCTGGGGCATTGGGGGTTAAAACCCCAAAGTATGAATTTTGAGGGAATGCATTCTACCCCTAACACTTCAGTAATTATCCCTGTTTTACCAAAAATATCGTCTGTTTCCACACCATAAATGTATGCTTTTGTTTCCTGGGGTATTTTAAAGCAAACCACAGACATCATGCCATTCACCTGTAAATTCTTCAGTATGCATCTCTGACCAATAAGGAGTGTGCATGTGTATATGTTTCCCATGACCAATGTGTCCCATGGTTTTTAATTTAAGGAGAAGCAAGGACAGAACAGTAGAGACTCCAGCTACTTCTCAGCCTGGGAAGCTCTCGCCTCTTCCTTGGAAGAAAGATAGAAGCCACCTCCTCTGAGAAGCTTTCCAACACTTTAGGGCAGTTCCTACTCCTGTCCTCTGTGCCCCTATACTTTTTCAATGACCTGTAGCATACAGATAATCACACTGCATTTGTAGCAGGTGCAGTAGCAATGAAAATAGACTGTTTTTGTACCCCTCCCCCATTCTCTAGGCTTTTCTAAACGTGGGGCAAGGAGCTGGGGGTGGGGGCAGACTGAGAGAAGGGTATATGGAGGAGGCCTGGGGGCAGGAACTGGCTGATGCTTCACTCTCAGCAGAGATTGCTGGATGTGGCCATCAGTCCTCTGTAGTATAACCATTCCAGCCGACAAGGACTCTGGTCGGTATGGCATACCATTCATTGTTGCTAGGTGGGGGCAAACAACAGAAACAACAGAAGTCTTCTAAATAGTATGCAGTTGTCTATGCTAATCTGTGTAAATTTTATTATTTTTGTTTTCTACAACAGCATTACCTATCATGTAATTTTGTTTCAAATTACCATGGCAATCCATAGTTATTTCATTTTCCCCAAGGTAATCAAGAGGTGGCCATGATAACATTATAGATATGTATACAATGGCCCAGGGGGCAGAGTGAAGCAGGACTGAGCACCACCTTGGAAGCACAGGGGTGCTAGAAACACTCCACACCTGACGGTCTACCTGCACTCTGGGAAGTGGTCAAACACAAGGTTTTGTGATCCTGGTCTTGGGGCAGATTTCTAAATTGGGGGAAAATATAGGATCTACCTACCAGGATTCTGAGAGTTTTGTGAAGTGATGCCAGGGTCAGAGAAACCACATAATCTAGAGCTTGGCAGTTGCTCTGCAGCCATCACTCACTCTGTATGTGTGTGAAGTCCGTACCTCAGGACCCAGGCCCCCGGGGACCCACTGACAACACTTTTGTGGTTAACTGATTGTTGCCACTTGGGTTTCTCTCTCCAGTTAGCTGGGGTTTGATGGCCAACCAAGTGGGAAAGAGGCCCACTGCCCCATCTGATGGGCCCACATTCTCTCTGATGTTGTTTTCATCTTGTTCCCATTCCACACTTTGCTACTGGGACCCACTGAGCACCACATCCAGAAGTTTAACCATCAAGGATTGTGTGTGTGTGTGTGTGTGTGTGTGTGTGTGTGTTTAGGGGGCATCTTCTCCCTTCTTTCTACTCTGAAAGATTGAGTATCTCAAGATATAAGTAAATTAAAAAAAGTCAGTTCTCATTACATACACATACAAATGTTGGGGAGATTTGCTCCTTATTTTATTTTATTTTGTTTTTTTTTTTTTTTGATGGAAACATATTAAATGTAATCTAAGGGCTTTTAATTGCTTCAGGATTCTGAAATAGAACAAACCACCATCAACAACCATGAAAAACTTGGGAGGGTAGCAGAGGGCAGGACTTTGATCTATTCATGAAGATAAAAGGTACTCTCTTAATCAGTTCCAAATCATTGCTAAAATAATATTACTCATTTGGGTCTTCAAACTGTAGATTCACTTTCCTGTTGTTCAGTGAGTAATTGACAAGTATTTCTAATAATACTGTTTGTTTCTATGTTGGTACCTGAAAAGACTTTATACCTTAGGCATTGTGTCCTAAGTCATAAGGTAGAAGTGTTAGATTACTAATAGTTCTAAATATTTGGAATTTTTGGAGCAGACAACCCAGTATTAAGAAATTAATATGTAATATTCTGGTTGGTAGGGAGTCTAGACTTCTGCTAAGGAAATTACTCAAAAGAACAGTTTCTTAAGGAAATAGAGTAGGAAGAAAATTTGAGTCTTTCATTAAAAGCTTTGCATAATTCATCACTGAACAGAGCCACAAGCTCAACTTAAACAAAGATTTATTTTACAAGATGAGTGAAAAAAGTTTAAAGCTAAGGTCATCACTTTATAGCTATTTATTGTGGTGAAGGATTTTAGTGGTCTGATGCATTTTATTGTGTATTGTTAAGATTTACATAATATTTTTAAACCTCATTTGTCAATCTTTTGATATTTTTAATTAAAATCCAATATAACACCTATTTAAAAATTAAAGTAACAAAATATTCCTTTAATACAACAGCTTCCTTTTTTAAAGATTTTATTATTTTTAGAGCAAGAAGAAAGGAGAGAGGCAGAGAGAGAGAGAGAGAAAGACATCAATGTATGGTTGCCTTTCACCTGCCTCCAGTTATAGACCTGGCTGGAGACCTGGCTTGCAACCTGGTTATGTGCCCTGGCTGGGAATTGAACCAGCAACTTTGGGTTTGCAAGCCGGTGCTTTATCCACTGTGTCACCAGTCAGGGCTAACAGCTTCCTTTTTATGTGATTTATTTAAAGCACCAAGGCAAAAAAGCTTGTTGAGCTATTTTGTATTAATCTTTTTAATAATCTATTTAATTGATTGTGTACCATAAAATGACAGAAATAGAACTCACATTGATATGTTGAAAATTTTTCATATTGAGGGGCTATGTTCGGAGACTCCTGGCAATCTCTCAAATGGAGAGCAGACAAAGGGAAAATGTTTTGGCAATTGGAAATAGGGTATTTACTACTTAGAATCATAAAATTATATTGTCCCAATGTTGGAAAGACCTGATGCTTAGAAGACTTGAAACTTTTTATTGGGAAAGCTCATTCTTATCAGAGTATGGTACTCAGTTCATGTTAATATGTTTATACTTTTAAAATATCAGTGGAATAGACAGAATTTATATATGTATTTATTTCTATATCTCTACTATTCTGTGCCACAGGACTCTTTTTAAGAGAGAGAGGAAGGGAGGGAAAAGAGAGGGAGAGAAACATAGACATGAGAAACATCAATCAGTGGCCTCTCCTATGCTCCTCGGCCAGGAAGCAAACCTGCGGCCCAGGCATGTGCTCTGACAGGGAATTGAACAGGCGACCTTTTTGCTTTGCAAGACAAGTCCAACCCATACCAGTCCAAGCCATACCAGTCAGGACAAAACATGTACTTTAATGAAATTTGTTGAATATCTAATGTGCCAGGTACCGTTTAGTTTGAAAAGAGTTCCCCATTTTATAAAATATTCTGAGAGAGAGAGGGGAGGGGGGTGGAGGGAGAAGAGGTCACCTAAAAGGTAAGGGTTCTTCTGTCACAGAAAAACACACAGTGTAATAAATAATGGCATCATTAAAAACTGTCATCTTTGCAAAATAGAGTAATTGCTCTGCATATCCCTTGTTCATTTCCCTGTGAACCAGCATGACTGCATGTTGCTGGAAAGGCATCTTCTCCTACCTGCTCCCAGCCGTTTTTCTGTTCATTACTGTCATGTCTGAGCTGGTTTCAGACACGCCAGGTGTGTGGTGTCACCTGTCTGATGTCCATTCCAAATACAGACATTTACATGCGTGAGTATTAAAGCAATAGATCTTCCTTATGACAACAAAAAGCTGACTGCAGAAGAGCAAAGCTTCTGGGAAAAGTCTTCTGAGCGCATCTGGGCTTGTTCATGGGGGAGAAAACCTGACTAATTAGCGTTAGCCCTTCCAGTCTGAGGGAGAAGAAATGAAAGTATCTGGAGCAACCTGCGCTGTGAAAGGGGCGACACTTTTAGAGGATCTGATCAGACACAGGGCTCACAATATAAAGTTCTGGGAGCTTAGTGTAGAGTGGCATAAGCCTTTCATTTTCTTTTTCATAAAGACAAATTAAAGAAAAATTAAAATATTTACAAATCACAAATTTTCCAATAAAAATAAATAGACTTACACTTAAAAAGTAAATTTCTATAACTTGACAAAACTTTAAAGAACAAAAAAATAACAAGAAAAGTTAGGAACATTTAATTATGAAAACATGAATCTTCAGGAAAGTTTTATAAGTAGTAACATAAGCCCAGCTTTTATAGTCTTTTGTTGTTGTTGTTGTTGTTCTTGAATGATACTGTATTTTTAAGTTCGGTGGGTGGGGTGTTGTCCACCTCTGGGCAGAAGTCCTTTGTCCCAGAGAAGTTGTTGTGAGATGCTCTAGCAGGGAGTATATAAATGACTCACATGGGTGGGCTTTCATCTTACAGGGTTCCTTTGGCCCAAGTCAATCCACTAGTGCAGCTATTGAAGGGAGGAGGTGGCTAAACTATTTTAGAAACTAAAATCCTATGTAAGTGTTAATACTAATGTCCCTTCCTCTTTATTCCTGGATGTACCTTATTCAAGAGGTTCTTTGTATTGGTGGACATAGTAAACTGGACCAAACCTTGAGAGCATTATGTGGACATCTACTAAGCAACCCACCAGCGTGCATCTGCACAAAGATGAACTCCTTATTTTTTCAGAAGGTTCTTTATTCTTACTAGAAGGCCTTGAAAATGTGTTAGGAAGGATAAACAAAGACTAGTAAATTGAAAAACGTCAAAGGCCATCATACCTTTGGTTACTTTAGATTTTTTATTCTCAGTTATTTATAGAAGTTACTATAAAAGTGTTACGGATACATTTTATGCATGCCATATGGATATAAAGAATCATCCTAACTTTTCCCATGATATACTGTTATGGAACAGTTTATGAAAAACCCCCCTCTCATCTATACCCACCTTAATCAGAATTCCTTTCTTCTTTCTATAGATGGGGAAAGTAAAAAATAGGGGAGCAGGTTTGAGTGCTCCAGTGAATTAAGATGAAAATCACAATTTGGAGCTATTTCCTTACCTTTCATAAATTACTCTTGACTTACCACCAGGAGAAACATTTAGACACATGCACATAAGCACATGGGAGTAACATTAGGCTGTCAACACAAAGAGGAAAAAAGAAGCAAAACTACAAAAGTAAAGCGAAGTGAAGGCTCCCCATTTTTAATTTTCCTCCAGTAACTTTTCTGATATGGAGCCAATCTGACAGTCCCTGGAAGTATCCCTGATTGAGCCCTAAATTCTAGTTCCACTAACACCATTTCCTTTGTTCAGTTATATCACAGAAGATTTTATTTGCATCATGTAGCAGGGTGGTATAAGTGGCTTTGCATGGTCTGAGATGGTTTGTTATTTCTTCGTTGTGTACTGGTATCGTGAGTGCTGCTGTTCTCCTCCACCACCTCCCCATAAGACAAAGACAAGAAAGAATGTCCAAGAGGGTGTGCGGTGTTTGTGAGGGTTTGTGGGAGAAAATATAGTAGGAGACAAGGCAGGGAAAAGGCACACAAAGTGTGGACAGACCATTTCTCTGTTCTTGCTGTTCTGTTTGCAACCTAGACTTCAGCTGCCCATGAATTCAGAATTTGGGCTCATTTACTACTTTAGTCCATTCCTTCAACAGGTCTTCAGTTAAATGTTTTTACCAGGTGCAATTCCAAGTGTTGATTTATTCATGCAGATTGAAACCAAAGACATGCTCTGACCAGTTACCAACAGTGTCCAATGGTCAGGCTCAACTTTTCATAAAACCCCCATGAAAAAGAACTTCCTTCCCTTCTCCCTCTTCTTTCCTCTTTTTTCTCTTTCTTCTCCACCCTTCCTTTCTTGTAAGCCTCTTTGCTTTTTTATTTCCGAATTCAGAAATAAATACATGTCTAGAGAAAATGTACTTAAAAGACTTTTTCTAGCTTTAAGGCATATCGTAAGGCATATCAAAAAACCTCAGAAAACTTAACAGGACGTGTGGTTCTTTCCTTACTCTGAGGTCCACTGCCTCACTTTGGAAACCATGGATAGCTTTCAGCTGGATGAGTCCTAAGGCCTCTTCCAGCTCTAAGCTTAAGGAAATCCGAGTAATGTAACACCAGTAATTCTCTCTGAAAGTGTAGTTGATCTAGAGGAACTCAAGTGGTCCCTTTTAAAATTAAATGCAGATACATTCTGTAGTTGGCAGAAGCCAGGTGGTCCTTGGGAGCTAATCATGAGTCCTGGTTAAGGCCATAGTTCCCCAAATGATCACATAATTCTCAAACTCTCATGCAGACCTGAATCTGCATATCAGGTGTGCGGCTCAGCACTTTGATTTGCAATAATGTCCTAGTAGGTGATCCTAGTCCAGTTGGCAAGATATTCAGTGTCACCCAAGTGGAATCCACAGTAAGCTTTTATTCTGAGAAGCAGGATCCAGGAAGGAAGAAGCAGCCATGTGATGTCATGGGAAAAATATTGGACTACACTTTTCCAGGTCATTAGGTACTGTTCTAACTCATTTGTTTGGTAATAGCTTTGATTTTATTTTATTGATAGTCCATAATTTAGTCAACAACCCTTGATTATTGTACATTGAGGTTGTTCCTTATTCTTTTCCTCCAGTACAAATACTGCTTCAGTAAACATTCTTTTGGATTTTATTATATATTCTTATTTAATAATAGATTTTATTTTTAATTTAATTAAAACATTTTTTTAACTATAGTTGACTTACAATGTGATATTAGTTTCAGGTGTACAGCATAATGATTATACATTTATGATGTATAAAGAGATACACCCATAACCTGGCACATACATAGTTATTACAGTATTATTGACTATGTTTCCTAAGTATTAGTTTACATTCCCATGACTATTTTGTAACTGCTCATTTGTATTTCTTAGTTCCTTTACCTTTTCTACCCAGGCCCTCAACCCCTCTTCCATCTGGCAACCATTACTTTGTTCTGTGATCTGAGTTTAACAATGGATTTAAAATAATGATAAGAAATTGAGAAATGTGCATACTTCTTGTAATTTTATTTCTATAGAATAGGTTCCTTCAAGTGGAATAGAAAAGTTGGGTCAGAAAGTGTGAACATTCTGTAATTTAATGGATACTGTCAAATTATTCCCACATTCATTGTAGAATTTCTTACTGTAGCCTACAGTTTAACTAGCAGTGCATGTTAACACTTATTTTTTTTTTGCCAATCTGATAGATTTTTTTAAATGATATTTTATTGTTGGTAAAATATGCATTTTTATGACTACTAATGAGGTTGAGTTTCTTTTCATCTATTCATTACTTCTGCTCACATCCTTACCAATTATGCCATTTTTAAAAAAGATTTTACTTATTATTATTTTTAGAGAGAGGGGAAGGGAGGGAGGCAGAAAGGGAGAGAAACATCAATGTGTGGTTGCCTTTCGCCTGCCTCCAGCTATGGATCTGGCTGGAGACCTGGCTTGCAATCTGGTTATGTTGCCCTGGATGGAAATAGAACCAGTGACCTTTGGGTTCACAGTCCCGTTCCTTTCCAGTGAGCCACCAGCCAGGGACCCCCATTGTTTTTTTGTTTTGTTTTGTTTTTTTTTATCAATGTCTAGGAATTCCTCATTTGTTGGGAATGTTGCCTCTTTAATGGCAAGATGATGAAAATATTATGCAAATATTATTTCCCACTCTATTGTTTGTCTTTAATCATTCTTTTTGGTGATGTTTCCTTACCAAAATTTCACTCCTTTTAAAAGATTTTATTTTATTATTTTTAGAAAAAGGGGAAGAGAGAGAGGCAGAGAGGGAGAGAGACATCAATGTATGGTTGCTTTTCACCTGCCTCCAGCCGTAGACCTGGCTGGAGACCTGACTTGCAACCTAGTTATGTTGCCCTGGCTGGGAATCGAACCCGTGACCTTTGGGTTCGCAGGCCGGTGCCTTATCCACTGTGCTACCAGCCAGGGCTAAATTTCACTACTTTTAAAGACATTTAATAAAGACACATTTAAGACCTTACATTTAATTTTAAGTTTCATTATCATTTTTACATTAAGCTAATTGTGGAACAGAGGAGTAAGTGCCTTCCAATCAAGACCTAGACCATGACTGGTTTTCCACAGCTATCATCCAGCAGAGTCTGATGTGGACTATTGCAGCACTTTCAGAAGGCAGAGTAGGCACATTGAGGAAAAGATGGTGCAGAGTATAACACTGCTTTTAGCACTTGAAATGATGTCACCTGAAATAGTGCATACTTACACCCAATGCTTCTTGTTGAAAAGTTGTTCTGTATATGCCTGAAGCCAGAGAACAAAGTAATATCTTATGTTATTAGAGTTGAAACTCTTAATAATATTTTAATAGTTTATTCATCAAGGATATGGAACAAACATCCTAAAAGATTACAGAGAAAAAAATTGAAAATATAACGTTCCATATAAAGACAGTATGTTTAGTGTGTAGATGAAAATAATGACTTAAAGCATTCGTAATCATAACAAATATAAATTATCAGTAAGACTATTTTACCTATTAAAATGATAATACTTAAATATAGTTGGAGGATTGAAAATCAGATGTTTCTGTGGGTAAAGAATTGCAACTTTATATAAACTTTCTGTTGAGTATTAAAATATGTACATTCTTTAGGCTCTGGCTGGTGACACAGTGGATAAGGCACCACCCTGCAAACCCAAAAGCCGCTGGTTCAATTCCTGGCCAGGGCACATTACCAGGTTGCAAGCCAGGTCTCCAGCCAGATTCACTAGCTGGAGGCAGGTGAAAGGCAACCATACATTGACGTCTGTCTCACTCTCTGCCTCTATCCCTACACCTCTCTCTGAAAATAATAAAAATCTTTTAAAAAATAAAATAAAATATGTACATTCTTTGACCAAAAATATAAAATCCAGCAGTTGACACTGAAGAAATATCTTCAAATTATCTTCCAAATATTTACTGAGGTGTCATGTAATTTTTAAAATTAAGTTAAATCTGCAACAATAAGAAATTGATAAAATAAGTTTTAATGATCCACATTAAATAATACTATATCATTTAAATTTTAGAATTAGTTATTTTCTCAATATTTATTGAGTACCTACTGTATGCAGAGCAATAGGCTTGCAACTGGGGTTACAAAAGTAAACAAATGGAAGAATACTTGAATGTTAAAAAAGAGGTTGCAAAATATTATGTGACATAATAACAGTATTACAAAAGAGAACACATAAAAATATAGAAAAAGCTGTAAGAAATAGATTAAATATTCATAATGGTCAACTTTGGACCCTCCAAATACCATCGTGTTGGAAGCTGAGGCTTCGACATAAGTTTTGGTAGCGCACCATTCGGCCCATGGCAACTGAGGTAAGAGACAGCGACAGCAGACAGAGGAGGCAGAGGAAAGCCTCGTGGACCTGGGTGCATGTGCATGTGAAGCTGGATGAAAAAGACTATTGCTCAAGTTTGAAAAGGGAAAGTTTGAGACACTATACAGACCATGGAAGACAAACTTCTGGGATGGGACATTTATGTAAGCTAGAAGGAGGCGGTACCTAAATGGGAAGTTGAAGAGCTATGCTCTCCGTTTGGTATTAAATGTACGGACACACTTCCTCCCAAAGTGGAATGGCTGGAACATGAACATATCTTAGGAATCTATGAAGGATAGTTCCTACAGGGGCTTTTCAGGAAAGGTAAGGATTTAGGAGGGCCGTACTTTATATTTGAAGGTGTAGGGAAAAATAATGGCGCTGCTCCTAAAAATCTGTTAGAAAGTTTTTGAGGGCACTGTTAGAAAAAGTATCTTAAAAACAAATTAAGTGTTGTAAGTAAAAGAACAATTCTTGGCCAGATCATTACTATGATCCAGAAGGTGTACATTAACTACATATGAAACCACTCCTCTTGAAAACACTGTTTTCAAGGTGGGCTGCCAATAGGTTACAGAAGAATAGATTCAGCTGAAAAGACAAAAGAGTGTTTGAGTCAATGTTCAATACCACCTAAAAGGAGCCTGACCTCAAAGGAACTAGAGACCCATAATGCCCACCCAAGAAGGACTTCAGGCAATACTGTAATGGGCTTAGTTTTTGGTTCCCCCATGGCCCACCCACAATGGCCTCTTGGGTTTGACCTTACAGGAAAAAGTAGAGGTGCCCATGACCTGAGAGCTATTTACAGTTGTGTTTGCTCAGACTGACTCCTCTCCCACATTTTCCCCAAATGAAAGATCTTAACAAGTGCCATTTTCTGGTGTGGCAAAGAGAAGGCTGAGGGAAAACTTGATTAGGGTTGCTTGGGAGGGTAGCAAGGGAAGAGAGTATAGGCAATATATACTTGCCTGAGTTTATTAGGTTTATTAGTCTTATCAGTGAGACAATTAAATTACCTCAAAAAATATGAGTTTTATTATTGAAAGCTTTTGGCCTTTTTCTAATTCAATAGGTTATATTCATCCAGCAGGTCACCAATTAAATTAGGACACTTACGAGAAAATCAAATATAAAATGTCTATGTCCTGAATTTGCAGGTTCTGGTAAATGTTTTTTTGCTTTTACATGAACTGAGGTACAGCTCTCAAAGTGGCTTTCAGGTCACTTTTTATTGTTTATTAATTAACCAGTAGAACGGTACTGGACTAGGTAGCCAGTGGGCTATTTGTCAATACCATGGAGATTGGGGGGAAAAAAGAAAGAAAGAACCTATGCTGATTTCAGAAATTCTGCACCCTGTCACCACTTCCCAGCACCCACCCTCCAATACACACAGATTACCCGCCTACTAGTTACTATGAAGCAGGAAAGAATGAAGTACTCTTTGTCATGGGGGAAAAAGCATAGTGTATAGTTAAGTGAAAAAACAAGGAACTTGCTAAAGAGTGGGAATCAAAGCAGCTAAGTTTTGTGAAGTATACATGCTAATATATGTGCATAAATAAAAATGTGAAATGACTGTATGTTAACAAAGTAGCTATGTTTGTTTTATTAATATTGTTGTGTCTGACTTTTTATCATGGCATGCATTTATTTTCTCACTGGAGAGAGAAAGAATGAAACACAAAGGTTTCAATTAGCGGGAAAATCCCTGTGCCCTGGAGGCCTAGGCCTTGCACTGGGTTATAGGCATTTCCTTCTTTGCTTTTTTTTAAAACTTTTGGTTGATTCCCTGTTATTCCCTCCAGCATATTTTCTCCCTCTCCCTCTCCCTCTCCTTCCCTCTCTCCCTCCTTCCCTCTCTCTCTCTTTCTTTCTCTTTTTCTCTCTCTCCCTCACCCCAACCTTTCTCCTTGTAATGATAAGATTATGAGAATGTCAAGAGGTCAGGAGTCCTAGAAATCATCTTAAACTCAGAGCCAGCATCGGGAGGCACCTTGTTTGTTTATCAAATGAACAAAGGATGTCACTTCATCCGTACCTGGTGGAGGGAGTCAGAGGCTTTCGTCCTCGCCTTTGGAGGACCAGGTCGCTCTGGGGGTTAGCACAGCTCCCTGAGTCCTTGCTGCTTGTTTGGCTGTGGCCCATTATACATCCCCTCCTACACAGCTTTCCTGGTGGAGTCAGGACCTTCAGCGACATGAGCAGCATGTTGGGTTTCCTCCTGCCAGCCCTCTGGGTCTTCTTACTTAGATTCATGGCAACACCAGATGGTATGGGGGCTCCTGGGAAGGAACCGGCATGTTTTCTGTACCAGGTACAGCCAGCCTCCAGGAAAAAAGACCCCTCATTGACTTGGAGTTATTAAGTAGTCAAGGCAGTACAAGCTCAACTGCTAACTCTTTTCTATGCCTGTGTTTCTTTGGAGATACCATTCAATAAATTCAAGGGACCCTTTTTTCTCCCACTTCTTCATCTTCTGGTTAATGACTAAGAAATGTGCTCAGCTTTAGTGTGAGAGGAAAGATATTCTCCAGCTTTTGTGGCTTTTGTCTACAATGTTTTGAATACAAGATTATTTTCAATTCATTCTTTTTGAAAAAGCTTTCATACAGTTCTTCAGAAAAGAGGTTTAGAGGGGATGGGTATGGAGCGATCATAGTATTGCCGTATTGCAAGGACTTGTTGACCAAAAGGTATGTTGTGGGAGGAGCTTTGTTTCTCAGAGGGTGGAGTTATGGAAAAAGCCATGGGGGAGTCTACGCTGTCAGCAGCATGTGGAAACCCTCTTCCTAATCAATTGTTTTCCTGGGTGCTTTTCAGAGTGCTTTCACCTGACAAGCACAGCTTCCTTTAATGGGCTGTTGAACTTGAATGTTTAGGCACTTTGCTGGCTTTTAAACAGAGGTAAAAAGTAAACTTCATTAAGAAGTCTTCTTTTAGTAACACTATATAGGATTACAGTTTGAAAGCACATTTAACTTGTGATCTGGAATACTGGCATGTCCCATAGATTTTCTTTTATACGTTGATTATGAAAAGATTCTTTCCATCTACTTGGAAGTATATATGACAAAGCAGGATAGTATCTTTTTCAACCCACTATCAGGATTCCATTTTGTTTTGGTCTTGTGCAGCACTGTGTTTAGGCAATGAATCTTCCCTGATTCTTGGTGTGCTTGTGTACTAGAGAATGAACATTCACTGTCCAGGTCGATTTACTCCTGGCTAGGAGTTTACAAAGTCACATTTAGAAAATGTATGCACTAGGAAGTAGTTCTTAGTTGAACATGTTGGGCATGCTCTCACCTCAGGGCCTTTGCACTTGCTATTACCTTGGCCTGAGATACCCTCAGCTTCCACTTCTTCACTTCAGCTCTACTCTGACAGTACCTTCCCAAATGTACCTCATCCTAGCACACCCTATCTTCTCCAATTAGCAGTATCTAATTATTTGGTCTGATCTTCTTGCACTAAAATGCAAGTAAGATAAGTGCTGGGATTTTTGTCTGTTTGGTTCACTACCGTATCCCTAGGGCTTATACTTTGCCTAACACAGGCAGGTTTTTATTAGTTGGATGGCAATACATTGAATTGATTAACTTGTACATACGTCACTTTTACTCGGACATGATTTGTCTGTATCAAGGGACATAGATATTCAGGTTGAACATCTGTGAATCTGTGACGGTGTGAAATGGCCCACAGACCTACTGTGAGAGGTGCAGAGTGATCAGGAATCTTCTCTGAGTTCCATTGACCAGTTTTACCACTGCTTCTGCAGGTGGGGCTATTGCTGCTGAGTGGACCTGGCACTGCAATGACCCCATTACCTTCCCCGGACACTTGAAACCAGTTCCCAGACCTTTTCTTTTCTTTTTCTTTTTTCCTTGACTTGACCCCTGTGCTTGGCACAGGGCAAGCACTACCAATGTCATTTTTGGTGGGAAGCTTGACAGTGGGTCTGTATTCTCTATTTCTTAACTCCCAATTTGAAGAGCCAAATATTGCGCATTCCTTGAGCTTATCTACTGGGTGGGTCTACACAACTAATGTCATGTTATATTCCACCTAGCAGGCAGGAATCAGTCTGACCATGGTTTCTATATCTACCTAGTTCCACCCTCCCCTCTAAGTATAGCTAATCAGTGGTTTTCGGTACAAATCAAGCATTTGGAAACAAATGAGACCTTTCGAGTTTGAGCCTCTCACTTTTAAGGCTTGCTGACAGGCACCAAAGGCACTTTCTAGTTGTGATGTCCTGTCTAGCCCTACATTTTCAGCTCGCTTGAAATTTCCAGTCATTTTTGGATTGTGGTGTAATTTCTGGAAGGTCTCTTTAAAATGAAAGTGTATCACCTTGGTGAGGACTCATGAACCCAGGGTTACTCATTAGCATGAACTTCCTCTGTGGGAGTTGCTAGTGGAGAAGCCAGATAGATCTCTGATAGCACGGGTACAGGATAGTGATTTTGATGGAGGTGGGTGGTGAGAGAGAGCTGAAGCATGGGAACTGGGCATTGATTGCAAATGGTAGTGAGAGCTAATGGCACTGGAAGAGGCCATGACTATGAGGGAACCTGAGGTGTGGGAAGCAGGAAAGTCAGAAGAGAAAGAGGAGAGCATGAGAAGACAGGCATGTGGACCAACAAGAGCCCTCAGAGATTTGCACCAGGAGCTTCTACAGCTTGGCCTATAAGATGATATGTACTTCTTTCTCTTTAAATGGAGGAGGAATAAATCATAGCCTCAGAATATTTCTGAATGGTAAGAATTGGTTCAATATGCTTCGGGTTTATAATCCTATTTAACCCCTCTCTTTTTCTAAGTAGTAATGGGTTTGTGCTTGGAAATCAATGCATGTATAAATCTTCTTATTTCTCCCAGGTCTTCTTTTACGCAAGTAGAGTGTACGTATGAGTTATCAAGTCTAGACAAGAAAGCAGATAGGTCAGCTTTGAGGTAGTCTTGATGGTATAAATGTCCGAAGGCTTACTGTATTTAGAATGCATATTTAACATCCTCTTTTTTTCTTCAATCCCCATGCTCATTCATTTTGTAGATCCTGAAATCATTATGGCATTGTAGAGTGGTTGGTGCAAGGTAGAGGAGACAGGGCTCACTGGACTGGGTCATGAGTTCTGGGAACAATCTTGGCCACATTACAGACTCCATTGACCTACAAAAAGTGTTGTTAATCTTCTTACTGTCTGCCCTACAAGATCTGGGAGGAGAAATGAGGTAACGTCTTTGAGCTTCTCAGAAGAGACTCATTCCACAGTAATATGATTTCCTAATGCACTTGTTTGTATTATAATGGGATATAATTCCATTTACCTAAATTTCTTTGGACTTCTCTAGAACATCTGACACTCTTGCACTGGGGAAGTAGACCAGCTTTGAGAGAGAGGACTGGGCCTAGACTGGAACCCTTGAAAGGTCCTCAGCTAAATAAGCCAGCTATACATTTGTGAGGTTAAGGGAAGGAAGCTGGGTGAGAAAATATGGGAGCTGGAGTTGGTGGGGATGGGGAGAGAAAGTTATAATTACCTTCAGAGAGTTTATATCAGACTTTTTAAATCATGTTGGTTTCTTTTTTTATTTTTATTTTATTGTTGTTGTATTACATCCATCCCCTTTTTGTTCCCCTCTGTCCCCCTCCCTACCCACCCATTCTAAATCATGTTGTTTTACTAAAGATCAATACCTCAGTATATTTTAAAATGTTTATTTTAATTGAGTAATATTACATATTGCAGGACTCATCTGTAATATTGATCGTGTTGTCATTCTCTATATGTATAGGTTCTTTAACTCAGCCCCCTTCAAGATTTTATTATGTTCCTTGAGTTCCTTGGGCCACAACCTCGTAGTTTAATAACTTGTTTCCAACTCCAATGCCATCAGTTCAATACAAACACTAACAAATCAGCAGATTCATTTGTAAAATAATGTCTTATCTTGTTCTGTGGATAAGGGAATACGTCTTTTTTATGGAAAGAGTCCTGAGTAGTATAATTTCCTTGTTATAACCTTCTTGAGCAGTATTACAATTGAGTTGGCTTTCTAGTCAGTCCTAAAAAATGAAGTTAAAGGATGAAGGTATGGGAAGTATACATATCTGTTGTCTCTGACATACTAGTAAGATGTCAATTTAGGTTACAGTTATTGTTATTGGACAATTCTGTTGTGAAATTTTCTAGAAATGATTGGTTCTTCAGCATTTCGAACCCATTGTTTCAAAAGACAGTCACGTTCTTTTTAATGAACTTCAAGTAACTACAGAGTTAACCGGGAAAGACAATAGTATATCTTCTTTTTCAGAGAGGAATCATATACACTTTTTCATAGCAACTGATTTGTATTTTTAGAGCAATGATACTAATTATATTCCTTTCTCTGGAGGAAGGAAAAGTGTTACAACTTTTATTTGCTAAATTATTAGTTTAACACAGAGGGAACATATTCCTATCACCCAAAATGTGGCCTGAAAAAATAAATTCCTACCAAATTTTGTGTTGCATGCCAGGGACATATGAAAAATGGCTCTTTGTCAAATAAAGAACATTTTATATAAGGAAATTATATATAATACTATGGAATTTCTCTTCAGACCAAAATAATCTTTTACTAAAAATTGTAACTTAGGTTACATGCAGTTCAGATGTTAGATTGTGAATAGTCTTAATAAAACCACCTTTTTGTTAGAGGATATCATCATGAGGACATAACTACCAGCTGACCCATGAGCTAGATCCAGGCGATTGGAGGCTCCTCGTGTCCCCTCCTGTCCCCTATGTTTTGTCCTTCATTCCCACAGTGGGAACCTCTTTCAAGGACTCAATCTTGAGATAATGTTCTTGTTGAGACCATGCGTAACCAAAACCAATAAGGCCTCTATATAAACTTTTCAGATTCTGGCAGGAGCCAGCAAAGGTCTACTTGTCTTGAGGCCACAAGATAAACTTTGTAACTCCTTGCTCATTAAACTGTCATCTACCAATCTAGAGTGGTGGGCCTCTTTCTTTGGTCTCTCTTTGCCTTCTGTGTATGGGGGCCAGTTTCAGACTTCACCTGGGGAAAGTCCTGAAGCTGTGAATCAACAATTTTTCTGTCCCTGACAATTTCCAAAATTTTGAATGAGCATTTCTGAATGTTAAACATGTTGTCAGCCCTGGCTGGTAGTACAGTGGATAAGGTGCCGGCCTGCGAACCCAAAGGTCGCAGGTTCAATTCCCAGCCAGGGCACATAACCAGGTTGCAAACCAGGTCTCCAGTCAGGTCTGTGGCTGGAGGCAGGTGAAAGACAACCATACGTTGATGTCTCTCTCCCTCTCTGCCTCTCTCCCTTCCCCTCTCTCTAAAGAAGCTTCTACTTAAAGAAAATCCACTAAATTAGGCAACCACACATGGACGTTTCTCTCCCTCTCTTTCTCCCTCCCTTCCCCTCTCTCTAAATATAAATAAATAAAATATTTATTAAAATATAAAAACATGTTGTGCAATTTTATATCTTCATGTAAAAACATCATGATGAATTTATTATTATTTTCTGCAATTGTGTATGAATGTAACTTTGGCATACTTTTAAAAAAGATTGAAAATGTCCTCTTTATAGTGATCTATTGCATGTTAAATTGTAATGTTTACCTGGTTGGTGTGCCTCAGTGGATTGGCACCGGCCTGGGAGTCGAAAGGTCACTTGCTTGATTCCCAGTCAGGGCAAATAACCAGGTTGCAAGCCAGGTCCATAGCTGGAGGCAGGTGAAAGGCAACCACACATTGATACTTCTCTCCCTTTCTTCCTCCTTCCCTGCCCTTCTCTCTGAAAATAATGAATAAAATCTTTTTAAAAATTGTGATCTTCTTTTTTAATTTCTTTCAGAATCGAAGCAAATGCTTGGAGAAGGTCCATGTGGTTATTGGACATAAGTCGTGTGACTTGGATTCTCTCATTTCTGCCTTCACATATGCTTACTTTCTGGACAAGGTGAGGAAAAGAAGATCTGCTTCTAAATTTGAATTATGATGTAACTATTGAGAACAAACATTTTGGAGGCATAAAGGAACCTATTAAGTTTTCATGTTCTGGTTTATTGTTGCAGAGAATAATGTATTATAATCCATTAATCAATAATATTTTTTGATCACCTACTATATGTTAGGTTATTTCTTCTGATTCTTTTCATACAACATTATTTCAATAAGATCAATGTTTTCAAATTAAAAATGAAAAATGTTACTAATATTTGATTAGTTGTATGAGAATTCAGAGAACTACCATAAGTAAGGGTCAGGATTCCTTGTTTCCCTTTATCATCCTTGTTGGATAACCTTGCCCTTGGGAGTAGAAAAATGTGTGCAGAATAACCTGCATGAACAATACATCAAGTACAGAGCTCATTGGCTGCAAATTTTCAGTGCCAGATATATCATGTCACATCTATATTCTGTCTTTTCTTTTAGACCTGACTTTGTACAGCAAGATCATTCTCAGTAATAATCTCCCTTGAGTGAGAATCTTTGAACTCTGTAAAGTCTATAACATGCTTATAATGGTAAACAAGACCTTATAATAAGTTGTTTTAAAATTTCTATTCCATAAAAATGTGTCAGTCCATGATAATGCATTATCTTTTTTTTTTTAAAGAATTTATTATTTTTAGAGAGAGGGGAAGGGAGAGAGGCAGAAAGGGAGAGAGACATCAAATGTATGGTTGCCTTTCACCTGCCTCCAGCTACAAACCTGGCTGGACACCTGGCTTGCAAGCTGGTTATGTGCCCTGGCTGGAAATTGAACCAGCAACCTTTGGGTTCACAAGCTGGCACCTTGTCCATTGGGCTACCAGCCAGATATAATGTATTATCTTAAAGCCAAAAAAAGTATTTTGGTGCTATTTCCAGTTTCACACAGTTTACATTTTCCGGAGCCCATTTGTTTTATGCAAATTTTATTTGGATCTTTGACTCTTAGATTATATATAGCTGATCCAGAGTGATTCAATTCTCATGCAATCCAGAATGAGCTGGTGGCTGGCAAGAATGGCTTTAGTGCAGAAACTGACCAAAATGCTGGATCAAGTATTCCGATCCCTATATATGGGCTTTATAGCAAGTTTATCTTAAAATTTGTTGAACTTTACAGGAGAGAGTAATTGGTACTAGGAGATAAGTGTGCCTATATCAAGGCATGCACATTAAATGCTGGTCTTATTAACTGGATTTTTTACTCCTAGAAAAAAATATTGCATGTCTCAAGAACATGAAATTTACTGAACCAGACTGATTTTTCGACTAACAGTGGCATAGATTTTTAAGGAAAATATGTAATTGTATCATCAACAATAATTACACTGTCTTGAATGATATAATAAAATTTTAAAAAAGGAGTGGGAAAAGTGGTTGTGATAGATAAAATAGATAGATAAAAATACAGTAACGTGGGGCTGCTTTTCTCTCCTCCCAAGGTTTGCCAATGAGCATGGAGACACATATGAATTGTGGAAGGGGTCACAAACTGGGGGATTCATTTTGTTTCTATGTCCTGCCCTTAGTTTACTTGACCCCAGCCCCTACCAGAGGTCTGCATCTCCATTTGAATTTTTCCTGAAAACCTGGTTATTCCCTCTTAATAATACATAGGATAAGTATAGAAATGTTCACTTTTGCATCTAAGGCTCCATTGAACTATTTTTCACTCTGATAGGTCAGCCCCATTTTACAGATGGGGAAAACTAAGGCTCAGAAAAGAAACAGGCTTTCTCAAAGCCACTCAGCAGTGACTGAGCCTAGAATCTAGTTCATCTAACTCTAACCTGTTAGGACAGGTTCAGGCTGCATGCTCTTGACTCGAGTTTCACTACTAAGAGTTAGATATAATGCTATCAATTAATCAGGAAAAGTAACTTGCCATAGACAAACTACTAATGATTATGATACAATTGTGACTCAGTGTTAGTCTGGCAGGTTGGAGAAAAACTGTTTTGTTAGAGTGGCTTTGTGCTTCATATATGACAGCAGTGGGTGATTCATTTATTTCACTCAACAAATATATATTAAATGTCTACTTTGTGCCAAACTGCTTTATGAACTGGGAAACATAACTGAATAAAACAGAAAAAATGTTCTGCCATTTTAGTTCTAAGAAAGAGAGATGAATGATAAGCATGTTAAAGCTGCATAATAAACACTATGTTTGTGACAGATAAAGGTCATTTACTTTATGCAAAATTTCAGCGTTACCAAACTTCACATTCTTTCAGTGATATTTAGAGTTTGTTGCAATATACTCATATTTTAAAAAACCCCTGTATTTTTAAAATTCCTATACGAAAATCTTTTTATTCTTATGAATCTAAAATTCTCTTAACTCCTACCCATCTCCTGTTTCCCCCTATTACTACAGTTTTTTTTTTTGTTTGTTTTTTTGTTTTTTTGTTTTTTTTTAGAGAGAGGGGAAAGGAGGGAGAAAGATAGGGACAGAAACATCAATGTGCAAAAGATACATTAGCTGCCTCTTGTACACCCTTAACTGGGGACCTGGTCCACAACCCACGCAGGTGCCCTGACTGGAAATTGAATCTGTGACTCTTTGGTTTGCAAGCTAGCACTCAATCCACTGAGCCACACCAGCCAAGGCTATCACTACAGTTTTTAAAAAATATTTTATTTGCTGTTAGAGAGAGGGGAAGGGAGGGAGAGAAACATCAATGTGTGGTTGCCTCTTGAGCACCCCCAACTGGGGTCTTGGCTCGAAACCAAGGCATGTGCCCTGACTGGGAACTGAACTGATAACCCTTTGGTTCCCAGGCTAGTAGTGCTCAATCCACTGAGCCATACCAGCCAAGGCTAGTACTACAATTTTAATAACAGATTTGGTAATATAGGATTTTAAAAATAATATACAAAACTGACAAATTGCAGGAATTAGTCTGTGGGCCAGTATCTGGTTCATGAATGCATTTTCATTAACTTACATAATATTTTTATTTAAAAAATTAATTGTAACAATTAAACATTACAGATAAGACCTCAAGATCCAGACTTCCAACTTTTCTTGAGTAGTTGAGAGATTTAACCATCCTGGGCCTGAATGTATTGCATGTAAACAGTTGGCTGGAGCTGAGTGGCTATGTCCCCAGGAGACGGGACATAGCTGTCTCTCTGTGTCACTGCAGTCCTCACATGTCCTGCTTCAATCATTTTAACTTTCTGCTGATTCCATAAAGAAATGCAAGTTTATTTCCTTGGAGAAGGAGAAAGTATTCATGTTTTTTAAATTATAGAGGGGTAGAAATGAGACATAAAATATTTCAAATAAAGCACAAGAAGTTTCATGTAAAATAGCAAGAGGTTAAAAAACATTAGGAGCCTCTTGTCCACAGATAATGCTCAGGTAAAGTGCGTTATGAATATAAAATGTTTAATGGACCAAAGAACTTTTGTTCCCTTTATTGGGGAAACTAGGCTTGAGAAAATGTAGTTATATTCTTTCCTTCTGCTGTTTTCAGATTGTTACATTTTTTTCTCTGTAGGTCAGTCCACCTGGGGTTCTCTGTTTGCCAGTGCTGAATGTACCAAGAACTGAATTCAACTACTTCACGGAGATAAGGTTTATTCTAGAAGAGCTAAATATCTCTGAATCATTCCACATATTCCGAGATGAAATTAACCTGCATCAGCTGAACGATGAAGGAAAGTTATCCATAACACTTGTTGGCAGCAACGTGCTGGCAAGGTGAGCTCTGGAGGTTTGGTTTTTTAAGGATATCTCTTCTGTGCAAAGTACCTCCTTATTCATGATTTTTGTGGTTTAGGGAAGTGGATTAAAGGTAGAGGGCATTCAGAGGACAGGAATACTTTTTCTAGGCTATGCCAGTCCTCTGTTTTTGCTTTTGCATTCCAAATATGATATCTTTGAGTGGAAAGTTCTGGTAAAATTGACCAAATTATAATTTTAACCACTTCAAACACTTTGTTATAGCAATACAACTGTCCTGTGTATTGATGCTGAAAGTGGGTAACAAAAAATTGAAGTTAAATACTAAATAAAACTGAAAGGTTTTATAGAAAGAAATCAGTAGTGAGATGGAAATTTATGCGGATGGGCTGTGAAAGTCATTTGATCATTAGCTCATCATTCATATTGTAAGAGCAGGATGTATTTTCTTAAATCTTCATTAACACCTTATTTTATGGACAAAAACCCCTAACATCTAATGTTGCAAATGACACTTAAGGTACACTTAGAGGACGTTGGGTTAGAACTTGAGTCTTCTGCCTCCAGTAAGTACGTAAGAACTGCTAACTAGTACAAGATTCTAAAGGTACACAAAGAATATTAAGACAAATTCTCTGTCTTCAAGGACCTTACAACCCGACACCAAGATGCCTTTTCATAAGCTCTCTAGTGCTATGAAGGAAGAGCCACAGTTAAGCAACTTAGTAGTTTAGATATTAGGGGTTTTTTTATTGCATACTTTGTCAATTTGCTAATCATTGATAACATTAACCAGTGGACATTGACTTTATTATATATGGAATAAAAACTGGTACAAGTATCTAATTTTTACTTAACATTTTTAAAAAAGCACACTTAGTTAATGTCAGGTATGCAGTTCACTCAGTTATAAAGTTTTAAAAATAATTTACCTGCATGGGGCTGCTTTTATTGTCATGATGTTTGAAACACACAAAATTCATTTGACTAATATTTATCATTCAATCATTAATAATTCCCTGAGCCCTGGCAGGTGACACAGTGGATAAGGAGCCAGCCTGTAAACCCAAAGGTCGCTGGTTCAATTCCCCAGCCAGGGCACATAACCAGGTCTCCAGCCAGGTCTGTAACTGGAGGCAGGTGAAGGGCAACCACACATTGATGTTTCTCTCCCTCTTTGCCTCTCTCTAAAAATAATAAATAAAATCTTAAAAAAATAAATAATAATAATTCAGTGAGTGTTATTGATAGGTTACTTGACTGACTTCATTTCTCAGTATTGAGAATGATCATATGCTTTGCTAAATATATGTGTTAACCTTTTAGGCCAACAAATGCAATTTTATACCTATGTATAAATAACAGCTGAAGAAGCCAAGGGAGTGAACTAGGAAGCATGTATATCACTTGAAATTTTAGGAAAAATTTTGTTACTGATCAAAATTGAGAAATATTACTGCTTTTGAGACTGAAGTTGTTAACTCTGGCTTTGAAATTTTTTATGAAACAAAAACAAGTTAAGATCTACATTTTCTTCATTGCTACTTTTTTGGTTTAGGTACATAGAAAGAATAAAGTTAGTTTTATACACATCTTCTTGCCTTTGATAAAAGCCAGCATTATCCCACAGTAAAAAACATGCTTTCTCCAGCGCTCTGACTGGATGTGCAAGGTTCGGAACCAGATTGTCAGAGTTTAAATACAAGCTAGTCTACTTAAACTTTTTGACCTTGGGCAAATTTCTTAACTTCTTCATGCCTCTGTCTCCCCATTTGTAAAATGGGAATTTTAAAAGAACCCATCTCATAGGGTCATTTTATAGTATAAGATGTGGTAATAGGCCCTGGCTGTTGTGGTTCAGTAGATTGAGCACCAGCCTGCAAACCCAAGTGTCACTGGTTCGATTCCTAATCAGGGCACATACCCAGGTTGCAAGCCAGGTCCCCAGCTGGAGGCAGGTGAAAGGCAACCATACATTGATGTCTCTCTCCCTCTCTGCCTCTCTCCATTCTCCTCTCTCTAAAAATAATGAATAAAATTAAAAAAGAAAAAAAGGATGTGATAATAGTGTGTGACCCACAGTAGAAGCTCAACAAATACTAGCGATTACCATTAGTATTATAATTTTTCAGCACCAAAACAAGAGATAGAAGGGCTAAGGTGTGAAGGCAGTTTTAAAAATCTTAGGGGAGGTAATTACCACAAATGAAACCTGAAACCCATAGAATAAGGTTCCTCTGAGTCATATGCTCTTACTTGTACTTTCGGTTTCATTTGTGGGGGAAAAGAGGTTAAGTCCAAAAAGTAAGAAAACCAGTCATATCTTTTTCTCTTCCGCTCCTCCGTTTGCTTTGCAGTGAGGACCAAACTTTAGAATCGGCTGTCATCAAAGTCATTAGTCCGGCGGAGCCCAGCGACGCGGAGCTTGAGTTCCGAGAGTCCTCCTCCTGCCTCGTGGTGAAGGAGATTCTCCGGGAGGCTCCTGAGCTCATCACCGAGCAGCTGGCTCATCTGCTCAGAGGTGAGAGATGACTCTTCCCATTAAATACTGGAAGGCTTAATGGAGTGTCTCTGGACTTGCTCATGCAGAAAGAGTGTGATCCGTTCTTGGGTTAACAATCCCTTTAAAGACCACAGGAAGCTTCATCAGAGACACAGGGAGTAAAGAGTTTGTTAAAGAGTAGCAGTATATTGAATATTAAAAATGTGCATTTGAAAATAGGCATGAAGGATTTTTGCTCTTTCTCTAGACAGAAATGTTAAGTGGAACTCCTGCACCTCTGCTGGGTTGCTGGCCCTCTGACAGCTCCCAGAGGTGATTCTTGCCCCAGAATTTCACCTTCACCCATTGAAATATCTCCGGATGCTAATGCATGCCTAGTTTGTATAATACTGTTTGGATGGCAAAATGTCACCTTTCATTTCGGCAATACTGTGCGAGATGGGCTTTTATCGTCAAATCGTCACCTCCTTAACCTCCTGTCTCTACTGGATTCTGTTGCACTCAGCCTACAGGGGACACTCTGGTCTGGAGTTACCATTTATTCCCTAACCTCTATTTCATCTGCATCAATGAAGCCTACCACCACCTAAAAGCAATTGCCAAGCTGGAAGACCATCAGTTGACTTTGGTGCCACAAAATTACGACAAAATTCTGTATTGTCTCATTTAAGATAGTGTGGAGTTTAGTAGTAGTCTTTTTTCTTTTTGTCAACACTCCGTCTCGGACATGGTAGACACAGGTTTTTCTCAGAAGTATTTAACACAAGAAAGTGAAATCAGTGATGAATTGGCTGAAAGAATTTAGAAAGGAAGGAGAATATCAGGATTGACTGTTGTTGACTCAACTCTTTTAAAGCCCCTGCCTCTACCACAATTTGCCAGGAAAAAGGTTTAACAGTTATACAGTTCCTGTAAATGTTTTAGAACTAATGGCCCCAGTAAACCCATTTTAAATATTTTTCCAGCTAATGACATCTGTAAAATGCTCTATGGGAGACTGTGCCCCCAACTAAACTAAGCACAATCATTTATCTCTGTGACAGAGCAGAAGGAAAATAAAGGTAACTGGGGATCTCAGCCAAGAGAGAAGTTGATTGACAGTACAAATGTGGGATGAAGGCAAACACTAGAGAATACTTTGTTTGCAAACTAAGAAGGTTGGCTTATTGTTCAAAAAAGACATGTGTTACTTAGTAGGAAAGAACTGTCATCAATGAATAGTTCATCTTCATGATTTTCCACAAATAGTAAACTTGTCAGACAAGCTGTAATAGTGTTGTTACAAAGATGATTTTGTTGTTGAGGATGCTGATAATGTTATTCAGATTTAAAAAATTAGAAGGAATGCAGACGCTTCTGTTGTTACCTTGGTTTTAGTTAGCAAAGCTGTTTAAACCCTAAAACTGTGGTGAAGGACTTCGGTTTTTCTTACCATCAGAGATTTTCCATAGGGTCTGGCTTGAAGTAGGGTTAGGAAGTAACCAGAATAGTGTCATCATGTCACTGTCACTTGAAAATTGGAATGTGAGAAAATGAAGTGTTTCTGCCTGCCAATACTGATACTGTCATGAGAGTCAGAGTCACTGAAACTTGGGAGGTATATGACATAGGTGGCTTGTGTAAATGAGAAACAGGCTCTGGAGATCTTGCCAAGGTGTGCATGTGTGCACATGTGTGCTACATATATGGAGGCAAGATGAGACATCACTGAATAGCTTTGCCCAGAGAGAACTAAAGGATGGTGATCTAAGGAGTTTGATTTAAAGAGGTAGCTCAACTATGTGTAATAGGAATGGGTAATTTTCAAAAGCTCCTGAATTTTAAGTAAATATAAGAAAGGAATGGAATCAAATCTTGCATTATTCACCAAACTCAAACTTAGATTTCATATTTTCCACTCCTGTATTAACACCAAACCTAATGGGAGGTTTTTGAAATATGCCTATGAATAATTTTAGCAACTTTATTTTCATAATATAAATAGCCCTCTTTCTAAAAGATTTTCTGTATAAGTAGCTATTATGTTATTTTGTATTTTGTGGTGCTCAAAATGATCATTCATTTGACATACCTTTCTAGAACATGTCTTTATGCATTCTTTTAGGTCTTGAAGAAGTGCAAAATTTCTATGCACTCCTTTGTTATAAACAATTTTGAAAAAATGTCTACTTCCAGATGTTGTGAGACTAGATATTCATGGCTGACCTGGAAGAGTCTTTTAAAACTTCATAATTAGAACTCCATGGAGGATATATTATTGTAAACTTTGTACTAAAAAAAAAAAATCTGAATTTACTAGGAACTAAATACTTAATTTAGTTGTTCTTCACCTTTCATTCTCATGGTCATATCCAGGAACACAGTGTGCTGAGACACACTTCTGTGCTATAAATTGATTTCCAAGAGCCAAGGTATTGATCTCCTCAATCCTTGGGGAGCACCCTAAGTAGCCTTTTAAGCCTATGTAGGTGAAAAATGTAATTTTCAATGCATTTCTTAATTTCCAAAAGGTTTGGCCTGCTCTTCCTTAGCTTTGCTCGTTAGCTCTTCTCAGCTCAATGTCTAAGTATTACAGTATCCTAGAACTTGTGTATAGAGCACTTTTGCTCTATACACTGACCTCATTTAATAGATTTTTGCATCTAGTACTTAGGTTGTGACTTGCTGTATCTCCAACTGTAACCCCTGTTAGAATTCTAGGTTTGTATCCAATGCCCACATGACATCTTTACATGCATATCCAGTTTGCACCAATATCTTTATCATGGCTTTGATTGAACCCTTTAGTTCCCTGTACCTGCAAATCTGCTTGTATCCCAGTTTCTTCATTTCAGTGAAAGGTCACAATGTAGTCCTGCTGACTATTCATCTAGAATATAACCATGATCACTACTAGCGATCCAATCAAAACCACTGGTCTGTCTACTCTGCTAATGCAATACCCTCTTGACTGATGCCCTATTTCCTCCATGAAATCCACTGTCTATGAGGTATCAGTCAGAATGATTTGAAAAATACAGATCAGGTCCTACCAATCTCCTGCTTCAAACCCGTCACACTGAAAAGCCAAGTGCTCTACCCTTACAAGCTGCAACACAATCTTTCCCCTCTTCCTCTAACATTATCTCATATTTCCTACTGTGTACTCCAAGGATAGTGGCTTTTCAGTCTTTCCACTTATGAGGAATTACGTCAGCTGTCCCCTCCTTCTGAAACATGTGTTGTTCTCTCCTTCTCTTTCTTTCTTTCTTTTCTTTTCTTTTTTTTAAAATATTTTATTTGTTATTTTTAGAGAGAGGAGAAGGGAGAGAGGCAGAGAAGGTTGCCAATGTGTGGTTGCCTTTCACCTGCCTCCAGCTACAGAGCTGGCTGGAGACCTGGCTTGCAACCTGGTTATGTGCCCTGGCTGGGAATCAAACCAGCGACCTTTAGGTTCGCAGGCTGGCGCTCCTTCTCTTTCTTTTGCTGTCACTAATTTCCTCCTCCCTCTTTTGAGCCCTCACTCTAGAATGTAAGCTTCATGAAAAAAGAGACCTCACATCTTCTGTTTACTGTTCCACGGTAGTGTCTTTGGTGCCTGGAACAGTGCCAGCCCATAGTGGACCCTCAATAAATATTGTCATAAAATGAACTTTGCAAGATTGTTTACATACTTTCTACTTTTTATGGCTAAATTGATTTAATGGCGCTATGATATTTTGAAATCCATTGCATTCCAGTCCATTTCTCCAACATTCATAATTGTCCAGGCTTTGGACATTGTTCATTCTAATAACAAATCTTTTTTAGCTTTTAGAAATCCTAGTGGAATTTGGCTATACATCTGTTCAGAAAAGAATGTAACTATGAATATAAAAACATAAATATGTGAGTTACTACAAAAGGAACACCCTCTTACTAATAACTCGGGTAAAGAAATAGAAGATGTACCTCTTTCCATCACTACTCACTCCCTTTCTAATTAAAGTAACCAGAGTTCTGATTTTTACACCGCATGCTCCCTTTATTCTCTTTATAGTTTTACCACCCTTGTAATGTACCCCATAACACTACAGATTGGCTTTGCCTGTTTTATACATTATTTATACATTGTTATTAGGTCTCTACATTTATTAACTATAGTATCTATTCACGTAGGTCAGTTATCTGTCACCTACCTATTATTTACTTATTTTATTGTTTATATCGTTCCCCTTCTTTCAAATATTTGAAGTAGCTTATGATGCAAATATGATAAAATTTTAAAATGTCATGGTCAGGAAGTAAAGCCATGTCGAGAAAGGAATGAGGTCAATATATAATTTTAAATTGAAGGAGTGAAAATGGTATTCAGTTTGAAACTTTGGATATAAGCTTCCTAGAATCAATGAAAAAGAAGAAATGTAATTAATTGCACTATTTATATTATTACTAAAACACACATACCAGTTCCTCATTAAAAATAAAAAAATCAAGTCTCACATATTTTTTTCCTTGCATCAGTTTTCCTGAAAAGATACTTAAAGTCATAACCAAGCTCCAGTATATGTAATAGTGGCTTATATAGGAAATGGGTATAATGTGTCCAATATGTCCCACTTCTCAATCAATCAGTGTGTGGGAATTATTTTTGATCAACTTCACCTTTAGTCTTTATGAGATCATAAAGGACTCTGACTTTTTTACCCTTAGTAACTTTATTCCCTGTTGTAAGTTTCTTTTTTAGACATGCTGATGTTTTTCCTCTAAATATAGGAAATAAATAGTTAATCATGGTCGTGGTCACTTTTTTAGACTTATACTTAGTTCTATATCAAATTGTTTGCACTATGGGAAAAGATGACATTCAAATAATGAGCTAGGACCTGATTATTAGGGATGCGGTTAAAAGATCATTTATATATCAAGTAGAAGTAGGTGCCAGGTTGCCAGTGTAGAAATAACCTGCCGTGTTTCTCAAATAATCTCCCTTGTTACTGTACCTTCCGGCCCTGGCAGGACACCTGTGGATGAAGTCGACAGGTGACTCAGCCACAGCCAGCGTATGTTCAGACTTTGTAGGGGTTTTAATGAAGTTGAATAATTTGCATTTTCTTAAATTAATACTTCTTACAGTAACTAGGTCTTGCTATTGTCTTTTAATAGGACATAACCTCAAATTTAGAAATTTTAAGATACAGATCACTAACATAACTTTCACCTGGAACAGCATAGATTTACCTAAGTAGATTACTTTCTAATTAGAATGTGCTCATTCCAAAGAGATCATAAATGACTCTGAATTTTGAAAATGGTCTGTTCACTACTTCATCTCCTCCATGTCTCTGCTTTTGTGCTTTTCTTTTTCTTTTTTTCCTTTTTCCTTCTTTCCCTTCTCCTCCCCTCCTCTTTCTACTCTTCTCCTTTCTTTCTGTCTGCTTCGAAGATGTTAGCACTTGCAGGCAAGCTGCAGGCTGAACTATCTAAAAGTCAAGTTATGCAGTCATGGTGGCCTAACACTGGTGTTTGGTTATGCCTGGGATTTGTGCCAAAAACAAACAATTCCTGTGGACCTAGCAGACTTCTCAACCTATATTCTTTTATTTCCCCAGAGGTGTGTGCTAGAGGACTACTGCCAAATTTAAGAAACATTAAATTGCTGAATCATTGCATTGGGGGTTTGTGTGTGTGTACACGTGGATATGGATGTGTGTGTGTGTGTGTGTGTGTGTGTGTGTGTGTGTGTTCAGGAACCAGCTGGCGGTGATGAGACTTCAGCCACTGATTACTAGGCATGCTTCTATCAAGATAACACTTGACTCAAAAAGCCTTTCACATGCATTAGTGTAAGGCCTTCACAGAGCCACAATATGAATAGTGAAACAAGTAACAGCAATTGTTTTTAGCTCAAGGTTTAAAAAATCTATGCTCTAGGTTTTTAAAAAACGATTTCTCTCCTTTCTTTTGGCAACTCCATTTGAACTTTAATAAAGAATAGCTCCTTGTTATTTTCGTAGCTTGGACCAACAGCTTCAAAAAGATCCTTTTAAGGAGGTCAAATAGGAAAGGAACAGGGCCAGCTCCCCACCCCCACCTTCTCTCTGCAAAGAGTGAATCATCCCTCTCCTGAAATGGTTACAAAATCCAAAGGGTATTACATTGCTTATTGTATTTTCGAAGAGGAAAGGCCTGTATTCAGGGTAGAGGAAAGAAAATATTTTTTTCAGCTAGATAAAAAGCAATTTTTAACCTCAGTGTTAGTTATTTTTCCTGCTGTAGAAAGATAAGCCTTATTAAAGTCATATATTTTAAACTTATAAGATTATTAAGCACTTGAATAATATGCTTTTTTTCTATTTCTTTTCAGGCAAAAATGTGAACTAAGTTGTATTTTCTCTTTTTTCTCCTTCCCTCTCCTTTCCTCTTTCCCTCCCTTTATTATTCATTTTTAAATGTTTTCATTTCAGTATGAATAAAATCAATCCCAGGTGAAACAAGGAAAAAAGGTTTAGATTCCTTCTTTTCTACTAAGAATTTATCCTGCAGAATATGCCTTTACTGTGGTGAATGTTTCCCCAAACAACTTCTGACTTCATTAGATCATGTTTAATATTAATGTATTGCAATTGCTTTTGGCAAGTGGTCCTTCACTTCTCTATTCTTTTCAACAAAGAATAATGTGCTTGATTTTTTCCTAATGGAATGAAATGTTTGTTACTATTTTATAATAATAGCTTTTTTTGTTTCTTGTTCATTCCCCCTGGCCTGTGAATAGCTGGGATACTGTTGGGTACAGTAAATGTATGGATGTAAGTAGTTTTTGAGTTCTGCCGAATTTCCTGGAGGTTAAATCAACTAACCACAAAAACAGGTTTGACTTTGCAAAGAGCTGCCTTTGGCTACCCTATATCCTGATACTGATATGTAGCTAAGTATGTAGCTGAAGGGGTCTTCTAATGTGATGAAAGAAAAAAAAAAAATCTATAGGTGAGTCCCTTGGCTAACATTGCCCCATAGAGCCTTTCTTACGAAGTAGAAACAACTCAGAGTATGGGCCATCTTTTGGATGCTTATTAGTTTTTTCCATTTATGTCAGTATGCCATCTCCTTTCTGATGGTCAGGGCACGCTTCATAAATCAGTGTCAGTCAGCTCTTTTCACTGAATTATTCTGTAGGACTCTGTTTACTGCAGTATCTGCTAAATTAGCTTCTGTTAGAGTACTCCTTTTCTATATTATGTATTTTTAAATTAAGATCCTCAAATGAAAGAAATTGGATTCTTGGTTTGACTGTTAGCCAGGCACATTTTTTATTCCTAAGTATATTATATTTTGATACTATTACAATTTTTATTTAATTTTTAAATTTTCTTTTTTTTTTGTTAATTTTATGTATTATTGTTGTATTACAGTTGTTTCATTTTTTCCTCCCTTTGCTCTCCCCTGCCCCTGCTCCTTTCCACCACTCCCTCAGTCAATCCCCAACTTGTCGTCCATGTCCCAGTCCTCACGACCTCCTCATCTGATCCCTTCCCCTGCTTGTCCCCTTCTCCCCCTCCCCGCTAGTCACCATCATTCTGCGCCTCTTTTTTCTCTTGTTTTTTTCCCCCTTATGTCTCTTGATTCTTTCTGCTCACCTGAATGTTTTGTTTGTTAGTCTCCTGTATTAAGTGAGAAAACGGTATTTAACTCACTGCCTGGCTTAGTTCACTAAGCATGATACTCTCCAGTTCCATCTATGCTATCACAAATGGTAGAAGTTCCTTCTTTTTTCTGCTGCATAGAGCTACATTGTGTAAATGTACCAACGTTTTTTGATCCATTCATCCACTGAAGGGCACTTAGGTTGTTTCCAGTACTTGGCTATTGTAAATAGCACTGCTACAAACATAGGGGTACATAAGTTCTTCTGAATTGGTGCTTCCGGATTCTTTGGGTATAGTCCTAGCAGTGGAATCACTGGATCATAAGGTAGTTCTATTCTAAGTTTTTTGAGGAAATTCCATAATGTCTTCCATAGTGGTTGCACTAGTCTGCATTCCCACCAACAATGCACCAGGGTTCCCTTTTCCCCACATCCTCACCAGTACTTGTTGTTTGTTGATTTATTGATGACAGCTATTCTGACAGGTGTGAAGTGGTATTTCATTGTGGTTTTAATTTGCATCTCTCTGATGACTAGTGATGTTGAGCATTCTTTCATATACCTATGGGCACTTGGTATGTCCTCCTCAGAGAGTTGGCTGTTGAGTTCCTTTGCCCATTTTTTAAATTGGGCTGTCTGTCTCCCTGGTGTTGAGTCACATAAGTTCTTTATATATTTTGGAAATCAAACCCTTGTCTGAGGTATGGTTGACAAATATGTTTTTCCATACAGTTTGTTCCCTTTTAATTTTGCTGATGTTTTCTTTAGCTGAACAGAAACTTTTCAGTTTGATATAGTTCCATTTGTTTATTTGTTCCTTTATTTCCTTTACCTTTGGAGAAGTAGCAGGGGAAATATTTCTGCATAGGATGTCTGAAATTTTACTTCCTACATTTTCCTCTAGGATTTTTATGGTTTCATGGCTTATGTTTAAGTCTTTGCCCATCTTGAGTTTATTCTGGTGTATGGTGTAAGTTGGTAATCTAGCTTTATTTTTTTTTGCATGTCCTATCCAGTTCTCCCAGCACCACTTGTTGAAGAGGCTATTTTGACTCCATTTTATGGTCCTTCCCCCTTTGTCAAATATAAATTGACCATAGAGTCCTGGGTTTATTTCTGGGCTCTCTATTATTTTCCATTGATCTATATGTCTATTCTTATGCCAGTGCCAGTCTGTTTTGATTACAGTGGCTGTGTAGTATAATTTGATATCCAGTGTTAATCTTAAACACTTTAAATTGTACAGTTCAGTAGTGTTAAGTACATTCAAATTGTCATGCAACACATCTCTAGAACTTTTTCATTTTGCAACACTGAAACTTTATGCCTACTAAATACTGTTTGTCTCTTTACATTTAATGTAATTGGCTTATATTTAGGTTTAAATTGATCATTTTGCTATTTGTGTTCTGCTTATCTCACATTATCCCCCTTTCCTTTCATTTCTTTATAAAAAATAAGCATTTTTGCTATCTTATTTTCACCCATTAGCTTGTTATGATTCTTTAAAAATTCTTTTAGTAGTTATAATAAAATTTATACAATTAAAATCTCATTTAACTTGGTGTGTTAACCTCTTCCCTGATAATCAAAGAACCTTAGAACAATTTACCTCTACTTAGTCATCTCTACAATTTGTTACCATTGAAATATATTTTAATTATAAATATATTTTAAACTCCACAGACTGTTTTAGACACCATTTTCCCCACATATTTATAGTCTTAAATATTTTTCTTTCCTTTCTGCATTTCTTTGCTACCATCTGTCATAATTCTCTTCTGCCTTTACTATTTCTTAGTGTGGATCTTTTTTGTTTTTAAAGGTTAGGGAAGTAAGGGAGAGAAACATTGATCAGTTGCCTCTTGTGTACACCCCCACCAGGGACTGAACCTGCAACCTATGTATGTGCCCTGACTGGGAATTGAACCTGTGGCCTTTTGGTTTATGAGATAATGCTCCAACCCACTGAGCCACACCAGCCAGGGCAGTGTGGATCTTTTTATGACAAATACTTTAATTTTATATTTCTGAAAATGCCCTTATTTTGCTTTCATTTTTTAATGTTTTCACTTAGCATAGAATTTCAAATCAGCAATTGTTTTATATCATTGCACTGAAGATATAATTCCATTGTCTTCTGACTTTTATAATTTTAGATGAGATCAGTTCTCAGCTTCATTGTAGTTTCCTACAATAATATGTTTTTTTCTCCTCTGATTAATTTAAACTATTTTTTTTTCTCTGTAATTTTAACATTTTTATTGCTATGTGCCTCAAGAGATTTTTCTTTGCATTTTTCCTGATTTGGGTTTACAGTTTATCTTAACTATTAAAGTAATATTTTCATTAATTCTGAAAAATGGTTGGACATGGCCTTTCCAATGTTATTTCAGTCCCATTCTCTCTCTTCTCTCCAAGGGGAGCTCCTGTTACAGATATGTTACACTTTTTCTCTGGGTGCCCTGTGTCTCTTACGCTTATCTCTATATGTTTTATTCCTTTTTTGCCCCAGGCTTCAGTATGGCTATTTTCTTCTGACATTTTTTTTTTCAGTTCACTGATTTTTTTCCTCAGTGTGTCTAATCTGTTCTTAAACATATTTTTGAGTTTGTGAATTGTTATTTAACTTACAGTTTCATTTTTTTTTTGAATATTTTCATTATAGACTCTAATTCTCTATTGTAATCCTCTTGCTATTTAAAAAAATTTCCTCTAGTTCTGTCTCCACTTTTTTCTTGGAGTTTTTTCTTCTGGAGTTTCCAGTTATTAGTCATATATTTTTTTATGCCTGGTAAATTATTTGTTTGTTTGCTTCTTTACTGAGAGAAGGGAAGGGAGAGGAACATAGATGTTACAGAAAAATAGACTGGTTGTCTTCTGTATATGCTCCAACATGTGCCCTGGCTGGAATTGAACCAGCAACCTTTCGGTTTTTAGGACAATGATCGGCTGAGTCGCACCAGCTAGGGCTTACCCGGTAACCATGGGCACAGCTCTGTGTCCACTATATTCCTGGCTGGACTTGGTGGATAGTCTAATTTAAGAAATAAATCATGCAGAACAAGAGAAAAAAATGTTTTGGACTTTATGTCAGAAATTGTTAGAGCAACGGGTATATTTAGAATCCCATTGGCTACTCCCCACTCAATGATCATTTGTCCCAAATCTGTTCAATTTTCTGTATGCTGACTGCTCCTTCCTTAGTTTTCATATAAAACAGCTTTCCAATTCTGCTCTGCCTTATCTCATTCATTCTCTACATGGTAGCAGGAGTGATTCTTATAAAACATAAATTTGAAAATGCTACCTCTCCCTGCTTCAAACTCTTTAAAGATTCCCCATGTCCCTTCGAATATGGTGTAAAAGGCAAATGTTGAGATAGTTTGTAAGGCCCTTGATGACCTGGCCTCTGTCAACCTCTCCCACCTAGCTTTCCAACATTTTCCCTCTGAATCACACTACTTAGCTCTAAGTCACCGCTTTCCATTCCTTGGAGTGGCCGAAGCCTCTTCCACATCTATGCCTTTGCTCATGATCTCCCCCTTACCTTGCCTTCGCCTTAAGTCCTCAATTACTATTCAAGTCTCACTTTAGGTAAACTTTCTCTGGGACACCCGTTCTGACTCCTAAATTCTGGCCTAGATTCGGATAGTACTGTGTTTCCCCAGTAATATTTCTTATCCTCTTTATATTGAAAATTTGTGTGTCAGTTTACCTGGAGCAATGTGACAGTGGTCAACTCCTCTCTTTCAAGATGAGATTATGCACCGAAATCCCAGGAGGAGGTGACAGATTGGTCATTCATTTTGGCAAATTATTTTGTGATGGAAACCTGTGGTTTAGAACCAGCTTGCAAATCCTTATAATTAGATAATAATTAATCACTCCAAAACTGTGTGTGGTTCCTGGAAAATTGGGGGTGGTCTCTAGGTTCATCATGTTGGATTTTTTTGCTGACTGCCAACAGCGGGATTATGCAGTCATTTAGTTGTTCAAAGGGGGAAGTTCATATGTGAGGTCAGTAATGGGATGAGTGGGAACAGACTCTGGTTTCTTAAAGGGAATATTGAAGGGAAACCTTAAATAACACTTAATATTTTAAAATAGTTTACCATTAACATTCATTCTGAAATCATTTAATACCAATGTTAACCATTTTTTGTGTGTTTGTGTGGGGTGGAGGGAAGCTATACATTTTGTTCCTCTATCCATACATTCTGAGTCATAGCATGTGTTATGGCCAATTGAGGTGCAGAGATTAATACCTGGAGAATAATGAGGCAGGGTGGATGGTATCTGAAGGGTTTTCTAACCCCTCTTGAATTCAAGGGTTCCCTCTTGAATGCTACACTGTGGGGACCCCTGATCTGGGCAAGAAACTGGAAGTGGAAGCATAGATCAAGGAGCCAGAAACCATAACTTTTCCTGGTGCTCTTCCTGGCTTGGCTGGAAAGTTTAAGGCTGTTTTTATTTATGCCTTTTAGGTAGCATCCTTTTCAAGTATATGACCATGGAATCTGAGAAGATCTCAAAGAAGCAGGAAGAAATTCTTTCTATCCTGGAAGAAAAATTCCCTAGCTTACCTCCAAGAGACGACATTATCAACGTACTAAAGAAGAGCCAATTCAGTGCTCAGGGTGAGTGCCTATTCCCCAGGCCAGCAGCAGCGCCTGCGTGAGGCTGCTTTGTGGTATGGAATGTTGCCAGACCCTAGAGGATGAATTTGACTTTGCCTTCGCATTGTTTCCTATTGTTCACACTGTGGAAGATTTTACGGTGTGTAATGTTGACTCACCTGGAAGCAGGCAGCCTGCACTGCAGCCTGTCCTCTGAGGCCTGGGTGTGTGGTGCACCCAGATGCCTCATGGCATGAATTCTCTGTACTGAGAGGTTCTATTTTGAGCAACGTTAAACACAATGGTATTTTGTAAATCAATTAATTGTAGAAAAAAAATAAAAGAGATTGTGAGAAAGAAGAGCTGGAAGGAGGGCAAGTGGTCGACTCTAGTGTCTTTTTTCTTCTTTTAAAAAATCTGTGTTGTTTTTTTTCCATTACCATTTAGTCTCCTTACACTCCACTCCTCCAACAATCACCACACTGTTGTCCATGTCCATCAGCCCTTTTTCCTTTCTGTTCAATCCCTCCACCCCTTAATCTCCACCTACTAAATAGCAGTTATCTGGTCTCCATCTATGAGTTTGTCTCTGTTTGTTTGGTTAGCTCAGTTTGTTCATTAGATTCCACATATGAGTGAAATCATTTGGTATTTGTTGTTCTCTGACTGGCTTATTTCATTTAGCATAATATTCTTCAGGCCCATCCATGCTGTTGCAAAGGGTAAGATTTTCTTCTTTTTTTTATGGCTGAGTACAATTCCTATGTGTAAATATTCAATACTTGGTCTATCCACTCATCTACTAATGGACACTTGGGCTTCTTCCATATCTTGGCAATTGTAAATAACACTGCAATGAACATAGGGGTGCTCCTGTTTTTTTGAATTAGTATTTTGGGCTCCTTTGGCTATATTCCCAGAAGTAGGATCACTGGGTCAAAAGTCAGATCCATTTTTATTTTTTTGAGGTATCTCCATACTGCTTTCTCCACAGTGTCTGCATTCCCAGCAACAGTGCAAAAGGGTTCTCCTTTCTCCACATCCTTGCTAGTGCAAGTTGTTTGTTCATTTATTGATAGTAGTTACTCTGACAGGTGTGAGGTGATATCTCATTGTGGTTTTAATTTGCATTTCTCTGATGATTAGTGACATTGAGCATCTTTTCATATGCCTATTGGCCATTTGTTTGTCCTCTCTGGAGAAGTGTCTATTCAGGACCTTTTCCCATTTTTTAATTGGGTTGTTTGTCCTAGTGTTGAGTTTTGTAAATACTTTATAAAATTTTTATATCAACCCCTTATCAGATGTATTGGTGAATATGTTCTCCCATTCTGTGGGTTATCTTTTTATTTTGTTGATAATTTCCTTTGTTGTGCAAAAGCTTTTTAGTTTGATGTAGTCCCATTTGCGTATATATTCTTTTGTTTCCTTTGCCTGGGAGGATATATCCAATAAAATTTTTTTACTAGCAATGCTCAAGATTTTGCTGCCTGTGTTTTCTTCTACATTTTTTATGGTTTCTGGTCTAACATTTAAGTCTTTGATCCATTTAGAATTTTTCTGCCTGTATCTGTCCAATTTTCTAAACACCATTAATTGAATAAAGTATTTTTAGCCCATTGTATGTGCTTGCTTCTTCTGTTGAACATTAATTGAAAGGTGTGGATTTATTTCTGGGCTACCTTTTCTGTTCCATTGATCTACGTGTCTGTTATAATGCCAGAATGAGGCTGCTTACTTTGGCTTTGCAGTATAGTTTGATATTAAGTATCATGATTCCTCCAATTTGTATTCCTCTTTCTCACAATCTCTGTTGCTATGCAGGACCATTTTGGTTCCATGTACCAAATCAGTTATTGAAATATTGGTTCTAGTTCTGTGAAATATGTCATTGGAGTCTTGATAGGTATTACATTGAATCTATAGATTTTGGTCAGAGCATTTAATCCATTTACATGTAAAGTGATTATTGATAAATATGTATGTAGTGCCGTTTTATTATTAGACTGTTTTTCTTCTCCTTCTTCTTCTTCTTCTTCTTCTTCTTCTTCTTCTTCTTCTTCTTCTTCTTCTCCTCCTCCTCCTCCTCCTCCTCCTCCTCCTCCTCCTCCTCCTTCTTCTTCTCCTTATTTTTCTTCTTCTCAAAGCAATCCTTTTAATATTTGTTGCAGTACTGGTTTGGTGTTAACAAACTCCTTTAACTTTTTCTTATCTGGGAAGCTCCTTATTTCTCCTTTGATTTTAAGTGATATCCTTGCTGAGAAAAGTAACCTTGTTTGTAGGTCCTGACTTTTCATCACCTTGAATATTTCACACCACTCTCTTCTGGCCTGAAATGTTTCTGTTGAGTAATCAGATGCCATTCTAATTGGTGCCTCTTTGTAAGTAACTACCTGATTTTCTTTTGCAACTTTTAGACTTCTCTCCTTTTCTTTTAATTATAATATATCTTGGTGTATATCTATTTGGGTCCAACTTGTTTGGGACTGTCTGAGCTTCCTGGACTTGTGTGACTTTTTCCTTCATCAAGTTAGAGAAGTTCTCGGTCATTATTTTTTTCAAATAGGTTCTCTATCCCTTGCTTGCTCTATTCTTCTTCTGGTTCACATAGTGCAAATGTTGTCATGCTTCATGTTGTCCAAAATGTTTCTTAAGCTCTCCTTGTTTTTCTTTTTTAAAGATTTTATTCATTATTTTTAGAGAGAGGGGAAGGGAGGGAGGAAGAAAGGGAGAGAAGCATCAATGTATGGTTGCCTTTCACCTACCTCCAGCTACAAACCTGATTGGAGGTCTGCCTTGCAACCTGGTTATGTGCCCTGGCTGGGGAATTGAACTGGCAACCTTTGGGTTCTCAGGCGGGCACCAATCCACTGAGCCACACCAGCCAGGGCTCATTTTTTTCAAATTCCTTTTTTTGCCCAGGCTGTTGGCACAGTGGATATGGTGCTGGCCTGTGAACCCAAAGGCCAGCCAGGGCAAACCAGGTTGCAAGCCAGTTCTCCAGCCAGGTCTGTGGCTGGAAGCAGGTGAAAAGCAGCCATACATTGATGTCTCTCTCTCTCTAAAAATAATAAATAATTTTTTAAAATTCTTTTTTCCCCCTTTTCCTGCTCTGCCTGGGTGTTTTTTCTACCTTGTCTGCCAAAACACTGTTTCTATCCTCTGCTTCATCTAACCTACTGTTTATTTCTCCCAGTGTATTATTTATTTCAGATATTGCATTCTTTATTTCTGACTGGTTCTTTTTATGGTTTCTATGTCTTTTTTCATGCTGTTGAGTATCCTTATAAACATTACTCTAAACTCTCTATCTGATCAATTCTTTGCCTTCATTTCATCTAGTTCTTCTGGAAAATTCACCTGTTCTTTCATTTGGGGATCTGTTTCTGTGTCTTTCCGTTTTGGCTGCCTTGTATTTTCTGCTTTAGTTATTAAATTAATCAGATGCTAAACTGGTCAGTTGTTAATCTAATCAAGCTGGTAACCAGCAGTGTGGCTTAAGGCTCCAGATGGCAGGGCAAAGTAATTCCTGCATGCAGAGATACTGCTTCCCCTCAGGCTGATGCCGGGAGAGAAGCACTCCGCCTGAGAGTAATGGCTCCTGCAGCATGGGGAATGACTCAGCACAGGGATCCAGGTAGCCCTTCCTTCAGTTTTCTGCCCAGAGCAACCAGACTCTCCTCAAGAGTCTCCTGTCCACTCTGTTCTCCCTTTGCCAGAGCCCAGGGTAAGAGGCTGCAAACAAAATTTTGTGCTTTGGCCCCTTAAGAGGATCTCTGCATCTCCAGCTGTCTCTCCCTGGCAGACAGAAACCCTGCTGCTTTTCCCAGCTGGATGTTATCTGGGTTCCTCTCCAACTTTGGTGCTATAGGTTGGGGAGGCTAACATGGAGTTTTGATTCCACACTTCTTGGGGGAACTCTGAGCTGCTGAAATATCCCTCTGGTACTTAAGCTGCTGCCCTTGGGTGCCCAGCCAGCCTTCTTGCATCTTCTCTGCACTTCCTACCACTGTGAGGTGAAGTGGTTTCTTCTGTCTTTCCATGCTTATAAGGCTTCTCTCAAGCTGGCATTCAGTTGGTTATTCTGACTGATTTCTGTACAATTTAGTTGTAATTCCAGATTGGTCCTGGGAGGAGGTTAATGTAGCTCTACTTACTCCTCCATCATCTTAGAGAATCTCAAGGTTTTTGGCTCTAGTGTCTTAACATGCATTTGGTAAGGATGTATGTGCTTTACTGGGCTTTATTATGGGTCTTCTTCTCAAGGGGCTAGGCCACAGGTGGCAAACAGAAAACCCGAGTACTGAATCCGTCCCTTCACCTGTTTTATGCGGCCCAGCACCTTCGGCCTGGCACCTTGTTACTACCCAGCTCACTTAACTGTTAAGGAGTAGTTATATTTATACAGTCCTAGCATTATATTCAGCCCTTTGAAAGCAACCTCAAGGCTGATGTGGCTCCTGGTGAAATGAGTCTGACACCCCTAGAATAGGCCTAATAAGATATAATAACCTATGGTGAGTTATTAAATGTCAACTGACACTTTCACATGCTTTGGCATTAGACTTCATTGAAGCACGTTGGTCAGCCAACTGAAACTATGTAGTTCTGGATTATTCCACCCATCATTTAAGTAATGCAGCAGTTCTTATACCAGAGCCTAAAATAAGGATGAACAATTTAATTATGACAGTTTTATTGGTCACATTTATAAAGTCCATTTTTTATAAAATTATACCTGAAAAACACAGGGACTGACCTAAATATAGCCTGAAAGCAAATTTTGGCCTTGTTTGGTATCATTTAGGTAGGTGGCATGTGTATAACTATTTTCATTTGCCCACCTTCCCCTGTTCCATTCTCTGCCCTTCTCTGCTATAGGACCCCAGAAGCTGACCCCTGAGTAGTTAATCTTCAGTACTCCCTGAAGATTATTGTCTTCTGGTTGGGTTTGGTCAATGGGAAGAGTTAACAACATATGGGGCGTGGAGGTCAAGGGAGGAAGAGAGAGGCTATAGTATTCCTTCCCGATTTGGTGCTAAGCCTCTGCAGACCCACTCATGCAGGTCCGGTTCCCTGTTTCCTTCTCCTGTCCCTTTGCAGGTTCTGGCTACATTCTCACCACTGTTTTTTTTTTTTTTTTCTCTCTCTCTCAATCCTGCCTATATCCCTGTAAATGTCCTGCCGTTAAAGAATCTTGTTTAGGATTATGAAGGGGGAATTTTACCTGCTGGGATCCTAATGCAAATGTTGTCACTAATGTGATTTTTGCCTTAATATGTGTAATTACTATGAATAAAAGCAATGTTAATGGTAAAAATATTGACCTTAACAAGGAAAATTCTTTAAATAGACATTTCTTGATATTACTAAAAAGAAAAGTGCCCAAGTATAATATATTGTTTTTCCTTCTCATCCACAGGTTTAAGTATTGAACAGACAATGCTGAAAGATCTAAAGGAACTGTCAGATGGAGAAATAAAAGTAGCCATCAGTACTGTGAACATGAATCTTGAGGTAAGGGGGGGAGTGCTAGATTTTACACTATTGCAGCCTGAGCAGCTGAAGTACGGTGGCCTCTGCCACGTAATTCGGTGTTAGTCTTTGCTGTGAACGCGTCTTTGGTGACATGTCTGATTAGAAATGCAGGTTATAATTTTGGGTAAAAACACTATGCTAAGTCAATGAAAAATGTCAAGCTTAGATTCCCAAGATGAGTGTTGTGTGATTGATCTCAGTAAAATGATACCTAAAATAGTCACATATGCGTTTGTATGTACCATGTACCTATTTGATAGTAAAGATTACATGAGATTGGATTTACTTCTGTTTTTTTCTGTGCACCGCCCTGAGTTATTGGTAGAATTTTCTAAGAAAATAAGTTGTCTTTTGGCCTTTGTAAGCTGATTGGGTGCATCTTAATTTAGTAATCAATGGTGACAACTCAAGTGTGACTAAGACCCTCCTTCCAATCCTTTCAAATGACTCAGAGTGAGAGTTCTATAGTAGTCCTTGGTAAATTAGTTCTTGTCTACTTTGGGGGTTTTCAATGACTTGTATGTTAATCTTAATTACCCTTATTAATGGGGGCTATATTTTACAGAGGTGCATTTGTGCTAGGCAGAATTCTGCTTATTTCTTTACTGTTACATTGCCTTGGTCAAGCTATCCATCTTTGGTTGAAGCAGTGAGCTCTTAAATCACATTTACGGTGATAAAAAATGCAGTACAGGAAGTTGTCTTTCACTTTTTAGAATTATATGTTGCTACACTTTCATTTTTTTCATTGTGATGCTGACTATATCAATGTGCAATGTCTGTATAATAGCATGAATATGGGTGTCTGCACCTGAGAAAACCCAAGAGCACACCAGGTATTTTTTTCTGTGATTTCTTTATAAAATTTATCACCAGTTGATTGGCATTATCATTTAGCTCCTATACGAGTACCAGGATGCAGACTGTTGTTACTAAAGATAATCAAACTTGTCTCATAGTTTATAGAGCACATTCTCATTGTATGCAGAAACCCAGCAGTTTCTATGGACTTTCAAGTTGATAAATGCTTCATGTAATTAGATATTGATGTAACTTGATATAAGAAATACATGCAATTTGGGATGTAGTAACTAGATAATCACCTTCAATTAGAAATCTGTTTTGTGTCTAAAAGTCCAAGGAAAATGTGGGTCTTACAAGGGTCAGTAGCTCTGAGAATCATTTCTCCTAGTTCAAGCCTTAGGGTTTTCTTTCTCTTTTCTCCTCCCTTGTCTCCCTTCATTTAATGGCATCTTATTAGGTTTTAAATGCCTTGTTTGGAATTCAACTCTAAATTAACATAAAACATCTTGTAATTGCTTAGGAAATGGTCTATAGTTAGCAAAGTATTTGAAGGCTATGATTACTATAGACTTACTGTAGCTTTACTGTACCTTCATTTATGTAATAGGACTATGCAAATGGCTTTGTTAGATATGTTAAAATGTAAATGTTTATCAAGCTGAATAAATGATAAAATGATCTTCTTAATCTTGACAGTAATTTACATAGAGGCTCAGTAATTAATCAGGTGGTTAAGTACATCGTTGAAAGTGTTATGTGATCTTCTGGGAAGAAGGAGAGGACATTTGTACATATAAAGAAGGGTGCACAGATTAAACTCTAATCAGCTGAATGGGAACTTTTCACTTGTGCATAATGGGGATATTAAAAATGATAAATGACTGAGAAATGGCAAAGGAACTCAGTAACATTCTCATCTTCTTTGAAAGAGAAAATGCACATTATTTATTCAATGTGTCAGTTGGAAAAATCCCAAGCTAAGGGCCAAATATGATTTTCTCAATACATTATCCTGTTACACAGTGGCATTATCCCAGTTCCTATTCATATTCATTTACATTTCAGCATTCCTTTCCCATTTCTGTGGACTTCACTTTTAAAAATAATGACAGAATCCACACTATCTTATTTTGTGTGTTTTGGAACAGCTGTCTAATTGCCCTTTAGCTATATTCTCAAATAAATAATTTTAGCTCCTATGACTCTACAAATCTCATGTCTTCCAAAGCATGGTCGAGATCTAGCTACTTCATGATGGCTCTTATAAATTTTCCATTTTTTATACCTACCTTCTTAATTTAGTCTAAATGGTCAATTTAGGTCTTAGACAATATTATATACTTATACTTAGACAATATTTTAAGTTAATTGATGGTAATGATCTTTGACCTCTATCTCTCTTTAATTTTTCCAGCCCAGCCTTAGGCACATATTAGTTACTTGGTAATGACAAATATGTACTAGATAATGATGTCTGAAGTTTATCCCTTTGATATCTGATTTTATTTCTTTTTGAATTTAAATAAACAGCTGGAAAAACAAAGCCACCTAAGCTGTGCATTCAAGGCAGCCTACTTTGTTTATTATCAACTAGTTTCTTCTAGATAACTAAAGCTGAAGGATGACATGGAATAAATAAAATATGGCCCACATGGGCTGACATACTACTTGTGGCCCACATATTTGTAGATAGTACCGCTCATCCAGCTGTCCAAAACTGGATATGGTGGCTTTGCAAATAGTTATCTGTTGTCACTGGAAGCAGTCAACTGGAGGTCCTATGGCATGTCAGGGAAATGACAAAGAAGATTCCTTGCATTGTCAACAGTCCTTTGCAGTGCTACAATTCCACATTTGTATGTGTCATGGCCTTTATTTGCCTGGTGACCCAATTAATTTTCTTGGGTGAAAATATGGAGAAAATTAGAAGAATTTGTGTCCTAGCAACATATACAGCATGTCCTTCATACTGAAGCACTGGCTTGGGAAATGGAAATCACTGCCGCTGACAAATGGGTTAACTCTGGCCCTCTATGTTATCAGGAGAAAGCAATTAGACTCCTTGTCTCTCATTTTATTGTACCATATATTACAAATGATAGTTGTAATCTAATAAGGTTGTAGAAGTTATTAGCAGATCTACCATGAAAAGCAAATAATTATAATACTGAGTTTCAATGCTTTGCTCAATATATGAGGACAGAATGAAATGTGACTTTGAGTACCAATGAATAAAAAATGGCTTTATTGGAAGCATGACCAGAGGGGTAGTTTTTCTTAGAAGGAGGACTTGGAAACTAGGGCAATGGAAAAGATACCACAAGCCCATTCTGAGTCTGAGTACAATGCGTATCCTGTGGGGCATACACACCACATATTGGAATCCACTTTGTTGATGATTATTGTGCCCAGTCCTTTGTGCTCTTTTTATTATTTGCCAACTTACCTAGAGAGAAATAAAAGTTGCCAAAAAACAAAATTCATTTTAAAATCTAAAATGTATAAAAATGAAGAATAATAAATAAGCCTTAATCAGAAAAAAAAGAAGAGCATTTATGGATATTAAAGTTTGTGCTTAACTGAAACAAACTTTACCTTTATTCTTTTGCCAGAAGAATGATGAGTGATTATACATGCTAGTTTACTTCCTAGTAAAACAATGTATTAAGATTTAAGAGGAAGAGAAAAATCTTTCCATTCTAATAAAACACCACTGAAGGTGCTCATGGTTCCCTTGCAAATCCCAAATATTATTATACCTCCTTTAAGCATCTCCCAAAGGGCTTTTAGCATTAAGCATCTTTCCTCAAGAAGAAGAATAACTAGGTAATGGCCTGACCACTTTTTATTTTGCTCAACTGCATTAAGGTTTACTCCTCCATACACACTGTCTCAGTTTGCTTAGGCTACCATAACAAAGCACCACAGATTGGGTGACTTACACAACAGAAATTTACTGTCTCATGGTCCTGGAGGCTAGAAATTTAAGATCTGATGTTGGCAGAATTGGTTCTTTCTCAGGGCTGTGAAAGAGAACCTGTTCCATGCCTCTTGTCTAGATTCTTGTTGTTTTTCTGGACATCTCTGATGCTCCTTGGCTTGTAGAAGCATCATCTTATATATACATCTTCTTCCTTTATCATCACATTCTCCCTATGTGTGTCTCTGTGTCCAAATTTCCCATTTTATTCAGACACCAGTCATAATTGGATTAGGGCCCACCGTAATGACCTCATCTTAGCCCTATTTCCAAATAAGGTCCTATTCTCAGGTGCTGGAAGTAAGGACTTCAGTATCTTTAATATATAAGTTGGGGAGGGGATGCAATTCAGTCCATAACATATACTATTGATAATAGTAGTCATTTTTCAGACAACTTAAAAGAATAAAACTTATAATAAGACTGAACTTGTTGCCTTTCAAGCCCATTTTATCTGTTGATTGCATGTGTTTTTATTTACAATCGATTCCTTAAAATGTGGAACAACAGGGATTGTAACTCTTGAAATTTTGCATCCTTTACTCAGAGCTGGAGTCTCAGAAAATGTTCACTCCTGCTTTCTCTTTGGGACCCTGCTGTGCTCTCAGCTGGGGCCTCCTCATGACTCTGCTATTTGAAACCTGGAGCAGAGCACATGAGATGCATTCTGGCCAAGTGACTCAGACTGCTAACTCATTCTGCCCTGTAGAGATAACCAGCCAAGCTGCGCCTTGGAACACTGCGGAGGGCAAAATACCAAACTACATTTTCCTTCAGCCTTCAGAGCATAGTCCAGAATGAAGTCCTGAGATCACTGTTCCACTCCTCCCAAACAAAAGGGAACAGTTATTCAGGCCACAGCGAAGCATCACAGGACCATTGTGGTGATTCAAGAGTGAGCAAACCAGTCTGAAATCTGCTGTACTAATTTTAACTATGATCTGTCTTTCTTTGAGCTTGGAGTTTTCTGAGTTCCAGCTGAAAGTAGCTCTAGAGTATTTACCCACAGTATTTTGTCATAGAATGCATACTAATATTTTGGGGAAGCATATTTGATTAGCAGATTCTTCAGAACACCAAATCCTTACACTGAAGGTGATATTTTAGCCAACTGGCCAGCCAATGGAAATATATGCAATCTCTCCTCCAGGTTCTTAATCATAAGTGCCTCCATTTCCTTTTCTGCTTTAGGTCTGCCAACTGCTCCTTGCTAAAAAGGTGTTAACATTTGATGATGGGCACTCACTGTGTACCTGACAGTAGAGTAAGGACCTATAAGCATTATCTCATTTAATCCTCCAGCAACCCCATGAGGAAGAGGTTCTATGATTTCCCGTGCACTAATTAAGATAGTTCTAGTTGCTGTAACAGATGAATCTCAAATCTCAGAGCCTCAACACAGTAGTTGTTCATATTTTCTGATGTAGCAATACAATTTGGTGTTCCCAGTTGGTTGGGTGGCCAGGGGTGAGTCAGAGAATATCTTCAGCCATTGGCTTCCAAGATTGCTTGGGGCATCTCTGTCCTATTTGACAGATGAAGAAGAGCTTGGAGGACCAAAGGTGGGAAGTGTTTATGTGTCCAGTCGGAACATAATCTTCTGCTCATATTTCATGGCTCAGGTACATAGTCACATCTAAATGTTCTTCTAGCCATATTTCTCTGTAAATAACCAAATACATTTCCCTAATTGGTTCAAAATACCTCAATACAGCTTTTCCAGCTCTCATTTCGCAGCAGAAATGAGACAAATGTTGGTTCGGAGTTTAGAGATCATTATGAGTTGCGCATTCTTTGGCATAGGGTAGCATCCTGGTCCTCTCTCCTTCTCCCCTGAAACACTGATAAAAATACATTTACATGGAAGAGGTGACAAGGGAGGGGAAGCATTGAAAAGGCACAGCCTGCCCCAGGCATAAATTCTCCTCAGGGCCCAGAAGTTTCCACTGGTTTTCCTGGGGCAACTGCGCAGTGGAAACAAGATAAGGAGATCAGATGCGATGACCACAGGGCTCCTCTGGAGGCTGTAGGGAATTTAAGTGACACAGCCTCAGAAATGCCTGTTAGCTTGGCACAGAAAGGAAGAGAGCCATGGGAAGAGCTGCAAGTCATTCTAGGAAGCTCCAGTGTGCTTGGTTGGTAGTAAGTAAATGAACAGGGCAGGGTCCGTGTTCCATTTCATGGTATTTTACTTGCTGCATCTCCAGTGGAGAATGACTTTATGTAATTCAGATTTACACGCAAACATGGATGTGTATTATTCATTACATTCCCCCTTTTCATTACATCCCCCCACCATACTCGTGCATCTGCTTTTGCACCAAGAAACAAAACAAAGCTGCAATAATACCCTGACCTGGGATTTTTGAGGTCCTGATGTGTTGGGTCCCATTTGCTTCCTCCTCACTGCCTTCTACCTCTCAAAATAAAATGGTGCTCCAGTTATGGACTGCTGGGTAGGGCTATCCCCAGAACCTAGAGGCTTAAAACAAGGTATTATCTCTTGCAGTTCTGTAGGTTCATTGGGGTGCGGCTGGACAGTTCTTGCTCAGAGATTCTTACGCACTTGCAGGAGTGGCCGACTGTGAGCTCACATAGGACTGCCCAACGGGCATGGATTTCTCGCAGCATGACACTGAGGTTCCAAGGGAGAGGTACAGAGCTAACTTTTTAAGAGACTCAGGTGGAAGCTGCACTTCTGTGACCCAACTTAAAATGTCCCAGAATGTCACTTCCATTATATTCTTTTTTTATTCACACAAGTCCCTAAAAGTAGCCCAGATTGACAATCAGGGGAACAAGCAATGGTGTACTGAGAAACGTTTAACAATGGGCTCTCTGAAAAAAATAAATATATTATATGCAGACATGTTTCTGATATTAAGGATATATAGCAGACAATTTATAAATAATATATTCTCTATTATACAATTATATATAATCATTGACTCTCTCAGAATGAATTAATGAACAAGTTAATAATCTTGGCTTAGATTAAAAGTAGGTAGGGCTACCCAGCCACTAGAGATAACAGGTCCTACATACAGAATTGAACAGCATTGAATAATTAGTCTTTATGGTCTTCCTTATTTGGGCACAAAACATCACAGCCACCCCTGCCTCCACTCATCCAGCCACCACATAGGCTGGAGACTCAGGCTTTTGTCCTGGAAGGCTTGTCCCCCCGTACCCACTCCCCATCTCTTGTGCTCAGCAGGACACATACAACTTGCTCTCTCAGTTATGTGTCCTGGATGATCATTTTCCTCCTGATCTCTGGCTGTCATGGACTATACTAGTGAGCTCCCATAACCTCCTCTGGGCCACATCATGGAGTTTCTGTATCACTTTAACACTCCCTGTCTTTCCTTTCATTAGTAGGTTTGAACAGCTTCTCCCTTTTCCATTTGTCCATCTGCTTCTTTTCAGAAACCCTGTTCCTTCCTTTCACTGCTACTTCTGCTTGAGCAATACCATACTTCCTTCCAGTAATTTTATAGTCCATATTTGTTATTAAAAAGCCAATAATTCTCTCCATATGTCTAAGGCTCTCCACATAGATGCCATATTTCTGGTACCTGTGTTGCCTTCTTTGGGAACCTCTCCTTGAAGCTCACAATCACCTTTGGGGAAGTGGACATATTATCAGAAGGCATTTTGAATAAACTCACATGTCACTGCATTTATAGACATTAAAACTTTATATCTGTAGACCTTCAAAAGTAATAAGAAGATAATTGTTTTATAGAGATCCTTTGGTTGGAGGAGGAAGTTGACCGCGTCCTTGTAAAGAAAATCAAGTTTCAATGCCCACCTTTCTGAGAAATGAGCTCCAGGGTATTGGCGTAATTCACTGCCTCTCTTGTTATAATCCTCTAATAAATGTTGGTGTTTGGAAAGCTAATAGGTAGGCTTTTGGTTCATGTCATTTTTATCAGCCCATAAGATGACAAACTAGAAATCAGCCTATTGAATTAATTCATTCTCAGCTTCAGCACTGCTGAAAGAATTGAGAAAGAGCTTTTCACAAAATATCTGTGGCATTTTGAACCTAATTCATAGCACACTATCTAATTCTCTTCTGCATTTTTCTTTATGAGAGCAAAACCCTCAGGACATAGTGACATGCTAGGATGACTGCTCTTTCACTCTGTAAATACTTTTTTTTTAAGTGTACTCTAATGTCATTTTGATGGCTTAATTTCTGGAAGGATTTGGCTAATTACATTTTTAGGAATGTGCTCAGACCAGTTTTAGCTGCCTGGTGTTACTTTTAATAGCAGCTGTTGCTTACCTTTTCTCTCTTTTATTCTCTCTCTCTCTCCTGCTTTCAGAGTTATCATGCTGATTTGGAGACCTGACCTTGGTTTAAATTAGTTTGTCTGTAACACTTCTGTGAATTAAGTGCAATATTTTAATAGTTAATTACTACATTGCATCAACTTGTCAGAGAAAAGCAGGCTGTGAAACAAAAATTGTCCCCTTTACTTGTGACAGAAGAAACCTCTACAAAAGACAGTGGAGTGTGATTGTGTTCAAGTCCCCCTTTCCCATCCTCCTAGGTAAATGCTGAACTGGTTCCCTAAGTAACAAGGACTCCTTTTTAGTAGCTACTAAAACAAAATAATGAGTTTATACCAAATAACCAGTGGCAATTCAGAGAACTGAGGAGACTCAAACAAAGGCATAATTCAGGATAATTTCTAGAGAAATTTGTTTCTTGGTCAACAGTGCTTGCTAAGGTTGGCAATGCCGAGTCTGTTGGGGAAGAGAGGTTGTTACAGGTCGGTGGTGTCCCCTAGTGGTGGGAAAAGGAAAAGAGTTAAGATGCTAGGTTAGGATTTGGTAATTGTCTTTTCTTTCTTCCAAATAATAATGTAATGCTCATTGTACTTATAGCATGGTGTGACAGTCAATACTCTGAGTAATTCAAATTAAAGAATAAATATGAGTGTTTAATATGCACCATACAGTTTATTTTTATTTTCTCAGTGAACCTCCTTGAGTACCCTTTGAAAAAGATCTATTATTATTTCTTTCCTATAAACAAACAGTAATAGTACTTTTCCAAAAACAGTAACATGACATTAAGTATTTGTGGCTATGTTTTGCCTTCTAGCATTTAGATTAGTATTTTTTCCCCATGATACCATTGTGGAACCTAGTTTTCAGTCTCTTCACATGGGTTCATGCCAAGCACACCTCCATTGCTCTGGCCTTTAAGATGCTTTTTATCACAAACCAAACAGTCATCTTGTACCTACTGTACAATGAAGCACCCAACTGACTATAATCATTAACATCATCAGCTTAGCTCCTAGCCCATCAGATTGGCCAACGAGTTCTTGGTACATCAGCATTGAAAGGGAGGGCTTAAATGTTTGCACTCAGTTGACCCATCTGTTTAATCTACCTAGTCATATAGTCATTGCTCATCAAACATTTATGGAGTAGCTACCATTTGCCAACATTTGAATTCAATACTGCAATACAGTGGACTCATCCCTCTGCAAGCTTAGGAATAATGGTAATTCTAATTGGCTTTAATAGGCCAATACAGAATACCAGTTTTTGACTCAATAGCTTTGAGGTGGGGCCCAAGAATTTATGTCTAATACATTCCCTGAGGTAATGTTGCAGCTCATCCAGAGACCACACTTTGAGTACCACTGGTTTAGAGCCATTCAGTTCAGGCCCCCAATTTAGGTTATGTTTATACAGATACAGAGAAGGGAACTGGCATTCATTAAGTACCTACTCAGTTCCCACACTATGGTAGGTAGTTTATGTTAGTTATCTTTTAAAATCCTGACACTTTCCTTATGACATAGACAGTTATTATATCTATTTTATAGGTGGTTAAAGTGAAACTCAGAGAAGGATAATAAACTACCTTAGACCAAAGAGTAGGCCTTCTGTGGTCAAATGCCAGGGATATCTGATTCCAAGTCCTTATTTTTTCCCAATTATTCTATGAGGTCTCTCTCTGGGAAAAGTCCAACCATTGTTAATATAATGGGAACAGCTTGTGAGACATGATATAACTTGGCAGCCAAGGAGAGTGGACTGGAATGTGCATGTGAGAACCATGACACCTTCACTGTACTAGTCAGTGGGGGTAGTAGACACCACTGAGTGAGCATGTGTACTGTGTGACCATTGTATTCGAGTGAGTAGAGCAACAAATTTCCATCAGATTTGTGTTAAGCTTCAACATCTTTGCAGGAACTATTTGGATGATTCAGAAGGCCACAGCTGTTGGCAACTGAAGATCATGACAGTGCACCTGCTCATGCATCATGTCTAGTGCATTTTTGTGGCAAAACATCAAATCACCCAGGTGACTCAGCCCTGCTACAGCACAGATTTGGCACCCTGTGACTTTTGGCTTTTCCCAAAACTGAAATCTCCTTCAAAAGGGAAGAGGTTTCAGACCAACAATGAAATTCAGAAATATGATAGGGCAACTGATGGCATTTGGGAAACCTGCCAAACTGTGAGGTTCCAATGTGCTGACTTTGAAGGGGACTGAGGTGTCATTGTCCTATGCACAATACTTCTTGTATTTTATATCTTCTTCAATAAATGTTTCTATTTTTCGTAGTACATGGCTAGATAGTTTCTGAACAGACCTTACTTATATGTGGGGTCATGGAAGAATAAGCTAATTGTTACCATTAGTGACTACCTAGCTTGTATTTTTTTGGAACTGCCTTACTCAATAAGCTAGCTGTGGACATAGTTCAGGAGTTCTGGTAAAAGAGATGAGGAAGCCAGTGTTTTAGTTAGCTATTGCTGTATAACACACCACCCCAAAACTTAGTGGCTTCACATGAACAATTTAGTATTCATCAGGATTCTACTGGTCTTGCCTGAGTCACTTAGCTACAGTCAGCTGATGGCTCAGGTTGATCTGGGGTGACCTTACTCACATGGGTGGGGCCTCAGCTGGGAAAGTTGGAAGTGATGGCTGGGTGGCTGAGCCTCTTTCTCCATGTGGTGTTTCATCCACGCCTTCTTCACTTGAGAGCAGGAGCCTTCTAGTTGGAGGAAGCAAGAACTTTGAGCACTCTCAAGTCTCAGAAGACCACACCACATTCTGTTAGGCAAATAAGTCCAAGACAAAGAGAGAGGAAAGATACCACCTCCAGATCCAGATGGAAGGAAGTGGAAATAATTTGTGGCTATTTAAAGTCCACCAACACCTCCAAACAAGATGATCTCTTTGTTACCTAGTTTCTCACATATTTGTAACTTTTACATAGTTTTGGTCATCTCAAATTTTATTCAGATAAAGACCATCTTATTAAATATCCTTAAGTACATTGGAAGAGTCACATTACCAATGAGCATAGGGGAGAAGACAGTGAGAAAATCAAGTCCTTTTGTTTGACTGATCCAACTGATAAACACTGCTTCCTGGGATGAGACCAGGCCTCCAGGGCTTTAATATTTTCCTTGCAGGTCTCTAGGAGTAGAGAAGGTTTTTATGGACTATTTAAAAAATGTTTATACAGATTTACTTTGAACTTGCAAGAATTCACAGTTATAGGAAATTATAGAGAGTAAAAAGATACCTGGATGATTGGGTTAGAAATGTTCATTCTGTAGCTCTGGGAAGGGTGGGCGGCCACTTCTTTAGTGAGAGCATAAATAAAATGTACCACAGTTTGTAGAACCTACTGAAATGTCATTTGGTCCTGATTTCAGAAAAGGTGCCAGAAGCTTAACTGAACTCCTTGATGAATCTGAATGTATTTCACTGGGGAATCTTTATCTCACAAGATGAAATATGATCATTTATGGCTAATAACTAGTCTTTCTACAGAATCAGAGCACAATATTAACAGTATCTGAAGGAGAAATTTAATAAATACTGATGTTTAAATGACTCAAGAGGTCCCTTTGTAGTGGCTGGTTGACAATGGCTGGAACAAATTAAATAAATAAAATAACTGTCTTTCAATGAAACACTCAAGGTGACTACTGCACCTTCTCCTTCAAGATAACTCTTGATTTAGTGACTTAATGGCAAAATTGTATCTTAAATCAATGTGATTCTTTTTTGTTTGGGGAGATGGTGGAGGTAACCTCATTAGTTTGCTCTTTCTCACAGGACTGCCATATGATTTAAACCATCTGTTTTCATTAAACATTTCTCTTCCTCTGGGACCTACTAAAGCAACTTAGTGGCAAAAAGTAATGTTGTTCTTATATTTCTGTACAGAAGTGACAATAAGTTGAATACATGGTTTACCAAGTAGACACACACTTGTGAAATGTTTGGGTATAATGTTAGTGCACTGTGCAAAATTTGAAATTTAAATATTTATTTATTTATTTTAAAGAGTTTATTCATTATTTTTAGAGAGAAGGTAGGGAGGAAGGAAGAAAGGGAGAGAAGCATCAATGCATGGTTGCCTTTCACCTGCCTCCAGCTAAGGACCTGGCTGGAGACCTGGCCTGCAACCTGGTTATGTGCCCTGACCAGGAATCGAACCAGCGACCTTTGGGTTCACAGGCTGGTGCCTATCCACTGAGCCACCAGCCAGGGCTGAAAAAAATATTTATTAATTACAAAAAGAAATGTTCATTCACAGCTTTTAAGGAAAAAGAAACTGGGAAAGTTAATATCTGTGTATAATTTGAAAAATATAGTATTTTCACATCTTCAGGTAATATATATTTACATTTTTATTTTTGAAGTTCCTCTTTTTTAATTTAATTTTATTTTTATTGAATTTATTGGGGTGCAATAAAAATTATATAGGTTTCAGGTGTATGGTTCTGTCACCGTGTGTATATTGTATTGTGTGTTCATCTCCCCAGGTCTAGTCTCCTTCCATCATTATTTATCCCTCTTTCACCCTCTCCTTCTACCCCTTTTTCCTTCTGGCAACCACTGTGCTGTTGTTTGTGAGACAAGACAATACATTTTTTTATAAGATAGTATCAGTACCACCAGGAAAAGATGGGCTGTTTAATTAGAACAATTTGAGGAAGGTCTAATAATGTGAGCCATTTTACTCAGTGACATCAGAGTGAAGAATATACTGCAAGGAAGAGAGTAGTATCCCAGAGCTTATCACCCTAAGCCTGAAAGGAAAGGAAGGAAACAGTTTCCAGAACTTGGAAGGAGAATGTTGAAAATAGAAGGCCACCCACAGAGAAGCTTTTGGTCAAGAAGTAGCCAAGTTCAAGGTGACCTCCCAAAAAAGGAAATGGAGAAATAAATCATCTGCCTTCACTCTCCTCGTTCTGTCCCAGCACCAGTTAGGGCTTTCCACAGGCTGCAACCACATGGAAACCTAGGGTGAAATAAGGTTGTCAATGCCCTGGATAATGTCATTGTGCTACAGCGGAGAGCAGCCGAGTGGGAGGTGTGGAAAGTGACCCTGCAGGCACAGGAGAAAGACAGCTGGCAGAGGAGTTAAATTAGGAGGCTCAGCCGAAGCACCAAGGCAACAACGGAACCCCTCCCAAAGTGGTGAGTGAGAGAGCACAAGGCCAAACTTTCCAAAGAAGTAGATTAAACCTGGTTATACTGCTTTTAAGCTTCTCACCATGTAAGGGAATTAGAGGGTTAAACTTGGCAAGAGAAAAGAGGAGACATTTTGAGACCTGTGCATTCCGACCTGTTAAGAGCAAAGGGACATCAGTTCCTAACATTGCCCTAGGTAGTGGGTCTGCAAGACCCACTCAGAGGGACTTCTGTGCCTGCCTAGAAACTCGAAAGAAATGTGCTGACTGGCTACGTTGACAATGGGGACACAGAACACACAACTGCGTGAACTAACCTGCATCCCCCCAAAATGTCAGAATAGTGGAGGTAGGGTGCTAAACCAGATCTGACCATGTGCAAGGCAGAGCCAGTGTACATTTTCCACAGGTCCCACCCAAGAGGACTGAATAGGAATGAAAACAAAGCAGGTGTTGGCAGAGGGCTAGCTGCCGCAGGGCTGTGGAAGTGAAGAATAGAATGGATTTCATTTGTCCAGGAGCACAGAGGTAGGAGGTCCAACAGATCCACACAGGCCCCATGGAAGTATCCCACCTTTGAAGAACAGAGAGCACTAATAGAATTCAGTTAATTCAGAAAGTAACAGTTAAGCCCTGGCTGGTGGCTCAATGGATAGGCACTGGCCTGCAAACCTAAAAGTCTCTGGTTCGATTCCCAGCCAGGGCTGCAAGCCAGGTCTCCAGCCAGGTCCTTAGCTGGAGGTGGGTGAAAGGCAGCCTTACATTGACGTTTCTCTCCGTTTCTTCCTCCCTCCCTACCCTTCTTTCTGAAAATAATAAAAATCTTTTTAAGAAAGAAAGAAACAGTAAAGGAATATTTTGACTCAGATCTCACCTTACTTCCCTAGGCTCCGGCCCCACAGGGGTCAGGAAGTAGAGTTAGCAAGATGAATGAGGGAACAGAAGGGCAGCTGGGCAAAGCATGAAGAGGAGTCACACACACACACACACACACACACACACACATGCCTAGCCCCCACCACCCATGGATCTTGCTGGGGGTAGGGTGGAAGCTTAACTCTGTGGCACAGTACAATTGTGACTGCTCAGTTGAGACTACACCTTGTGAAGTGAAATACTGCAAAGCTTTGTTACCTAAGGGTATCCAGAAAAATCATGGGGTTTGCCTGATTTTTTGCATAGGATTGAGGCAAGAATTAGTCCCATGGCATGATCCCACAACTGCATCTTTTGAGTTCTGCCTGTTCTGTATCTTTCTATATCTGTATATAATCTGCAGAGAAACATGAGTTACTATTTCCTCTAAAATAAGGAAGGTGATCTTGTTCCTTTCCCCATTCCATATATTCCTATTCTTCCCTGACATCATTTGTTTCTCTGGGGATTCTTTCTTCTTAAAAGCCTTCTAGATTTTCACTACAGGAGAATCTGTTGAAGGTTAGATGGAGAAAACCCTGGGCCAGGGACGAGGGTGGGGGTAGGGAGCAAACAAGGCATTTTTGCTTATCGCCTAAGGACATCCTGTGCCTACAGCATTTTGGCTCTGTGAACCCCAAAAGAAGTGAGCTGAAATTGAACCATACTTGACAGGAAAGTATCAGTGGCAATATGAATATTAAAAGGTAATAGGTTCTGGACCAAGGTTTTTGACATATTTTAAACACCTTATATAAAGGAGGGGGGAAGCTGTCTTCTTTGAAAAAGCAAGAAGATGCTACTAGAACTTTCCAATCATAGATAGATAGGTAGATAGATACATAGATAATAGATCAACCAATTTCAAGTACATAAAGCTCTCTTTATTGTATTTAATTAAAGTTTATTTATAAGCCTGAACCTTTGATATTCATCCTTTGTTTGGCACTAATTTTTGCTATTTGCAAACTTGCTTCCATTTTATATTTATGTATGTGCCGGGACCAAGATGGTACATGAATTTGTTTTTGTTGCTAGAGAAGCAAGTAAACATGTTAACATTTAATCTTCCAATAATGGAATCAGAAACAAAAAAATCTCAGCAACTTACAATGCTGTTCGGAGATATTTTTCCGCTGCCTGTTGTGAGAAGTTAGGGTATGTAAAATAAATGATGTATGGAGCTGTAGGAATGCAACTTTTCCAAACTACCTTATGTCTAAGGAACATTAAACATAGGGTTCTCGTTTAGCAAATAAATAACCATTCATTTCAATGGCTGCATAGTCTGGACTTTCGTGCATATTTTTGCAAAGATAAGGAGAGGCCATTAGGGATTTAATATAAAATAAATCGCCAAGGGGTCTTCTTGTAGTCCTAGTCTTTCTGCCACATGGTGTGTTACTAATGTGCATAAATGGGCTTAAATGAATTTGTTATCTGGATTACATTTGCAGTATGTATATATTTATATATTATTTTTTAATTGTGTTTAAAAATAAAACATTAAATACATCGTTTTGGAGATTTGAAAACGTAGAATACGTAAATCAATCAGCTTCAATTAGTATTAAAAATGCCAGTATATTAGACTTGCCTGTGGGTGTATTTACCCCACAGAGTTTAATATATTTTAGTTTTGTCATCTATGAGGTAGCCATATGGTTAATTTGTCACCTTATAAGAATAGTTCCAATCCAAGCTCGATTAATGACATAATGCTTATGCGCCATTGAAAGTCCACATCTTGGCTGTTTTATTGATGCCCTAGGTCAGACTCTGAACATTCTTTCTATGCAGTACTGATGCCTCCAACTAAGGAGGTTTGCTGCTTGACCCTCTTCCCAAGTCACTTTTACTCTGTTTACAGCACAGAAAGTAACAGGAAATGTTCTGTGTCATATTAAGTGGTTTGATAATATTTACTATTGCATCCACAAGGTAGTTGCTATAAGAGTTTGCCTTTAGACTTCCTTTTTTTCATTTTTTGCTTTTCTACCGTTAAGTGACAATAGTGATTTTTACAACGTTAAATGGAAATTAATGTTGTAATCTGGTAAAATTTCAAAGATAGGTAACATCTTCTTTAGCTTCTGAATGATTCCAAATGGTTATGATAGTGTTTTAAAACGTAGTTAATCACCTCATAAGAATAGCTTTGATCTTTGCCTCATAGAAATTGCTCTTATTAAAAACATTTTAAGAAATTAGTTAATCCATGATGTCAGTTCAACTACTTTGTATTACTTTTCATTAATAACCTGTTAAATGATGCTGAATTGTATACATGCCAAAATTTTAATATATTTCAAACATAGACTGTGGTATAAGTATATTCTAATATTCTTTTTTCCTAATCAATTAAATTTAAAGCTAACATTTTCAAAGAGAATTAAAGTGTTCTAAATTATACACAGCCAATATTTCCTTTTTGAGCAGTCTTAATGTAATACTATCATATGCAGAAATATCATTCAGTTAAAATATTTATTAACTATTAGACCTTAGTTAATGGCTTTTATTCATATTTGCCTCTGAACACAAATGAAATCACTGTTTTATAATCTAATGTGAGGAACAAGGCAGTTGGTGAGCATGTGTGTGTAACCTTTGCATTTGACTGGTGAGGAAAATATTGCTTATTTTGACTTCTCTGAGTTTGACCAATTTATCATTTGAGTGTTGTTATTCTTGCTTTTATCGCTGCTTTACTGAAGATGTTTATGAAGCATGGGCTCTAACAGCAGGAGGTGTTTTTTGAAAAATGTTAAGTATAAAATATATCTTGTAGCTTATTCATATGTTATTCAGTGTTTCCACTCTTTGACAATGTATTCACACAATCCAACAATGATGAGTGATCTTAAATAGATGAAAATTGCCCCTGATATTTTAATCAACCCAAGGAAACAGGCAGAGAGGCTGAGGCTCACTGCAGTGGGGAATTCCATGGCCAGCACCCTCCTTTTTCATAGCACAATCTGATACAAAACTTAATTTAACCGCACAGATGTTAACAATGCATTGCCAAAACACACAGCAGCACGTTAGAGTAACAATTAAAGGTAAACAGAAAGGATTGGAAAATTAATTTGGATATTTTAAATTTAAAACAATGGCTACTAATGACAATAAAAAAAAAAAAAAGTAGCTCATTTGCATTTTGCTTTACTATTTCCAAATAAATGATCCATCACATCTCTGATAGAAAGAACGAAGCTGGGATTCTAATCCCCAAATGTTTGATCTCTCCGCCACTGCTACTACGCCTTCCAAGTTAAGTACTTGCCACATATGAGGCAATTCAAGGATATAGGCACTCCTGGAAATGCGTCTTGCCTTTTTTGTGGTCAGTGACATCTTTTTAACACAATTTTTTTCTCCCAATTAAGTGTTAACAAATTATAAACTATACTAAACAACTTAGTATTGATTTTACTAAGCAAAACAGAGATTGTGCTATTTGTAAAGATACCCACAGTTCTGTTCGCCCTTCTAGTTGGTGTAGGACTTTTACCGCCCTGACCACCTGGCTTAGTGTACTCGTGGCTCAAAGTTCTTTAACTTTAGCCCTGGCTGGTAGCACAGTGGTTAAGGCGCCGGCCTGCGAACCCAAAGGTCACAGGTCCGATTCCCCAGCCAGGGCACATAACCAGGTTGCAAACCAGGTCTCCAGTCAGGTCTGTGGCTGGAGGCAGGTGAAATGCAACCATACATTGATGTCTCTCTCCCTCTCTGCCTCTCTCCCTTCCCCTCTTTCTAAAAATAATGAAATAAAATCGTTAAAAAAAAAAAAAATTACTTAAAAAAAAAAAGTTCTTAAACTTTAACATACATGCTCTTTCTCAGGGTCCATCCACACCTTTCTCAAAGTCTCCCAGCATCTCAGCTTTCTCCCTTCCCTTTCTGATTATTGTCCTCTCCCTCAGTTAGAGGCTTCTGAGTCTAGTCTGGGGACAGGCTAGTCTGGTTCCCTGCCTAGTCTTCCAAATCTGGCATTTGTGTCTTGAGTCCTTTCTCTGTTACTCAGTCACCATGCCCAGCCATCAGCAGTGTGTACCCCCTGATCTACCTTCTATGAAACCAAAACCAGAAAGTTTAATGAAATAGTAAGAATGAAAGCATGCTGTTTATGATACTAAAATTCTATCACGTACTGTATCTCCTACTTCTCATGTAGGTACTGGAGGATAGAAACTGTATGAGGCAGGCTTTGCTTTCATTGGCTCTAGCTACAGTGCCCTGGGCTAATGTGTATTCAGGGCCATTGAGAAGAGCTGAATCTCCTCTGGTCAGGCTCACTGGCCAACCCACAGTCATGAATTTTAGAAGCTACAAAATGAAGGAACAAAACAATGACTGCCAGGGTCAATTTAACTCCAACCATCCGTTATATCTATTACTTGAAAATAAGCATGAAAAAAGGGGTCATAGTGAAAAGAGATTTCAGTGAGGACCTGCTTCTGGCCAGCACTATAATTCAACCTTCATATGTATTCTGTTGACCCCTCACAAGGGTCGATCCCTATAGATCCTTTTTCAATCCCATTTTATAGATAAAGAAATAGAGGCTTGCAAAGGTCAAGTGATTTCTCACTCTGAAGTGAGTGACTGAGTCAGGAGCCAAGCAAAGCTTTTTGAAAGCAGAAAACTGCTACTGAAAGGAAACATATCCAACATAAGAATTCTGTGGTCCTGTCTGTAAAGTCACCCATGCTTTTCTCTGTTAAAAAGTGCAGTCTCCTTGTGGAAGCAGAACGGCTGCATTTTTGCTTTTCTTCCTAAGTTCACGTGAAGTAACAACTAAAGCAAAAAAAAAAAAAAAAAAAAAAAAATCAAACAGCAAGAAAAGACATTTTGGGTCAGAAATAGGAAAAAAGAATTTCTTGATTTAAGACATGAATTGCAGTTCTCTAAATATATGTTCTAACAGATTTTGACAATCTCCTTCATACCCATGCCCTATATTATACATTACAATAATAACTAATAGAAAAGGAAAAAAATCATTTTTAAACTTAAACTCCTAATAATAATAAAACCTACTGTTCCAGATTTCTGAAAGTTTGGTCATTAGCTGTCTTTCATTATACTTGGAAACCTTATTGGCTTTCTACCCATGCTGTTTCTTGAATGCTTGCTAGATATGATTACACTCCAAATAAACTGAACGGAATTAATTCAAGAGTCAAATCCTTTCTCTCTGTGTATCTCAATGTGAAATTTGCCATCTGGGAAGCTCACCATCATTCTCGCAGCAGGCTTAATTTATGGCAAACACACACCCACACTAAGTGAATATGGAAAAACACAGCCCTTCTCCTACTTATTTTGATAAGATCTACTGTGCATGTTTTTCTTTGCTTTTCCTGCACTGTTTCTAATTTAATTAAATTCAGATTTCCTGGCAATAGGGGTTGGAAGTAGGTTGCTGCTAGTGGGTGTAAGAATGTCAGTGACATCAAATCGTTATCTAGAGAGATGGAGAGAATCAGGGAGTTTTTCATGTCCTGCTTCTTAGATCTGAGAACCCAGAAGTCAGAAGTAACTGGTGAAATGTTCTGATATTTTACTGGCATGAGCTCCCCATTGCAACTGGGGGTGGGAGGGAGGGTCCTTGCAACAAGAAACTCTGCAGTGTTTGATAGGTGACTTACCACGAATTTATCTCTCAATTAAGTCATTATTCCAATAATCCAAGTTTTGATCTAGGCACAATCATTGCTGAGACACAAAGACATGGCCTCCTTCAAGTTGCTCCTAGAAGACAGACAAGATTTTAGAAAATCATATAAACTTGGGTTCTTACCTGGACTGTGAACAAAGTCATCATAAGGGGTTCAGGGCAGGTTTATGGAGAAAAAGGAGCTTCAAACTATTGGAAGAGGACTCCTTAGCAGTTCTTCCCTACCCTGGCCCATCTGAAAGTGCCATGTTGCAATTTCCCAAGGAGATTCTTCTTAACTAAGAAGTGACCCCATCCTTGCTGTCTTTGCTTTTTGGCCCCCAGTTTTTGGTTGTCATGTAGATGCTGTTCCTTGTAAAGATGAGGTTGCATATTTATCTGTGGGGCTCATTATCTCATTTTTTAGAATCAGGTAGCAGGGTGCCTCCCATCGGTACCCCTGCCCTGCCCTTCTTTCCTAGCACCACAGAGATGCATAGTGAAAATTTGTTGACAATCCTCCTTAGTTGTTAATCATTTAGGGCTTCTAGGAAGTGAGAAGACAGAGGAAAGCAGTGACCTAAGCTGCAAAATATTACTCAAAAACCTCCTTGCTGATGGTTGGTGGGGGTTGGCGGGTAAGGGGGCAATGATCTCACAGCCCCAAGTGGGAAAACCTCATGAAGATGCTTGGTGATCCTACTGAAGATCTCTCTGCCTTGCTCCCAGGCAGACTCCAAGTGGAGGGCCTTCTAGAGGTACAGCACATTCCAATAATCTCTTCTGTTTTGAATGTTGCTGCTGATTCACCAAGTTCTGTTTGCAGAAGGAAGCCTCCACATTAGCATCCACAAAAGTAACAAGTTATATTTGGAAAGAGAGCCTGAGTCCCTGAAACTGTGGGAAGACCATTGGGTGAGAGGTTTAAACTCTAGAGGTTGTTTCTTGGCTCCACCGCTGGTTAGTACTATGACCCCCAGCAAATCAATGCTTCTTTGAACCATGTTCCTTCTCCTGTAAAATGGGAATAATAGTGATTCTCTGGCTACATCAAAGGGTCGTGAGGTCTGATGGGACAAAGGATGTGAATGCCTTTACCAAAGGCAGAACGCACTGTCAGTCAGCTCCACTGTCTGTAAGAGAATACCATGGCCTGTATGGCTTATAAACAACAGAAGTTTATTTCGTCCAAGTTTAAAGACTGAGAAGTCCAAGGTCAGGATGTTGGAATATTCAGTGTCTAGTGACAGCCTGCTTCCCAGTTTATAGACAACTATTTGTGCCATGCCCTCACTTGGTGAAAGGGAGCAAAGGAACCCTCTGGGATCTCTTTATTAGGGCACCAATCCCGTTTATGGGGGCTCCACCAGCATGACCTGATCCCCTACCTCCAAATACCATTATAGTCAGGACTAGATTTCAACATAAGATTTGGGGCAGGGGAGGGTACATGTATTTAGTCTATAGAAACCACAAAGTGAAAGAGATTATTTGAAAGCTGAAATTTCTTGATTTGTTATGTTGGCTCCAAATGATAATATACTTGGAGGGGGCTTGTCTTGAAGCTACGCATTCAAAACATTTTTCACAGAAATGTAAAGAGGTTGACTGTCTATCTGAAAATAAGAGGATGGAAGTGGAAGGAAATCATGAGAAAGCTTTAAACTCCCACTAAGCCCTTCCGTGGCGCTTGCTGAGCAGAGAACCACTCTCAGGGGCCTGTACTTGCTCTTCCCAGCAAGGCGCAGCTCCCTTGGTCCTTCTTGAAGCTTCCATCCACCTCTTTTCCTGAGATTCGAAATGACAAACCAGAGACTCAGATTTGGGACCTGATTCATTGAATAAAACCTGCCTGTGGGCCAACTAGTACCAAGAAATGACTAGGTCTCCTGTGCTTACAAATCTGAGTTTTGCTCTTTTCTTACGAGAAGACTTGTGATCTCTGCAATTTCTAATCACCAGATGTAGCCTCACGGAGGCCATCATCTTCAGATCAGAATAGTCAGAACACGCTGCAAGCGCTTCAACTGGGACAAGCGCTGTTCTCGGTGCTTTTTGCGCATTTGTTTAATACTCGGAGTCTCTCAATACTCATCATCATGGCCATCAATGCCCCCATTTTACAAATGAGAAAGATTGACTTTTCCCCCAAGAGTACATAATGAGTAAGTAGAGAAGCTTTGCAACCCAGGAAGTCTGGCTTCAAAAATTAAGCATTTAACCACTCAGGAATTTTTATCAAGGAGAACTGCGTAGTTTGTGAGTTTAAGATCCAATATAATAATTATGAACAGGATGCACAAGATGTTTTAAATGTTATTATAATAATACATTTACCTGTGCTGCCTCCATACATTGTAAGAAATGTGTCTCTTTTGACTAGTATAGATCTGGTTAGTGAGTTTACATTGGCCACATCATGCTCTGTTCACTCTGGTAGCTTCAATAAAAGCAAGGAAATGATTGCTTTGGAAATGCCAGGTCTTTAGGCGATAAACATCTTTCAAAGAAAGAAAAGCTGTAAGTTCTGAGGCTCTCATAATCTACCTCACAAATATTTCAAAATCAGGTGAAGGCACAGAGTACTTCAGCTGTTGGTGCAGGGACTTTTGAGGAGAATCTTGATGGATGAAGAAAAGGGAGATGGAAGAAAGGGCAGAAGCTTCCTAGATGGAGAATGTTCAGAGGCCGCACGTGAGAGAGAAAGCATGGTAACTGTCAAGGATCTGGGTGTTGCTATAGAAAAGAAAGAGTGGTAAATTGCAGTCAGGGGGTGAACAGATAAGGAGAGGCTTGGATGTGAAGGGTCTTGGACACGAGGCTTTATCTTATGGGCACCGCGAGATGGGGCTACAGTTCTGTGACCCCAGGAGCATTGTAGAGGCTGTTGTTATAAACAGGTCAGGCTGGAACTGCTGACAGTCTGACCAAACAATGTATTTATCTGTGCAGGGAAGGGGATGAGAGTGGGAGATGTGTAGGATTTTCTGACTTAAAGAAGAAATGAACAGAAGTTTGCAAGGGAGAAAAGTGAAATATATACAACAAACATAAGAAACATGGCAAATGATCAAAATTTTTTTAAGTCAGCAATAAGGGTAAATTTATACTAAATTGAATAAATTGACACAGAATAAAATAAGTAACATAATGATGTCATCTAATAATAAAATAAAGAGAATTAAAAACATATTGGTGATAAGAGAATAAGAAGAGCTATAACAAAGAAATTAAAGTAATATAAGTATGCCAAAACACTGTAAGAAAATGTGAAATAAGCCAGGTGGTGAAAGACAAATACCATATGATCTCGCCTAATACAGGAGACTAATGAACAAAACAAAAAAATGAGCAAAATAGAACCAGAGGCATGGAAACAAAGAACAGGCTGACAATGACCAGAGGGGAGCAGGGAGGGGGAGAAAGGGGAAAAGACGGGGAAGGGTTTAGTCAAGGAACTAGTATAAAAGACCCATGGACATGGACCACATGTGGGGATTGACTATGGGAGAGGGGATGGGGTGGGCAGAGCAGGGGACAGCAATGGAGAAAGATGGGATGATTGTAATAAAACAACAGTAAATCAGTTAAAAAAATAAACTAAAAAATAAAATGTAATAAAAGATAGGATTTTATAAAAAAATAAATTTTCAGTAAGTTTTTTAAAATTAATAAAGCAAATAAAGAAAAAAGTGACTTCCTAATTAGGATTCTCAGATGTAGCAAAGTCCATGACTCCTTGGTAGGGAGGGGAGGTTCAGGAGGCCCTGGTGGAGGAGGGAGCCTTTCAAGTCTTACTCAATGACTGTGAAGGCCCAGAAATGGTCTTTTCCATCCAAATGGTGTCATCAGTCATCCTCTGGCTTCTGTGACTTTCTTCCCTCAAACTTGGTATGCATGTACCACAAGGACCAATTGGGATTCTATTCAATAATTTGCATGATTCCATTGAGAATCCTGCTGTTAACATGCAGTCAGTAATAATGGGAGAGGAGCAAGTCTAAGAGGCAAAGGGAAGGGAAGATAATGAGTTTGATTTGGGACATTTTGAGTTTTAAATGCCTAACATCTATCTAAGGCAATCTAGCCAATAGGCAGTATCTATTGGAGAGGATAAATCAGGGTCTGAGCATTCAGTTAGTGGCAGGGATGACAATAAAGACTTGAGGGGCATTGCTATTTTTATGGAGAAGAACAATGCAACAGAATAAAGACAAGGATTGGCAAGGAATGTGCTGGTAGTAAAGATAAAGACATGGAGGCAAAGGCTAGCAGCTAATCTATATCAAGGAAAGGAGCCGGAGATGGCCAGAGACTATTACCTGATTTAGGAGAATTACACTTACGACATCAAGCCCATTAGTTTAACTCTGATGGACTTGGATCCCTGCATTGGGTTGTACTGTTGACTGTGGCTCACAGCACGGGGACTGATTTCTCAAAGTTCCTGGTACATTGGTTTCTTTTGACCAGTGTAAGCTTAAATCTAGTATTTCTTTGAAACTTTTCTGTTGGTATCATTTAAAGTTAATTTTTCTTTTTCCTTTCCTATGAGCATCAGTTCAAAGATAACCTCATGCATTGGACCATCAACAAACAAAGAGAAACGGAAGTTCAGAGATATCTATGGAAGCACCTGAACTGCCTGGATTCTCTCCAAACCTGCTCAATGATTCCTAAAAGATGAGAGAATTCAAATTCTGGCTTCCACTGAGAATGGAATGTTGCCCCAAATAGACTGATGCACAACCCCAGCTGAGACCTAATGCAAGTGTTTTGGAAAAGAACTCACAAATGCGAGGTGCTTCTAACAATATGTGTCAAGCAGTGTGTAGCCGATGGTAGGAGTTAGATTTATGCATATTGTAGTTGTCCATTTCCAGCTGCTTTTGTGAAGTCAAACTTTTTTATGTTAACAAATCACATTATTATCACATTTAGTGGAGAATAATGAGATTTGGTGGTGATACATCATTGGCAGCTCCTAGTGCCATTTGAAAACATGCTTGTTTTTTAAGTCTGCAATAATGGGTCAAAGGGAGAAAGGCACACTCTGACAGGCACACAGCCACAAACACAGCTCTTAACAGCGAGTCCTGAGTAGTTCTTTGTAAATGCTGTATTACCAGGAATGAACCTCAGCAGGGGAAACAGAGAAGCTCTATTTCTCCCATTTAGCAAATGGGATAAAGACATCTTAAAGTTGTGAGAGGTGACCAGTGTGATTTGCTAAAATTCTGAACAGCACTGTTTATGGATTGAAATGGATAAAGGTTCCGTTTGGGGTGTAGTGCTGCAGTGATTTTGTGAAAAGGTTGTTTGATGTTGTAAAAAAACAAATGCTCAGCTCACTCAGAGGCTATGGGAATCATGGAAGAACATTCCAGATTGTCCAAGTGTTCTCTATAAGCAGTAGTCTATTCTCTATGTCTCCTCTTTGTCTTTATTTCTTCATCTGTTTTAGCCTTGGAGGATCTGTTTTTTCTTGGAGTAAGAAAAGAAGCATGTTATATAGGATAATCTAAGCCTCTAAATCTCTGCCCACATCCCAGGTTTAGGGACATGCCCCAGACATTCCCTTGTGGCTTTGCATTCCATCGATTTATCTAAACCCTTTGTAATCAAGTTATACTTTCAACGTGTGCTATTTCATGATAACGAATTCCGTAAATGTCCCTACCTTACTTTCCATGAGGGAAGATATTTTATTTATTCAAAACACTTTACATCATGTAAGATTTCAGAGACTAAGAAGAGCCTCTTAGGCAGAGGGAATAGCATATGACTGATGTGTCTGGAGAATTACAAATTAGAGAGGTTTTTTTGGAGCACATGGGAGGGGATAGTGGTGATGACAAATGAGGCTAAAGGGATGGTGAGAGGCAGGGTCCTGGGGAGCCTTAGTGCAAGGCTAGACATTTGAACTTTGTGTAAGAAGGAAACAGAGGGGAGGAATAAAGGGCTCCATTATCTATCTTTGGATTGTAAAATGCCATTGATGTCCCTCGGGAGTATTTGAGTTCCAGCAGTGATTATTTAAAACTAAAAGCATTTGCATAAGAATATGGAAGCTAGAATATGTCATTAAATTCCCACAGTTGTGTATAACATTGAATTGTTCCAGGTTAAAAAAAAAAAACAACAAAATATTGATCTGGTGATTATTAAATAGAAAGACATTTTGTAGTCTTGAAAATGGGCACAAAGGCACTTAGGATGAAAGGATCAGATAATTCACTTCATTATCATCAGGGCTACATGCTGTGCTGTCGAATATGGTTCTGAAAAAGTCCTGAAACTCTACAGATGGTTTATTGATGCCTGGGACCAATAGCCTGCTTTACAGAAAGCAGTCAACTGGTCAACAATATAAACATATTTGGCCAATTAAAATGTTATCCTACCAATATTGGCAGGTCACGGTACAGATCTGGGAGCTGATCGTGAAAAACAAATACGGAGACCAGAGGATCCTTAGGGACCAAATGTTGCCATGACTTGTTTTGCAGGTGAGAAAACAGAGGCTAGGAAATTTGCAGTGGCTTGCTTATGCGCCCAGAGTGCAGAGCCTGGATCAGACCTTCCGACCTATGACCTCTGGTTTTCTCCTCCCCAGACTGCCCATGTCCCAGCCAATGCAGGAGTCCATTCAGGTTGGGAGGACCCCCAAATGGAATTTACTTATAAAAAAAAATGTGTATTCTTACGTTTAAACTTCAGTCTCCTCCAAAGTACTCTCCATTGGATGCAATACATCTATCGAGACATTTTTTCCACTGCTCAAAACAGTTTTTGAATGTGTCAATTTTAATGCTTTTTAGGGCTTCTGCTGTTTTTCATTTCACCCCTTTTATATCAGCAAAATGTTGCCCTTTGAGAACTTTTCATCACCCAGGGAAAGAAGAAACAGTTGCTTGGAGAGATATCGAGTGAGTAGGGAAAGTGGGGCATAGGGTCATACTGATTTTGGTCAAAAACCGCTGAACCCTCAGTGCCGTGGGTTAGTGGGGCTGGTACATGAATAACTCACCCATCAAGAAGTGGGCAAACGTGTTGCAGGAGTCTTCAAAAAATTTCACTGAAGCCAAACAAAACCTCTCACAACACCACCAGTTGAGTTGGTACCTGGTATAGATGGGTTCTCAGAATGCTCACCTGGCTGGGGAGGCCTGGCTTTTTGTGGGTTCCCCCTTGTATGCTTTGGGAAACCATCAAGATTTTCTTGCCTATTTTGCTCTCTTCCTGGTAATGCTCATTTAGTGACTCCATTTTAAATCTGGAGTTACTATCAAATGGACACTGACAACAGGATTGATGGTCTTGTTTACCCATTAAGGAGTACATCAATTTATGTTCTAATGTTCTCCCCCCATAATCAGGAACTAGAGATAAGGCTTGTTGATGCCCCAGATGGCTGCAGGGCACCTCTCTCTGAGAATGAGAAAGTGACAGGTAACTACAGAAGGACAGGGACTGAGCCACACTAAGAAATCCCAACCCTGTGAGGATACATCCGATAGACCGATAGACCACGGGAACCCAGGCACAATGATGGGCAGTGGTTCTGGGAAGCAAAAGCTAGGAAGCATGGGAATGAGCAGAGGAAGCCAAGGAGGAAACCAGGTGCTCAGTGTTGCTTCATAAAGTAGTTACTTCTGTGCTTCCATTTGTGTTTGCATGTAGGATACTTAAAGGGGCTGAAAATGTGCAAAATCCTATCACTGTTCAGATAGGGTATTTCATCTTACTGTTTCCAGTGACATTGGTTATCCCAACTACACCAGATGTGTGCTATGGTCTCAGTTGGTGAAGTTACCAGTCCCTCTTCTTTCCCCCCTGGAAACATGCCACTATTTGAGGTGACAAATGACGCTAAATTTGACTTGAGAACTATACATGATGTTAGGCTTCTGAGCCTCACATGTACTCTGTTTCTTCCCCCAGGACACAGAATGCTAATATTTATCTCACTGGGCTGTTGGCAGGAACACACAAAGTAACCTCAGTAAAGTTACTGTCGCAGTGCCTGGCACACACCAGGCCCTCTGCACGTGTCATTCCCTTGATCTTCCCTCCTCAAACTCCACAGGTCACGGGACTTCTGGTTAAGGATTGCAAAAACAGGTACAGCTAATATTTACCAAATGTCTACTTTGTTTCTGACTCGGGCCTTCCATTTAATCACCACTGTACCTCCCAGGTACACTGCCTAAAGTATTTTCAAAGAAACCAAAAAAAAAAAAAAAAAAAGAAAAAGAAAAAAAGGACATAATGTGGAGGAGTTAGAGAGAGCTTAAGATTGTCAAATTAAGTCCTTTATTTTGCAGACAAAAATCTAAAACCTAGAACATTTGCTGAGGGCACATACCTAGATAATAGTAAGGGCATGGCTGAAAGCTAGGACTTTTGGCTTCTGGTCTGGTTCTCATTTTTACTATGTAAATCATCCAGCCATCAAGATTTCCAATAGTCTGGGGCACCAACTGCTCAGAGACATCAAACTATTGATGGCAATCTAGAACTGGATCACTGCTGAGGGTCAGAGTGGACTAGCTCTTTGCTTATTGGCTTTGGTGTTTTTTGAGACACTATGTGTTATAATTCACTAGGATGTAAGGCAGTAGCACTCAAGGAGATATCCCTGAACCAAGCTATACTGCTTGGAACTCCGAAATTTTATTTTCATGTAACATACTCATATAGAAATTAACACATGGCCAGTGCTCTTTGAAGGGTTTTATAAAAATTAACTCATTTGATCCTCCAGGATGAAGTTCTGTTGTCTCCATTTTTCAGATTTAAAAAGTGAGGCACAGGGAGAGTAAAAACTTTCCCAAGGTCATATAAATATGGAGAAGCAGCACCTGGACATGAGTTCATGCTCTTAACCTCTCTCCTGCCTCTAAAGCATATCAAATACTGGATGCTCTTCCCGATGATGGGCACTGTTTCACTCATTTGCTCCCTTTCTGGAAGTGCTTCTCTGTCACTTCTCCAAAGGTCTTTCTGATATTTTCTATGTCTAGCCTGCTGTATACTTTGGTTATGGGGAATTAGACTTCAATAGAGTAAAAGATGACACATCAAGGCTTTTATTCATACTATTTATGCAACAATTCTTACCCTGTGCAGCTTTCAGTCTCATGGGAGAGTTAGACTTAAAGCAATTACACAAACTAATGTGAGTGCTATGGAGAAAAATGTAGGGTTCTGCTATGAAAAAATATAATCATATAACACAGTTTATTATTATAAACTGTGGTTGTGTAAAGGCCTCCTTGAAAAAGTGATTTTTAAGCTTATACAAGATTTGTCAAAAAATATCCAGCCATATACTATGAAAAATAGAGGCATTTATTGAATGAGATCTAAGATACATGAAACATTGTACATAGTATAATGATGCATCAATTTCCTTCAAAGTAGGCACCTTGGGACCTCACACAGTTCTCCCAATTGCCATCAGCCATCTTGTTGTATTGTTCTGTATCTCGTTGGTGGTCTAAAATCTCTTCCCTTTCGAAGGTGATCTTAGTTTTGGAAAAAGCTAGAAGTCACAGGGCACCAAATCTGGGCTACAGTGGGGCTTAGTCCCCTGATTGATTTGATGTTTTGCCAAAAAAAACTGGGCACTAGACATGATGCATGAGTGGGTGCACTGTTGTGATGAAGCTGACAATCACCAGTGGCCCTTAGCTGTGGCTTTCTGTATAGTTTTCACAGAGGAATGTTCAAGCTTCACACAAAATTTGATGCAGATTCATTGCTCTACTTGCTCATTTTGTATGTGATGGCCACACAGTACACCTGCTCACTCCACCACATCTATCACCCCCCACTGACTAGTACAGCGAAGTCATCATTGTTCACACATGCACATTCCAGTCCACTCTCATTGGCTGCAGGTTATACTAATGTTACACAAACCATTCTTATTGTGTTAACAATGGCTGGACCTTTTCCAGACAGAGTTCATACATCAGGGGAGTACTACAGTAATCCAGTAGATGACTAGGGGTAAGAGCACTGCAGGCAAAGGGAAGAGCAGTACAGAGGCTCTGAAGAAGGAAATGAACACATTAAGAAAATGGCAGAACATCCTTCGGGAGCTGAATGGGGAGTGGAGAGTGTGGGAAGAAGAGGGTCATGGTGTAACTGGAAACGTGGTCAGCTGGGATCATGCAAGGCCTTACGGGCCAGAGTAGACAGTGAATTTTATTGGACTTTGTTCTAAGGACAATGGAAGCCATTGGGAAATTATAAGAAGCATAGAGACAAGGCAAAGAATTGACAGGAGGAAGGTAAGAACATGAATCAGAGGCTTCCATCATAATCAGGAGAGAGGGGGCAATGACTGAAGTAAGATAAGGAACAGTGTAGCTGTAGTAGACACATTCAAGATACATTTTTGAGTTATAACAGGATTTGTGGATGGACAGGCCATGGGATTTAGGGAGAAAAAAATGTCATGAATAAATCTCACGTATGTAGTATAAAGACTTCACGGATGCACTGCATCACTGGCTGAGATGGGAAACCCTGGAGGTCAAGGTAGCAACACACCCCAGCGAGCAGTGAAGCCTGCGTGGCCCTGGGTTGAATCCACATGCACACGGTGCCGCTGTGAAGCCGACTCTGCGGTAGCTCTCAGTGGCTGTTTTGTGCAAACAACTGCCAACACCTAAAATACCCATTTTTGTTTTAGCCTCATCTTGTGTCTTGGTTTTAGTCTTTTTTTAAAATTTTTAATTGCAGTTTACATTCAATATTACTTTGTCTTAGTTTCAGATTGAAGCAGCCAGGGGACCGCTCTGTAAAGCACATGATTTTCTAACAACTTTGCTATACATCCTGTGACTTAGTTTTAAATGAATATTGGATACAGGTGGCCAGACAATATGGTCTTTCAACTTTTCTTCCAGTTAATGATTTTTGTTATTTTCATGCCTTTCTTCTAATCTGTTCAATTCCAAATTAGTGGTGCTGAGAGACTATCTCATTATTGGTTTATTGGCTGATAATCAGGAAAAGAGAGAAAATATAATTGAATCATAGAATTATCACTAACTAGTTTTTTTAAGATTCTTTTGGGATATTACTCAGGCCTAAATGTTTAATTGCACCACTTTTGAAAGCTCTTTTCATACATTTATTGAATTAGAGGCTAATAAGGATAACTCCCTACAATAATACCATTATTTTTCCTAACTAGGAAACCAAAGGACCTTGTCCAAAGATGGACTTCACGAGTTATGAGAATATCCCTATTTTTCTGGTTTTGTGCCTGTCAATGTCTTGTAACGGACTTGTATTTTATCTCAGCAGCCCTCACATGATTTCTTTGTGAAAAATATTTCTCGGTGTAGAAGAAAGTTTATCATTTGGAATGTTAAATGCAATTATATTGACATATGGTGATAATGGGATAAAGCATACGGGTTAAAGGTTGCAGGAACCATGGCTTGGCAATTAGCGATGTAAATGAAACATTCATTATCCATCATGCTGAGAAGTTGATGAACTGCACAGTAAATCTGAGCCCACAGTCAGGACGGAGATAAGTCATTTCAGACAATACAGTGGAGTATTTATGAGCACCAGGGACAATGTTTCAGATTCCTGTAATGGAAATTTCTTCACCTATTAGTTTATGTTGGATAAAGACCCTATAAATTCAAACCACAATACTTTCCTTCTATGGGAATATTTATATATAGATATAGATAAAGATGAGATTGTAAAACTTTCCCTTAAAATGAAGCATTTGGGGAACTGAAGGGACTAGATGTTGACAATTGATTTTTCTTATTAAGATCCATTTCATTAACAAGATGTATAACAGATTATTTGTCTTGTAAAGAGCTTTCATGTATTTCTAAGTGGAACCATGATTTTGGAAGAAAATCTTAGTCTTTCCCCAATCTGAATCCCAAAGGTTAGATTAAGTAGAAGTAACTGCTATTTTCAAATTCTCTACCAAACTACTGAATAGAATTTTCAGATACTTGAATAATATGTCTATTTTTTTTTACTTTGCCTACTGCACTTTTAACTACCTTGTGCATATTCTAAAGTATTTCCTATGAACGTGAATATTGCCCACTCAGAAAATCTGAATGTACATTGATTGTATATTTTATTGAAACCTCAAGTTTTAAACAATTTTTATTCATTTAAAATAACATTTTCAAAATGAAAAAGAATCATTGAAGAAATATTAAACTTCATTTATTTAAAGACACTCTTGATGTAGTTAGATCGGCTGAGAACTCAACTGGAAAGGAAATGTATAGCCATGGTGCTCAGAACCAGAAACACCTTGGTTAACAATTCAATTTTTTGAAGCACAAGAAAGGACCAGTCAGGCCATGTCAACACTGTGAAAGCTATTGATGATAATAATAACATCTGATATTTCTTAAATTTGACTTTATGCCATTTCTTAATCCTCCACCCATACATGCTAAGCCACATATTGTTCAAATCACATAAATGATTCAATTCATCCTCCGAATAACCCAATAAAATTGATCATATTATTATTTCACTTTATGGATGAGGATCTTGAGGCTCAGAGGTGAGGAATGATCATCCAGTTATCCGAGTTCACACAACTAGTTAACAACTGGGCTGAGCCTTGGATCCAGCCCTGTGCAATCTTAAAGTCCTGTCAAACCTCTTTGCTATTGAGTTTGCCCCCAGCTGACCTTCTCCACCACCAGCCATCTGATGGTTCCTGTTTTCCATCCGTTTGGGGGTATTCTTCTCTTCATCACTGGGCACTCAGCACCTTCCAGTTTTTAATCTTTTCCCCTACCAAACCAAAAACAACGAAACTTTAGGTCTTTAAGAGAAATTCATCCATGCCAATGAGTTAAGTTGTTGAATTTGTTGCCCCGTATCTTCTATGGGGGCAATAGGCTGCATTTCTGCCTGAGAAGAATGCTGGCTGTCTCCAGAAGAGGTTGGATTAGGTCAATCTTCTGCTCAAAAACACCAGAGGCTTTGGTCCTCAGCCTTGACTCACCTAGGAAACCTGAAAACATATTCCCAAGCCTACCTTCAGAGATTCTGATCTAATCAGCCTAGGCTTGAGCTTTAAAAAGGTCCTTAGGGTGATGCTAATTGTGACGAGGGTTAAGCATCCCTGGGCACAAGTATATGTTCTGGTCCCCTCTAACGCCACCTACTGTGACTTCCTCCCAACCTCATACCACCCACCCATGCTGCCTACTCTATTACTTATACCCTGACTTCTTTGCTATTTCTGGTCTGTGATGAGGATGCATTTGCCGCAGGGACTTTGCACCTGCTGATCCCCTTTGACTGAAACACAGCTCCCCCAATTATCTGCATAGCTAACTTCCTGAACTATCTTCACTTTTCTGCCCAAATGCCATCTAAACAGTGAGTGCTTCCCTGACCACCATTTATAAGATAATACTCTTTTTCCTGCTTTTCCCCATCTACTTTATGGATTTTTATAATCTATAACTAATTACTCTATCGATTATAATCAATAATCTGTCAACTACTTTGATAATTCTTTGTGACCCCTATTACAGCTGATATGTGATCTATTGACTTGTTTCACATATGTCATGCTCCCCAAAGTTGAAATGTAACTTTCACAAGGGCAGGGAGTTATCCTGTTTTGTTCACCACTATACATACATGTCTAAAAGAATGCCTGGCACAGAGAAAGAGCTCAGAAATATTTATTGAATTGAATAAATGAATAAATTTGGGATGGAGAGGAGGCCCTAGACCTGTAGTTCATTTCTCAGTCAGCAAACTGTGCTGAGCGCCCTGTGTGCCAGGGTCAGAGCTCCACACGGTGGACACCATTTCAGGGGCCTGGTGTGCGGGGCACAGGTGGAGGTGCCGATGAGCACTCTCACCTATCCATCGGCCCTCCCTATTTCCCTGCCTTCCTGTCATGCTGTGCTCATCACACTCTCCCTCAGGAGACTCTCCCTTTCCCCACTGTCCGGAGCAGGTTGGTGTGAACAAACCTCTCTGCTAGAACCGAGGCTTGACACTTCGACTTCACAGGGACCCCTGTATATTTTCCCTAACTCTTTGTCCATAGCAGTTCAGGGACCTGGGACCCATGTACTTCTCCCTGTTTGTTCTCTGCCCACCTCCCACTTCTCTCCTCCTCATGCCTCTTAGCAATACGCAGAGCCTCAGGGCCATTGGGCAGGGAGGAAAGAGAAGGAAAGCCAGCTGGGTGGCTGGGTGGCTGGGCAGTGGCAGTGGTAGTGGGCTGGGTGGAAACCTGGCCCCAGAGGAATAGAACAGTCTAAGTGCCAGGAATGTCATCTGGGTTGAAGAAAGAGCTAGACCCCCTTTCTCTGTGTGTGATGACAGTGAGAAACAGAATTTAAGGGAAGGTTTAATGATTATTTAAAAAAAAAATTGCTTTATAAAAGAAGAAGAGTTACCTTAAGAGCTAAAATGAGACCAAGCAGTGTACAAAGTCTAAGAATCATGGGTTTTCACTAAGTTTTCAGAAGGTCATCTGTACCATTAGAACAATGTAACGTAACTAATTATGCTGGTCCCCTTGTAAGAAAGTGGATCTCTACTTTTGGGGACTTTCAAAGAAAGGTAGATAAACTTCATACAGATTCATGGTATAATATAACATATTTCAGTGTTAACTGAGAAATAATCCTAATGTCATTAATAACTTTATACCTTTAAAATGTAAATTAGTGAAGAATGCCACTAATATCTTTACATCTTTAAAATGCTTTTAATCATTAATTAACAAGATAAGAAAAAGAATCTATGAACTTTATGAATGTTATAGCTATTTATGAAGAGTAAGGAAAAAATAAAAAAATGATTTGCTGGTTACAATTAATATCACTTTTTTAATACCTTAACATTTCTTTTAACCCCCATGTGATAATGTTATCATTCTGTATGCTGTTAATTATAAGTTGTATTTAATTAAAACAGGGAATTATATTCTTTATTATAGTTTATTGATTATTTTGAGGGTCCTTAGTTCACCACTTTAAAAAATCAGAGGGAACAATGACCAGAAAAACAAATATCCTAGTTATTTGGGTGAGCTGTCAGGACTAAAATGCTGGCAGTTTGAAAAAGAGTGCTTGTGAATCTATTCTGATTACTTACACCATCACTCCTTATAAAATAGCCCTATGTATTTCACTGAAACAATATTTCATTTGTATTTACTGAGTTTTTAATTATTTCTCATGAGTTGATTACTCTGGGAAAGTGTAAGCTATTTTTCATAGTTATGAACAAGCGATGTTTAAAAGTGGAGTCTATGCTTATTTCTGTCTCTTCCCAATTTGAATTGGTACCTGGAAAACCAATTTGAATTGTTTGAAAAGGAATAAGATGATGTAGAATTGAGAATGTCCCTAGGAATGGAAATCATAGGATTGTGGGAGTAATGATCGTTACAATTAAAAAGGTAGGACCTGGCAATGGGCCAGAGAATTTGTCAGAAATGCACTTGTGCCATTGGCCTGAAGACCAGGTGAATGATCTGCGTAGGTCATTTCTACATTTTCCAGAAGATGTAAGATCTAGGAGGATTTGACTAAAATGGGATATCTAAAACCAACTTAATACCCAAGAAAATTTAGGAGTTCTGGGACAAATATCAGAAGGTAATAGTCCTTGCATACCTGAAATATGGGTGAAAGAAGAAAATGACCTTTTAAACGACAAAGTATAAAATGCCCACTGACTGTGATGTTCGTCTTTGTTGTTGCAAAAGGATGCATTCTACCTGGATGGTTTTATCCATAGTCCCAACCTTGTGACACTTTTCTGTTCTCCAGTCTCTTGCACTGGTCATTAGTGGACAAGGCTGTTCTTTTCCCCATGTAAACATGATTTTCTGTTAATCCTAGTCAGCTGTTTGGCAAGTGACAGGAGACTTTTCCTTCCTCTTTGGGACCGAAGTATTGTTTTTAAAATCATGGCGTGATCATAGTATGCCAAGAACTCTGTGCAACCTATTTCTGTCTCTGACAACCTCTCTGCAGAGTAGACATCAGTGCCCACTTTACAGATGAGGAAATTAAGGCTTGGGGACGACTATTCTTCTGTCCCTAAAATCTGTGCTGTCTTTACTACCCAAAGGTGCTGGATCCCACCTGGCCCTTCCCATTTTTTAACTTCTTTAGAATTTTAATTTCTCTCTGATTTAGAAGAGTGAAACTATTCCTTTTCCTGTACTCTGCCCATGTTTCAAATAAATAATTTGTTATTTGAAACAATCCAATTAAGTTTTAAAATACCTGTCTTTTTCTAGCTCTGCAGGCTTAAAATAGATTTGTTTTCTTCTAAATAGTTACTTCATTTAGATTTCACTTGCCTCTTCTCTTTACAATTCCCCCTTCTCAATTTGCTTTATTCCATCAGTTACTTTATACCTTCTTACCGTGGGGTTATTTTTACCAAAATAAATTAACACATGGGGTTTCCTAAGTAACTATCTTTGTTGTTAAGTTCCCTTTACCAACTGTAACATAGGAACAGGAAGGAAAAGATTCTAATTGCACATATTTATATAAGCTGTATTAGTTGGCATGTGATCTCACTGCTAAGTGAATGTGTGACAATTAGAAAGCCAGCCAGATAACATGAATACAAAATGGTTGGTCCAACATGGATCAACTTTCCTTCCAGTTTTTCAGGCTGGTATCCTTCCAGTGTTTACAAAGATTTCTATTTATTCAGTGGAAAAGGTTTGAGGGCACTGTGGGCTTTCTATTGAATTCTTTCTCAATCAGTGCATATATTAATTCCAAGTTGTCCATTGAAGTAGATGAATTTGAACAGTGACAATCAAAGACCACTTTGGTCAAGTAAAATTAACTTGGGAAATAAGTATGTGCTTAAACTAACAGATGGTAGGGGGAAGGTGGGGGAGGGTCTCAAGTAACAAGTTGCAATTTAAGAAATTGATTTGATTCTTTTGTTTCTTAATATAAATTGTCCTTTTTCATAGATGGGAAGGTTTTAGAGAAAATACAAAAATTTTCAGTTAACGGAAAAGAGCAAAGAGCAACTTGGTTGTGCTTCCCACCTTTTGGTAAAGCCACTTAGTTTTGGAATCTGCATGCCGCTGCCTATCACTAATTTACATCACCGAAAGTTGCAGTTAGCTTTCCCTGTGGGAGAAGACCAGCAAAGTCACAGGAGGTGTCTTTGCTTTTTCTTTAGAGTTTGCTAGAGGTTGAAGACAAACAGTTCCCACAGTTTCAAGACCATCTGAATGGTAACAAGCCATTGGATAGGCTCAACCCATGTCTTCATGTGGTCTCAGAGGCCCAAAATCCCTATTGTAATATTTTAGTTACTTTTGTATTTATTTTAGAGAGAGGGGAAGGGAGGGAGAAAGAGAGGGAGAGAAACATCGAAGTGAGAAGAAATGCGGATTTGTTGCCTTCTGCAAGCAACCACCAGAACAGAGCAGAGAGCCCGCAGGCGCGCTGACTGAGTTTGTGGGACCATGCCCAAACAACTAAGCCACACCAGCCAGGGCAACTACTATAATTTTTAAAAGCAATTAAAATGAATAATTTTGACAAAATGATTGTGAAGGCTGAACTCAAGAGTCTGTCTCAGCCTCTCCATACCAGTAATTAAGAATGTCTGTCTGTAGTGGGTACTGACCTCTGCACAAAGAGAAGCGGTGCATTTTGGCACCAGGATGGGGTAAAAACAACAAGCAAACAACAAACAAAAGCCTATTTTCCCTCAGCAGCCAGGAGCTGAAGGAGGCCTTTCCCAGGTGACCCCTGGCCTAAACCCAGGGAGTTCCAGAATTCGTGGGTTCACAGGCAGCTTGTGCTGCACCAAGTACTCTGTTCTCTGACTCCTTGTGGCATATTTGCTGCCATATTGCCTCGTATTTGGCATCAAAAGAGTGGAAGCAGCTTAATGAACTCACGGAGTCCCATACTGTTAGGGCAATCCTTATCACGAAGTGAGCATTCCTACTGCCTTTTGATCAAGCTGGAGTGGCCTCTCCTGCCACACTCAGCATCTGGTCTACAAAGCTCACCTAAGTGGTCTATGGGCTTCGTGGGCAGCACAAGGAATATGATGGCTTCTTCCCTCAAAAAATGATTAGAAACATAAGCGGAATGCATTAGCAGATTCTCAGGTCAATGCTTCTGCCAAAATGACATTTAAACTTGGTTTCCCTGTTTTTCTGGTTCTGACTAAATTTTTTGAAAACCAATTTGCTGAATTTCCTACAAACTTATGATGTATACACTTTACCACCTCTCAGGACTGTCCAATGTTACCTGAATACCATCCTCAAACACTTGACTTAAATGAACCATTCCCATTCTGGCCCTGCCTAAGATTTCTTCATTGCACTGAACCTTCAAGTAAGCTTGTTACGGTTTGTGTTGTGTCCTGGCTAGCATCCAGGTTCCCTCGAGCAGGGATTCTGTAGCTCCCACTCCTAGAAGAGTGCTCAGTACATAGTAAGGACTTCAACCTTTACTGACTGTTTAAATAAATAATTTGTATTTAAAAGCTTTAAGGGAGTCTCAATTTTTTGATAAAGGAAAGTATTTGTTAGTAGGTATCATGCAACATAAGGATTTACAAGGTTATTTTAGTGTAGCATAACATCCATGCAGAGTCTTACATTACACAAATATCCAGTGATTTATGGTTAAATCATAGGAAGATGCCAATTACTTCAGTGATAAGAAATTCAAAGGAAATGGTCAGTGTAGGGTAAGTTGAATTATACCTCTTTCCCCCCCTCAAAGTGAATCTTTTATGACATGATTTTAACTTTCATGTTTTTTTATAAACTAAACTTCCATGTTTTTTATAAAGCTGAGGGGGGAAAATGAGAGGTGCAGGATGGAGACAAAAACTCGAGAATCATTCACATCAAAATGCAAGTTCACCCTGGCTGGTAGCACAGTGGATAAGGTGCCGGCCTGTGAACCCAAAGGTCGCAGGTTCGATTCCCAGCCAGGGCACATAACCAGGTTGCAAACCAGGTCTCCAGTCAGATCTGTGGCTGGAGGCAGGTGAAAAACAACCATACATTGATGTCTCTCTCCCTCTCTGCCTCTCTCCCTTCCCCTCTTTCTAAAAATAATGAAATAAAATATTTAAAAAATATATATTAAAAAAAATGCAAGTTCAAGTCCAGAGTATTATAAACAGCTTTTAAAGGAAGAGACCCACATCTGTGTGAAAGAGGTGCTCAATGGGGTTAAGAGCAACAAAGAAGGAAAACCAGAAGATAAGCCATTCTATCTGAGTAGGTCATTGGTGACTGTAATCAATAGTTGCAGTAGAGGTGACAGTTTATGTGTTTGTTCATTGGATATGTATCCATCACTAATATGTGAGACACAATCCTAGATACTGGGAAATACACCAGGGAATAAGAGTGAGGTCTATGACTTCATGGAGCTTGCCTTCTCCATGGGGGTTGGGGGGCAATAATAATAGAATAATAATAGTAAGGAAAATAGGGTAATTTCGAATAGTGATAATGTGAATGTGTGTGTAAACTGAGTAACAATAGTGGGGTGGGAGTGGAGGATAATACTTTGAAATAGACAGTACTTTAAGAGAGGAAGACCTCAAAGAGGAAGTGATGTTTGAAATCCTTGTATAAGAAGAAACCAACACGAGAAAAGCTGGGAGTAGAACATTTTAGGCTGAGAAGTGGCAAATCTGAAGACCCCCAAAGCAGGAGCAAGACTGACACATTCAAGAACAAGAAGGCTGTTGTTACTGGACCACAAACAGTGGGGGAAGCAGGACAAGATGAAATGAGAGAGGTATGTAGGGCCCATACCACGTGAATGAAAGCAAGATTCCCAAAAGAATTGGGGGAGAGGGGATGCATTGTCTGTGAACATAATCCAGTTGTCCAAGCAACTTAATTGGGCAGAGAAGAATAAAATGGCAATTTGTTCATATGCAAGATCTAATAATACGTATGTGTTTTATTTTAAGTAAAGGAGAAGTGGGCATCCTTAAACACAAAAAGGGAAGAATCCATAAGGAAAAAGAGTCTCAATTTGTTTGCATTCAGTGACCATTAATAATAATCAGGTTTGTCCTGAAAGTATCGGCTGTGCAACATTGGCTCGGTACCGTCGGGATAAGCCTCGTCTATTATTCCCTGCAAAACACACAGGCACTCAGTGCTGTCATTAATCTCGCACACATAGGCTTTGCCCTGAAACTTTCAACTTGCTTAGAGCCAGTTTGTAAAGATCAAGGATGGCACTTTACTTACATTGGCATGTTTATTATGATATTTAAACTTCTAAAGAATAGGCCTTGAGTCAAGGATTTTAAAGCTGGGTCTTAGAGCCCATCTAGCCTAACCTCTTCCTTTTATAGGTAACGAAATTGGGGCTCAGAAAAAAATATTAGTTTGGCCAAGCAGAAAGCAGAGCAGTGACTATGGATTCCTTATTCTGTACTTTAACTCCTGATGCAAATGACTTTTCACTAGAAGGCTGTGCCTTCTCCATTTGAAGACTCAAACCCCAGGGATGTCTGGATAGATCACTGACTGGATGGCTGGCTAGATGGATGGACACATGAATGGATGGATGGATGGATAATTTGTTTACTTACTCAAGAAAGATTGAACAAACACCCAGTTAGACAGTATGCTAATTCATATCTGAGAGCTGTTGGCAGTCTTATCCTGTCTCCACTTCCTCATGCCCCTTCTTTGCTTCATCTACTCTAGGCAGGTTTATAAAATCACCGTTCCATTAAGACTTCTTTTTATCAAAGTCACCAACATTCTCTGTTGTCAAATCTAAGGGTTATTTATCTGTTCCTTTCTTTCTTGGCATCTCAGCCCCATTCAAAACCATTGACCACCTCTGCTTTGTAACATTACCTGGGCTTTTATTTGATCGTTTTCTTCCAGACTCCTCCCGCCTCCTGGAAGCTCCTTTCTTATTTCTTTTGCTGGTTCCTCATCTTTTTTTTTTTTTCTTTTAATTTTATTGTTGTTGTATTACATCCATCCCTTTTTTTCTCCCCTCTGTCCCCCTCCCCACCCACCCTTTCCCCCCAAAGTCAATCCCACCTGTTGTCCATATCCATGGTTCCTTTATACTAGGTTCTTGTCTAAGCTGCTCCCCTTCTTTGCCTCTGCCTCCCCCCTCCTGGTTCCTCATCTTCAAGTTAACTTCTAAATATTGGCATTCTCGGCTTGCTTCTAGCTCATCAACTTTTCTCTAACTTCATGCCCACTCCAAGTGATCATATGTCAATGATCCCCAAATTTATGTCTGCTACTGAAATCAGAACTTATTGTATCTAACTTGCCTATGTCACAGCTCCATTTAAATGTCTAATAGGCATCTTAAACTTAACAAGTCCTGAACAGAACTTTTGACTTTGTCCCTAACTCTGCCCTGCATCATTCTTCCTCTTGGAAAATGTACTCAACAACATTTAATAAATGTGCTGTATATGCCAAATTCTGTTTTAGATGCTGGGGATGGAGTAGTAAATGAAACAAAAGCCCCTGTAATCAAATTGCTTATATTCCACTGGGAGACGGAGTTCATGAAGCTAAGCAAATGAACTCCCAGAAGCATAGGCCCTGCCGCCTCCTCTCACCTTGGCCATTGCAATAATTAACTGATCCTTCTGCTATCCAATCTCTACATAATGACCAGAGTAACTTGAATGAAACTAAAATATAAACACAAATTTTAAGTTGGATACTACCTCCAGCTCTGGATCTGTTAGCTTCCCATTGTTCTTTGAATAAAATCTAAACTCAAGTTTCACAACCCACAAAGCTCTAGTCTCTCTTGCTACTCAGACCCTCCCTTGGCTGTAGCCACACCAAACTTCTCTGTTTCGCTAGTCTGCCAAGTTGCTCTAAGCTCTTTGTGTTTGCTTCATCTCCTGTCTGGAATACTCTGCCCTCAAAATTTGAAGGAGCTGGCCATTTCTCACCATTCAAAAATGTCAGCTCAAATATCTTATCACGTTATAGGTTTGTCAGTTTAAACCCCTCTTCTATTTCATCCTACTCTTTTCCTTCACTCTATGCTATGTTCTTCTGCTTGGCACATATCACTACTAAAAATTTTATTTTTGATTCATTTTCTGTCTGTTTCCATGCACTAGAATGCAGCTCTACGAGAGCAGTGGCCCTGTCTGTCTTGTTGGCTACTTAGCACCAGTGCCTAGGACGCTACCTGACACACAAAAATTATTCACACTATTTGCCCTGTACACCAACGGGTAAATGAAATTAATGAATAAGGACATTGTCCCTACACTTTCCTAACATGTAACCTTATACATCTCACAAAGTTGAGATCTAAGCGTGTACCTCTAGCAAAGCCTCATCTAAAAAGTTACTCCCATACTTGGTTGCTACTCTCTTTCAAACCATGTGACATGCTCCAAGTGTACACCCATGGCCACTCATTGGCATTTCCTTTCTTCTCTTATTCCTCAACTCATGGACACCTCTCACGATTTAACCACAGAGGAAATCTTCCTCTTCACCACTGTCGCATCCCCTGTGCTGGCCCTGCCTTCCCAGCCACCACTCTCTTTCCATCCGGGGCCTCCCAGTACACCCTGTCACTCCCACAGCAGGCAGCACACACTCCTGTCTCCTGCATGGCTTTTAATTTCTCACTCCTCGAAGAGAGCAGAGCAGAGCAGGCAGGGAAGCTCAGCAGATAACATCCAAGCACTCTACTGGGGATGGGGATATACAGCCAGCTTCACCTGTTCATTGTTTTTGTCCCATCACAGCTCACTGGAGACTCTGGGCAGGTAACTTGTCAGCTTCCAGATGTGCTAAATGTTATGATTATGTTTTCCCTGGGAGACAATAGGGAGGAACCATATCTATTTCAGATTTGGAGTAAGTACTCCCAGAAGAAGAGCTAATACTTAAGTTACAGGTCACTCAGCTTCCCATGCTGCCTACACAACTCACCAACACCTACAAGGTTTGCAGTACAATGTCCTCTCCCGGCAACTTGTTTAAACCTCACACAACTCTGTGAGGCCAGTACTCATGTTATTATCCCATTCCATAGATGAGGAGCCCTAAATTAAGTAACTTGCTCAGGATCTTATAACTAGGAGGTGACTTAACTGGGCTTCGAATCCAGGCAGCCTTAACTCCAGTGCCTGGTGCTTTCTCATTACATCATAAAATCACCCCTGAGAGAAAAGACTGCGGTCTTTAACATTGCTGGAGATGTTTGCCAGGTGTCGAAGAGGAGTATGTTAGGTGGAGAGGGATAATGGTGCAGCAGGTGAAGGGAACACAGATATGTGACAGCAGGAGGGATTTCGCATGTGGCAAGCATTTGCTGGAGCTGGTGCAGAGAAGGGCAGTAGGGAGTGATGGAAGCTATTCTATCAATTTCGGGAGGAAAACATAAATTCGAAAGTGAATGTCCAATGTTTACTGGTCTGGCTTAAAGTGAATACACTGTATGTAGCTTATCTGAAACAAGATCGCCACGTTGCCAGCAAACAAGTGTATCCACTTAAGCTTCCTGCATGCCAACGGCAGAGCTCATGGTGAAGGGTCTTGCTCCTCCATTCGGTCAGTCAGTTGACAGGTTGTCTCTAGTTGGGTTGGTTCGTACCTGCACTCACATAAAGAATCAGGACTACAGGATGCACACGGTTAGTCATTCTGCATGGCCTACTTTTTGAACATGTCAAGAAATAGGGACAACTTAGACAGTTTGGGAAGGGGTGGGCAAGAGGGTGGGAGTAAAATTAGACAAGCATCTCACAACCTCTCTCTGAGTTTGCTAGGATATGAATGAACATTTGTGGACTCTCTGCTTTCAGGCAGCACTGAGCAGACTGCTATTAAAAAGTGGGTTTTAAAGGTGGGTCCTTTCTAGAAAGCTCAAGCCAAGCAGAGAATACTTAGATTATTCCTACCCATAGTGATTCTCTTCACCCAACCCACCACTCCTACTCCATTATTAACAGCTTATCTGGAGGTGGCTTTGGATGACTTCTTTTTACATTACCACATTTTCGATGAGATAATACAGAGTATTGTCATTAAAGATCTGGAAACATGTTACATCCTTACAAGAGTCAAATGTAGCACTATTTATGGGTGAAATAGAAGTTAGGGCATTAAGTCACTTTTACCAACAAGATCAGAATGCTGACTTCTAAATTGGCTAAAAGATTTTTGTTCCAGTCATTCTTTTTGTTTAAAGTTATCAAGCTAAAAAGTGATTTTGTAATTTGTTCCAGGTCTTTAGGGGCTATTAATCTATGGTTAAGGAAAGGCTTTAAAGCAATTTGAATTAAATGAAAATATTTTAAAGTCTTCTTTTAAATGTGACACACCCAATTGTTTGACCACCCATGATACATAATATAGTTCCAAAGTAACATTATTTGAATTGTAGTTTATAAGTCATTTTAAAATTGTACTTATAAAAAAGGCAAGAGCCATAATTTCATATAAAACTATAAACAATGTATAAAGATAGGGTAGATGAACAAATATATAGCTATTTCAAGTTTATGAATTTTTAAAAATTTTTGATGAATGTTCTAAAGTCAAAAATTGTTGCAAGAAGTATTTTTGCACCCTGGCTGGTGGCTCAATGGATTGGTGCTGACCTGTGAACCCAAAGGTCACTGGTTCAATTCCCAGCCAGGGCAACATAACCAGGTTGCAAGCCAAGTCTCCAGCCAGATCCATAGCTGAAGGCAGGTAAAAGGCAACCAAACATCGATGTCTCTCTCCCTCTCTGCTTCTCTCCCCTCCCCTATTTCTGAAAATAATAAATAAAATCTTTTTTTAAAAAAGTATTTTTGCAATTACTTGGTGGAAATTGAATATTGTTTTCAATGGTCTTTAGAGACTTCTGTCTCCAGTGGTAATTCAGAGCCACCTAGTGACCAAAAATAAAGTGTCTGAAATATAAAACAAAACAACAAAAAATCCTCCCAGTGGCCGGACGCCTCGGGTAAAGAGCAACGGTGTTGCCCGCCATGTTCTCCGCAGCACTCCGGACCCCGGTGGTTCTCAATGCCCAGTAGGGAAAACATATAAGGAATTTGCATAAGACAACTGTGCAAAATGGAGCTGGAGGAGCTTTATTCGTGCAGAGTTACGCCTGAGAATAATCCAGATACTCCATTTGATTTCACACCAGAAAATATAAGAGAATAGAAGCAATTGTAAAAAGCTGTCCAGAAGGGCATAAAGCAGCAGCTGTGCTTCCAGTCCTGGATTAAGCCCAAAGACAGAATGGATGGCTGCCCATCTCAGCTATGAACAAGGTTGCAGAAGTTTTACAAGTACCTCCCGTGAGAGTCTCTGAGTAGCAACTTTTTACACAATGTATAATCCAAAGCCAGTTGGAAAGTATCATATCCAGGTCTGCACTACTACGCCTTGCACGCTTCGAAACTCTGATGGCATATGACAGCATCCTGGAGGCCATTCAGAAAAAGCTTGGAATCCAGGTTGGGGAGACTACACCTGGCAAACTTTTCACTGCTATAGAGGTGGAATATTCAGGGGCCTGTGGAAATGCACCGATGGTTCAAATAAATGACAACTACTACCAGGATCTTACACCTAAGGATATTGAAGAAATTATTGATGAGCTCAAGGCTGGCAGAACTCCAAAACCTAGGCCAGGGAGTGGATGCTTCTCTTGTGAGCCTGCTGGGGGGCTCACCTCTTTGACTGAGCCACCCAAAGGACCTGGCTTTGGTGTGCAAGCAGGCCTTTAATTTATATGCAATTGTAAATGTGTCACTGGAGAAATAAAATTTGAATCTCCTAAAAACAAAAACAGACAACAAAAAAAAACCCCAGAAAACCTCCCAGTAAATATCTGTCATTTGACACTGGTCTCTGATGTCCAAGAATAAAATTATATCCAGCTTAGGTCTGTGAAATGAATTGCTACTAATTTAATAGAGTAAGCCTTTGGTTCATTTAGGGGTTACAGGCTCCAAACACTAACTTGAGATGGTATGTATAATTCTTTTTTGCAGTGTTTTAATATAAATACTACTTTATCAAATGGAATACTTGTGACCCACACAAATATAAGCTACTATTCCTCACAGACTGATATTCTCTTGCTTGATGGTGTGGCCTACTCTGGAGCAGTTTATATATTTTATTCCTGGAGAAAACAGGAATATAAGCAGACCCAAAGAGGACCACACCAAGTCACATCATAATTAAAATGTCAAAGGTTAAAGATAAAGAGAGCCCTGGCTGGTGGCACAGTGGATAAGGCTCCAGCCTTATAATAAATAGTAAATAAAATATTTTTAAAAAAATGCTAAAGGATACTGGGTAGCTATCTGTGGAGAAAAGATATCTACTTTAAAAAAATAAATAAATTAGCCCTGGCTGGTAGCACAATGGATAAGGTGCCGGCCTGCAAACCCAAGGGTCGCAGGTTCAATTCCCCAGCCAGGGCACATAACCAGGTTGCAAACCAGGTCTCCAGTCAGGTCTGTGGCTGGAGGCAGGTGAAAGGCAACCATACATTGATGTCTCTCTCCCTCTCTGCCTCTCTCCCTTCCCCTCTTTCTAGAAATAATGAAGTAAAATCTTTTAAAAAAATTAATTAATTAAAAATTTTTTCAAATAAATAAATAAAGATAAAGAGATCATCTTAAAAGCAGCAAAAGAAAAAGAGAGTTACCTACAAAGGGATACCTGTATGACTATCAGCTGATTTCTCAAAAGAAATTTTGCAGGCAAGAAGGGACTGGCAAGAAATATTCAAAGTGATGAAAATCGAGGAGCTTCAACCAAGATTACTCTATCCAGCAAAGCTATCATTTAGAATGGAAGGGCAGATAAAGTGCTTCCCAGACAAGGTAAAGCTAAAGGAGTTCATCATCACCAAGCCCTTATTATATGAAATATTAATTTAAGAAAAATAAGATAAAAACTATGAACATTCAAATAACAAACTCACAATTATCAACAACAGAACCAAAAAGAAAACAACAACAAAAAAAAAAGCAAAAAAACCAGCAAACAACCAGAGTAGGATTAGAATCATAGGTGCGAGGATCATTGGGAGGGTTATCAGCTGGAAGGGGGAAGGGGAAAAATGGAGAAATGGTGCAGGGATTAGGAGACACAGTTGGTAGGTACAAGACAGACAGGTGGGAATTAAGAATAATACAGGAAAGGCTGAAGCCAGGGAATTTATATGCATGACCCATAGACATGAACTAAGGAGGCTGGGATGGTTGGAGGGAAGGGCCGTCCTGGGAGGAAGGGAGCAAAGGGGAAAGAAATTGGGACAAGTGTAACAGCATAATAAATAAAATATAATTTAAAAATAAAATAATGATTATATGTTAAAAAAAAAAGACTTTGGGGATATATTACATTTAAAAAGGAATGCAATTTTTCTTGGATTTTCTCAGCGTGTGATCACAGCATCAGGATCCCTTGAAGCACTTGTTAAAATGTGAATTCCTAGGCCCCACCTCAAATCTCTGGGATAGGAGCCAGGAACCCACATTTGAAATGCATTCCTTAAGTGAATTTTAGTGAACCCATGAACCAATGTTTATTTTCAGTGCTATCATCTCTTGACCATTTCACAAAGGAAAGCTTTTGGGTCTCATTAATGAATTCTCTCTCACCTCAATCATAATCACATTTATTGCCCATTGAGCCCCTCACTTGGGCAATGGTTTATTTTCATTCTCTAATATTAGACATCTCCAACAGAAAAACTCAATTTGTTTATAGATTCTTTGTTTACAAATTTTTGGTCTTAATTCTAGTTTAGGCCCATTACTCATTTACATGAGAGTACGAGCAGTTTTCAGCAACTCACATGGCTCAGAATGTAGCCACACAATCAATTAAAGCTTCTCTTAGAATTTACCAGTTGACAGTATTTATTCTGTTGGTAGTTAGTACATCTAAATATTAACTAATTAATCTAGCTTGTAATATTCACTGCTGGTTTCCTTGAATGAGGTGGGAGTGGGTCAAATCTGCAGACCATTCACAGTCTCCAAATGCAAATAAAGTAGCATTTGTTTGTAGGTGGAACCAAATGATTATAAATGAATGGTGGCCCATCTCCTGGGATTGGACATAAAGGTCCTGTAAACGGAGAATTGTATCAACAAACAGCTGTTGGGAAAATACTATTATGTTGTAATAGCTGCTATTAAAATCCATTAGCAATCTTGATGGCCTGTTTGAATTTGATGCATCATTTGCTCTGAATAGCATTTCTTCCTAAAATTTTGTGGCAGAATTTATGCAGATTGATAGGGAGCAGCAGTGACATTCTGGAAGATTAATACCAATTACACACGTGCCTACATCGGCTAATCCAGCCCTGAGGAGTGCTGCAGATACTATAGATTGTCACTACGTAGTTGTTTGGGGGCGATAAGGGGTGGGGTGTTGGCAGGGAGGATATAGAGCATCAAAACCCTCCCCACACTGAGTAGTAGGGTCCTCTAACACTCAGTGTGAAACATCTATTTTGTTGCTAGGCAAACGTTTGCACGGTGTAAGTGTTGCACAGTATAAGTGGGTCCTCTGTTTCCCACTCTTTAATAACCCTGCTCTTCCTCAACCTAGTACCTTTTCCAGACTCAAGGGAGGCCTCTAGGGAGGACACAAGGCCCTCTGGACACAAGCTTGGCCGAATACATTAGATAGCTAATGAGATTTTGAAAAACACATGTGTTGGCAAAGAGATTTGCAGCTGTTCGCTGGGTGGAAGCCGCAGGGAAGAATGGGGAAGTAGCGCCATCTGGCTGCCGAGCAAAGCAACACACTGCAAAGAGCAGAGCGGTCGCGGCTGGGTTTATGCCAAGTTCTTCGTTGTGCGTCCTGCATGATCCGGGAGAGGCTTCACGCAGATACAAGAACAGTATGTTATTCTGATGAGTTGGATGAGTTAAAATGCAACGTTATGTCTCAAAAAAGCAGTACTTTTTGACACGGGCACTTACAAGACACCTTATCAACTGGGGGATTTTCAGATTTTCACTAAAATGGCTCTGTAAAGAGATGCATTTTTAGCAAGGCTCCGGTCAGCTGTGACTGAAAATTAAAATTTTTGAAAAGGAAAAGAATAAAACAAACAAGGCCTCGCGGTGTTTGAAAGCATGTTCAAGTCGAAGGAACAGATTTGAGAGGATGGAGCAGTTTCCCAGGTTACCTACCCCTCAGTGAAGGTACGAAACAAAGACTTCAGGCTTAGGCAGGTCCCTTCTCACATTTTTCTCTAAATGCTCATATAACTCTCACTAACATTGTATTTACCAATATTCTGTATGAAGGTAGGAAAACATTAAGTGTACTTAAATTTTATATGATCAATGTTTTAAAAGTACTTTAACCTTGATCTTACATGCATCTCAAGCCAGTGCCCCACCAATTTTGGAGTCTAAGACTTCAAATATTAGAACAAAACTTTTTACGGATTGAGAGGTTTAGTTTTTAAGGTATTCAATAAAGAAAATGGCAATTTTAGAATCCTTTATTTCTGTTCTTAAAGTTCTTTTCATTAAAATCTCTTTTAACCTACATCCCCTAATATCTGCTCAAGTTGTAAGTGACATAGCAGCTGGCAGTTAGGGTGAAATGGGGGAAGGAAGGGTGGGATTTCATGTTTTTAATTAAATCGCATTTTGTATGCAACCTATCATTCAAAGGTATTTGATCCATTCATGTGGGTAAGGGACCCTTCAGTAATAACAAAAGGACACAGATCAAAATTTCAACCAGCCTTCTTGTGTTGGGTTGAAAGGCTGCAGGTATGGTAGAGGGTAGGGCACGTAGGGAGTCTTCCCAAGTTTTAAAGAAATTTATGCTGCCATCTGGTTGATAGTTAAAATATTATAGCACTCTAAAAATTTTGTAACAGCTATTCTTTATTGAATGAGCACTTATGGTCAGTTCCACTATAATGGTGGTTTGGAAAATGTGAATTTATTGAGCGCAATTGATACATAAGGGAACAATTTCAGCATAATGCAAATTTCATGGTTGATAGTGCAAGGTTTTGCCTTTAAGATGCTAGGGAAACACAGGAAGCAGCACTTAACTGAGCCTTCTAGGAATACACAAAACATACACACACACCCCTCAAATATCTACTAGCTACCTCAGGTTTATAGTGTGTTATTAGCCACAGCTATTCATGTCTGGTGTTAGAACTTTCAGTCTGATTTCAGAAAACCCTCCTTCCATACCTTCACAGCAATTAATAAACTGCAACCTTGCCATTGCCTATTTGCAGATGCAAACTTTAGGTCTTTTTCTTATTTTTTCTTTTCTTTTTAAGATTGTATTCATTATTTTTAGAGAGACAGGCAGGGAGGGAGGAAGAAAAGGAGAGAAACATCAATGTATGGTTGCCTTTCACCTGCCTCCAGCTGAGGAGACCTGGCTTGCAACCTGGTTATGTGCCCTAACTGGAAATTGAACCAGCGACCCTCGGGTTCGCAGGTCATCACCAAAGATCTTTTTCAAGGTAAATTGTGGTCTTTATTATAGTGTTTATTAACAACTTAGTATGTATAATACAGTGCTACCATTTGTATTGGGTTTTTCTCTTCTTTTATGTGTCACTTCTGAAGTTTTGTGAGTTGTGCCCCATCCCTATTTCTCCAATTACCTCTGTAGTTTTTACTGTGTGGTTTTGCAGAGGAATTTTTTAGCAATGCATGTGCCACACTGTAGCAGAACTAACTGTACTATATGGCTAGTTCTTCCAATATATTAGTTTATTCCTAGCAATGACTCAATGGGGTAATTGCTTTTTTATCCTCATTTTACAAATGAGAAACTGAAGACAGAAAAGTTATATAAACTGTCTAACATTATTATATGTTGGCCAACTCTGACTCGTGTCATCTGTCCTTGACATTGAACATCTGGTTTCAGCTGAAATGTCTTGGTATATACTAGTCATAAAATAGATGTGATCATTATTGATCATCAGTCTACTGATGAACACTGTTTGGAACATTTTTCTGAAATCTTTACTTGTATTTATTATTGCTCAGAGTTCTGCCCTTTCTTATCTGTTCTTCCCATTGCAAGCGTTAGCCCTGCTTGGCTACTAGGAAAATTCCTTTCCCCCTTTCCATCTCATCTCAAATACCAGCTTTGTGAGGGAGGCTTGCCTGACTTCTCTAGGCAGGCTTCTAGATTCCTTCCCCTCTGCTTGCAATGTTCTTTGTTCCTACATCCACAAGGGTGCTGTCAAAAACTGAAGGTTTCATAAGCAGACTATTCTCACTTCTAATGTGATTTTGTGGATTTGGTTTAATTACATCCTTCAGTAATAAATGCACATAAAATATATCCTTAAAAAGTAATACATTTGCCCTGGCTGGTAACACAATGGATAAAACACCAGCCTGCAAACCCAAAGGTTGCTGGTTCGATTCCCAGCCAGGGCAACAGGTTGCAAGCCAGGTCTCCAGCCAGGTCTGTAGCTGGAGGCAGGTGAAAGGCAACCATACATTGATGTTTCTCTCCCTCTCTGCCTCTCTCCCTTCCCCTTTCTCTGAAATAATAAATAAAATCTTAAAAAAAAAAAAACAGTAATACATTCTTTAGAGTTAAGAGATAACTTAAATGTCTTATTAATGGATGATGGTAAAAGCAACAGTTGTCTTTTTCTACTAGAATTTTCAGGAGAAAGCCCAAATTCTCACTTCAAATATTCTTAAAGATTTTGGCTACTTGTTTGGTTATTAAAGTCTAGAACTTCAACCCTGAAGTCAGTGTGCCTGACTCCAAATTCTGCATCCATCTCTTTTAAACCATGTGGGCTTGGGAAATTTCCTTAACTCTTTTATACTTCAGTATTCCACTTCTGTAGATTAGGAATGATATTAATATCAACAGTAATCTGTCTAAGAGGTTTATTTTGAATAATTAATACATAAGTGCATGTAATTTTCTCAGAGTAGTGCCCACCATGTAGTAAGCACTCAGTGTTCATTATTATCATCAACATTTTATTCAGGAGATTCAAAGGAAATAAAAAATTAAGAAGTCAATTTTGCCTCCATATAAGGACAAAATTTTCTAATAGACATATCTAAAGGTGGACTAAGCCATCACAGTTGGCCACCATTTCCCTTCTATAAAAGCATTCAATCCTAGGTTTTATAACCACTTGGCAGAATGAGGTATAAGAAATTCAATAATTGAGCCGGTGATTGAACTGAATAGCCGTTAGGCCCATGTCAAACCTAATGTTCAATTCTGTTCCCATTTCATTTTTAAAATCATACAATTTTATGAATAACACAACCAATCTACCTCTCTTGAAGAGAAGAAATTTTAATGAGTGCTCCAAAATGGTATCGTGGATTCTCTTGAGATCCAGATTTGAAAGTTGTCTACATTTAAGCTGAGTAGGAGAAAAGTCCACTGCTATGAAAACCACAACTAGTTTTCTGATTTAAAGAATATGATATGAGTATCTGTACTTTCTATCATAATAACTAACCATATCTATCTATTTATTTACTTTAGTTGGAGGTTGGGAGGATCAGTAAGAATAGAATTCTGGTAATATTTTCTATGAAAGATTTTTAAAGAAATCTTATGAAACAATATGAACAAACCAAGCAAACATTCTGCTGCATTCCATTATGGATTTGTGTAGTATGCTTCTCAAGAAGACACAAATTTAGAGCTCCTCTACTTCCTGTGGTAATGGCAGAGGGAACCTGAGGTATATAGAACAATAATTCACTGATTCAACTGTGGCAAACTATCTCTAACTCTTTATTTTTTATTTTTAAAGATTTTTTTATCTATTATTCCTAGAGGGAGGGGAAGGGAGAGAGGCAGAGAGAAAGAGAGACATCCATGTATGGTTACCACGGACCTGGCTGGAGACCTGGCTTGCAACCTGGTTATGTGCCCTGGCTGGGAATCAAACCAGCGACCCCTAGGCTTGCAGGCCAGCACCTTATCCACTGTGCCACCAGCCAGGGCTGTCTCTTACTCTTTAAAAGTGAAATATAAAGTGCAAAATGTTTCTGATCACAGTAACTATTCAAAATAAAATCCGTGCAGGCATAGAGTCCAGAAGAAGCTCTAACTTAAATATGTTTTTAATTTCAGGCCTTTCTCCTGACTATAAGTTTTAGTAACTTCAGTGTTGGAGAACAATGCTATTGACCTTACTAAGGCTTGTGTGCATACACACATACACACACACAGACACACACACACCCCCCCTAGGGAATTGCTGCCATCTGTCAATGAAGAATATCTACCATTCTTGCAAGGAACAGCTGTTTATAACCATCCAGACTGCTTAGCAGAATATATGAGAAGACGCTATTGGCGAGGCGAAAGGAAAGCTCAATTTTTGCATTATGTGTGTTTTGGGTTTAGATTTAGGTGGGCTAATGTGGGGAACCCAAAAAGCTTGGCAAGCTAATAGAGCAAAGACCTCCTGTTGAACATTAGTAATTTCTTTCCTTAAATGTAACACTTGTCTCCTACTACAGCTCAGAAAATAACAATAACCCCCGGCCCTTTTATTTTTTTTGGATTTTGCAACGGAGACTCAATCTCAGTCTACAGTCCCACTAAGACATCCTTTGGGTATGCCTTAGCAACTTCCAAGTTCTATTTTTAGACCTGGCCTTTAATTAATTTCTAAACACATTAAGTACCTTTTGAGGGATATCATACAACTCTCTTGGTTTTCATACAAGCGCCAGGAACTCACAAGGCAAATGTGAATGTATCTCCTACTCTTTAATCCCATTGCTGCTAATGTAGTTCAATAACCCGTCTTGTTTTACTCGGAATATAGTGATCGAGAGGGAGACTAGTTTATGGGCACCTTTGTGTAAATTAGGGCAAGACCTCTTCCTTCAGTTGATAGTGCCCCACCCCCGATGCAGATCATGGAGTGGATCATGGCCTGGGACCTGGACTGAATATTAACCCAACTCTACCCTGGTGTTGGATACACCACTCAAAGCACAACCTGCAAGCTATGCCCTTGATAGGGATACTATTATGGGCCATCTGTATGTAGCTGGCCTTCTGATCTTGAATACAAATTAACTTTAGTCATCCCTTCATTTTAAAAAGCAAACCTGTCCTGTCTGGTGGCACAGTGGATAAGGCACCAGCCTGCATAACCCAAAGGTTGCTGGTTCGATTCCCAGCCAGGGCACATAGCCAGGTTGCAAGCCAGGTCTCCAGCCAGATCCATAGCTGGAGGGAGATAAAAGGCAACCATACATGGATGTTCCTCTCCCTCTCTGCCTCTTTCCCTTCCCCTCTCTCTAAAATATAATAAAATAAAAAAATTTTAAGAAAGGTAAATCTGTCACACCCTCCTCCTTTTGACAATATCCCTCAGGAGTATCCATACCTTTCCAGTTAAAGTGAAACTTTCCTGTGCGGTCTTTAGCGTCTAATCCTTGTACCAACTTGTATTGCCTCAAAACAGATTTTTTATTTCTCATTCTCTTGGAGGAAGAAGGCTTTCCTGGTGATAGGAAATGTCTGAACTTTGGCCAGAATGCCTACTCTAAGAGAAGTAAGGAATGGAGGGAGAAATGTTTAAGCCAGTCCTCTGCTCATTTTTAAATCAGATTGTTGGGGGTTTGTTTTTGATGTTGAGTTGTATGAGCTTCTTACGTATTTTGGAATATTAGCCCCTTATCAGATAAACCATCTGTGAAATATTCTCCCATTCAGTAGATTGTCTTTTTGTTTTGTTGGTTTCCTTCACTGTGCAGAAGTTTTTAATTTGCTATAGCCTCACTTACTTATTTTTGGTTTTGCTCCCCATGGGACAAAAAGACATATTCAAAATAAGGGTAAGTAAGAAAGACAACAGTTGCCTTCAAAGAGAAGAATTGCCTGGAAGAGATTTGTTGGCACCCTTAAGCAATATTGATATCCCTTCAAGGATTTCAGTTCTTAAGGGAGCCAGTTGATTTTTCTTCCTCTTTGTCCTCCCACATTTAAGGACCAGTTCTGTGATAGAAGTCCACATAGTGACACAGAGGGGAGCACTTAGGAGTTCAACAGACCTCAGTTTGCACTGAGGATCCTCTTCTGGTACCTATGCAACATTAGTAAAATCGTTAGTCCCTCCTGACCCTCAACCTCCTTGCCTACAAAAATGGGGAAGGTAACAGGATTGTTGTGGGAGCCGAATTAAAATTAGATAATGGGTTTAAAGAATCTAGTATGCTTCCTGGCACATTGGAGACAATAAATATTTAACTTTTGCATTCATTAGGACTTAGTTTTAAAGATAGAAAACTAACTTTATTTAAGGAAACAAAAAAGGAAAAAGAAAAGGAAGTGTTTCATTAGCTCATATTACTAAGCCATGGACTATCTTCCACCCCTTAACCCTGCTTCTGTCGGAATCTTCCTCATTGTCCCATGGAGGGCTAGGGCTTCTTGCCTGCTGTAGATGCACTTGGGAAAATTTTGCTGTTAGAGAGGAGCTTCTCTTTCTAAGCTCAGAAGGATACTTATTGATGCTTGTAGAGATACATGTCTCTTCTGGTTCCCTGTTACAGGAACAGTGAGAGTAGGATTTACTATGATTAATCCAGATTGGACCACCTGCCCATCCCTGTGGCCAGAGAGAGGGTTATGTTAACAGAAGAAAAGAACAGGTGCTGGGCAGACAGTACATGCTACTGTCATCTTTCATCTTTGCTGGAAGGTAGAACTGTTAGCAAAAATCAGGACTCACTGAAGCAATGGCTGCATGGTCCGAGTATGGCAACTTGTCAGGGGAGTGGGGGCTGTGGTTGAGGGTGAGTCTTGGGCTTGACCTGAGACCTTTGCTTAGAGAATAGCCACTTGTAGGTGAAGCTGATTCAGCTGTGAGAAGCCAGCTAAAGAGGCTGATCAAAGGATAGAAGGGTAGGTAGGTAAGTGCTTTGATCTGCTCTCTGCAAACAGGGTCCAAGATGGAATGGTATGGAGCCCCGGCAGATGGGTGAGACCTCAAGGAACACTGAGAGAGCTACAAGCTACACACGGGTGGGACTCGAGCGTCAGAACCTCTTTCTCAAGAAGAATTAAACAAATAGGGGTTGATAGTAGGGTAGAAGTAGGGTAGAGAAAGGAAAAAAAGATTATCCTTTTCAGAACTCACAGGGCCATGCTAGCTATACCTTTGTAAACAAGATTAGCAGTCTTAGCAAGTTCCTATCCAAGCACGTACCCGAAGTTTGGAGCAGGATGGGTCAGGGGACTGCTCAAGTCTAAGGTTGAGTGTGCCAAAGGCCACAATGGAGAGTCCTGAAAGTGAGGCAGGAACAGCCCCATTCTTGAGGTAAACAAAATCCTCATACATGAACTCCCCCAAGTCCCTGAACACTGGCTGTCTAGCCCATCCCCAGTGAGGCATCTCCTCGTTAATGGAAGTCTTCTGCAGTCCACCTTTTATTCCAGAAGGCATTTTCCCTAATCACTCGTCTGATGCTTTTACTGCAACTCCATTTATTGCTTTGACCTTGGAATATTTGGTTTGCCTAGTTTCAATCTTATAAGGATATTTGCCAACTGAATCAACTATTATAACACACACTCTGAACTTGGCATAGGAGACACATCTGCAGATTTTTTTTTCTTGTTTGGGTAGATAATGACTTGCATTTTGTTTAGAAGGAACTGACTGTTTAACAAATGAGTTGCTGAAGGCGCCTCAGTCAACTCTCAGAACCACAAGTGCTTATTAGTGCACTTAGACAAACTTGAGCATCTGATCCAGATTCTCTACATTATAAACCAAAAACAAACTCATAGTTCTTTTTTATTATTCTCTCATTTTCCCTTTATTGTATTTTTAAATTACAAAAATATACATGCTTGTTTTGCTAAGAAAAATGGCACAAAGTATATAAAGAAATACTAGGTAAATTATCCTGCATTCCTACACCCTTAATTACCTTCCCCCAAGGAAACTAAAATTAACAAATGCTATGTTTACATGATTATATACAGACAGACCTATTTGTATACATATATATATGGAAGTATGCAATATGTAGTTATATTGCTGTTAATGAAAGAATCACACTATGTGTATCATTCTGGAACATTTTTTCTTTTAACAGTCTGTCAGGTAAAGATCGATTATCTAACTCTGTCTTCTAATATAAAATGATATTGCTTTCCATAATTGGATGGGACATAAGTTATTTTTTTTATGGGAAGAGACTGTCTCCATCGAGGGACAGTCAGACTGTTTCCAACTTTTTGCCACCATGAAACAATGCTGCATCAACTCTTCCCATGTATATGTACTTACATAGCATTTCTTTTATTTTATAGAACAGTTTCTCAAGATAAATTGTTTGACTTATAAGTTACATTTATTCTTAATATTATTAGTGCCAGATTATCTCCCAAGATTTGGTTGTCATCCATTCTAACCAGCTATATCTGAGGGAACATTTTCCTTTGTCCTTAGCAGCTCTAGATTTTTTTTCTCCCTTAAAAATTTTAGATATCTGACAGTAAAAATGGTATCTCATTTATGTTTAATTTTCTTTCTTCTTAGTATGCATGAGACAGAACCTTTTTTATATGCTTATTGACTATTTACCTTTTTCTTTTCTCAATTGCAAGTTTATTTCTTTTGTCCCTTTTACAGTTGGGTTGTTTGCCTTTTTTGTTACTAATTTTTTTGAAAGGTAGTGTATGTTAGGACTTCTTATTTGTTTGTCATAAATACTACAGATCATTTTTACAGTCCACCACTTATCTTTTGACTTTTTATAATATGTGTCACACATAGTATTTAAATTTTGTGAATAAGGCAGTATTCGTGGCCTTTGAGCTGTGTGGTGTTCTTAATAAACTCTCCAAGTTCAGGATTATATAAACAGTCTCCTTGATTTTCTTCAGACAGTTCACTATTTAACTCTTCTACATTTAGATCTTTAATCTATCTGGAAGTTAATTATAGCATTTTAAAATTCAGATGCATACCAATTATATTAACACCATTCGTTAGTCAATATACTCATTTCCCACTGAGCTTGAAATATCACCCTTATCATGAATTAAATTCCTATTCATGCTTTCTGCACTCTGTATTCTGCTTTGTGAACCTGCTGCTGGTGCTGTTAGCTGATACCTATTCATGACACTTGTTTTATTATATACTAAGTATATTTTGATGTCATTTTATTATATTATAATAAATAATATATAACATTATATCATAATATAATATTATGTTTAGAGAAGAACCACATGAAGAGAAAGTCTTGTGATTTTTAAGAACTAATACTGTTAGTATAACTGATCAAGAACTCAATGGATAAAGAAATAAATACCACCTATAACTACAAAGCATCTATAGACCATATTTGTATATGATTGGCAAATACATTATACTTAAGTGGGATTTTCTGGTTTATTCACATAAATTAATTACTTTTGACGTTTTTATGAGTGTGACCTGAGCTATTAAGTCTTGTTTAGAAACCTGCTTTCAAAGTTTAATGTGGCCCCAACACTAGGAAGGTTTCATTTTGTATGGAGTTTAAGCCTCATTAAGAAAAATGTAGGAAAAGCCAATACAAATAAGTGAGATGTGGATTAGGGATTATTTTTTAAATAGCAATAAGTTTTCTAACATAAAAAGTTGAATCAACCAACAGACACCTGATAACTAGAATAAATTTGGGTATCTACCTTAATCACCATTTATGAGGGATTTCTAATGAAGTATAAAATTTTTAATTTTAATATAAAAGTTTAATTAAATATAAAGATTATAAAATATTATTCTTAAGAGGGTAAAACATTTCCCTTGAAGCATTTTGGACCAACTAAATGTTTTCATTGAGAAAGCAAATGTAAGTGTTGAACAGTCTACCATATGAATTAATTAGTCAAGTTTATATTAATGAGATTTTTCTTTGATGCCCTTTGGCTCTGTTCTTTGAATTGACTCACAATTGGTGGTCAGCCAGATGACCTTTCAATGCCTAATTCTAAAGTTATGTCGGTATATAATTGGAAATTTTCCCTGCTCTTTTCATTGAGCAATGGATATTTAATATTTTATTGAGATTCAGTACAGGTCTACAATCCCTCATCTGTAATTCTGAAATCTGAGAAGCTCTGAAAAACTCTAGGATTTTGAAAATCTTTAAGAGCAACTCTGATCTGATATTTATAGTCTTTATTCCACAATATACATTTTGTTGCATACATATTTGTGCATTTTAAAGGGGCTAACCTAGCATAATATTCATACATACCATATACCTTTCTCAAATAAAACCAATCCCGAATGGCAAAATATACCCTTGGTTGCAGGAATTTCTAAGAAGAGATTTTAGACCTATATTTGGGAAAGGTTCAGTGGAGCTTTTTGTTACCATAATTAATGATGGCATTAATATTAGTTTGGTCATTTATTGAGTGCTTACTGAGTATATAGGCACTGCTTTAAACAGAGAGCTTGAGGCTGCAACTTTGCACAGTAAGACACTTAAAGACAGAGCTGTGTCGATTGTTGATACCCCAACCAGGAACCCTAGCATGTATTCTCATATCTTATATATTGTAGATTTGTCCATAAGATGTTTCTGTTAGCTCCTGGACCCCCGTTTCATTTATGCACATTGGTGATGTGTGCAGAAAACAGATTGCATACAACGTCTTATCTTGGCTTTCTACCTACAAGTATCTTCTTAAACTCAAAGAGGTGGATGACTTTGCTCTTGGTTCCTTGAGGCACTTTGAATGAAGTATCCTTTTATTATCCACTCCTAATGTAGTTTGATCAAGGTCCTTAAACCCCCTAGATCCTCTTTATCTCAGTTTCTTCACTTACAAAATGCACTCAAAAGCCAGCTTTACCCATTTCACAGGATGATTGTGAGGCCCTGATGAACTAATATTAAGGGCTGTGAAAAGTAAGAAATAGTTTATGACACATGATGACTTTGACATCATCCTTCTAAAAATAGCTTCACAAAGCAAAATATTTTGAATCCTAAAATATGACAATCTGCATTTCTTAAATATTCAGAATTCCAAACAGAGGTTACGCAGAGTTGGATCTCCAAAAGAAGGACATGATGACAGCCAGGAGGACTCTGAGCAAGCCCTGAAAAACATTCCTTAACTTTCATGAACTTACAGGCCAAAGTTGTTGCTTAGGGCCCTGCCATCTTCAGAGAGTGGCAGTGAGCTTGCAGACTCGCAGTGGTTAAATCAATAGTTAATGATGTTCGTCATGTAATTTGAGCCTCTAGTTTGTTTATGCTAGACCAACTTTATCCATACTCCAAACAAATTATCTCTTATAATTACCAGCCCGAAGATAAATCTCTAAATGTTTTTCTGATGATAGTGCTGTGGTTGGCAGGTGTTAAAAGTGCCTCCCAGGGACAAAGATTGAAGATGAGCTTGTTCCCACACATCCTTCAGGCAAGGATGTTGAGCTTTCTATCCTGCCATGTGCAAAGGAGCCTTGTATGGTGCCCCGTTAATGAAATCTAATAGGCAAAGGTCGTATATCTTTACAAAGAAAAATGCAAAGCTGGTATGTGATAAATGGGCTCCATGGGGCTCGGTGGACAAGGTTTGGTGAGAAAACCCACATTTAAACAGTTGACTTGGCTTCTCTGTAATGTTTGTATCTTAAATATCTCCTCATAGTGATTCTCCTCACCTGGTAGAATAATGAAAATAAATACAAATATAAGAAATCTATGTCCCTAGTCTTTGCACCCAAGTGACTGGTCATTCAATTTAATGTTGAACATTAACTGCCAGAACAAAAAGCTTGCATTGGAGAAAAGCTGTAGATCTTTCAAGAAATCCTTTTTATAAGTTACCTAATATTAATGTGCTCCTAAAGCCTCACAAAGGAAGAAACCTTAGTATCTATGTGCTTTGATTAGTACTATCAGAACGCTAAATAATGCATATAAATGAGCAATGGTTTAGTCAAAATTTTGTGCTGTTTAGAAATAGGCTGAAAATCAATATGCTTTGAGCTAAAATTAAAAAATAAGTTAGATCTGGAATTAGAAAGAGTTAAATAAATTATTGAATTGAATCACTGCTGGTTTTAGGAGAAGTTACCAGTTCATTTGCTGTAGTAGTACTGCTGAGCTAAGAGACAGTTCAATAAATCAACTCAAGCTTGATGGATTCTTCAATTCATTGAAATGAGTGCATGCAAGAGAAAAGAAATCTCTTAGTATTCCCTCTTTGACAAAAGGGTATGCAAAGAGCCTGAATGGATGAATGGTTGATTAATTTTGCTAGAAATTTTCTTGACAGCAGGAAATGTGTTTTTGCATTACTCTGTTTGCCTGGGATTTATTTGGTAGAATATGAATTATTGCATGTAAATTTGTACCTGAGGCTATGTTGCTAAAATAGATAGCTCCTGGTGAGGTTTCTGACTATGGGACCTGTAATATTTTTGTATGGTCTCGCAGTGTACACCCTTACAGGTTGCCCTACAGCAGTTTATAGAGATGTCTGCTCTCCCTGATGTTAGTAGTGAAGTCAAACAACTGCCTGTGATTCAGTATTGCGCTTGGTTTAAGTGATCATCTGTGCCCCTTTCAAGAAAGGATGGGGCTGGTGGCAACCAACTGCCAATGCTTGATAACCCCTAGACTTATCAACCTGGTGGCGTACCTATAGACTCTTATCTTTAAATAAGGAAGAGAATGCCCTTGTGCTTCTATTTACGGTAAGCCTACAGATTAGCATGTGTCTTAGTTTCAACTCAAGAAAGGATACGGTTACATATGAAAAGACCTAGACTGCTGTTGACAACATCTAAACCCTGTGAGGATAAAAATAAGGATAGTCTCTCTGCTTACTGTGCCATCCCTTTCTCTACAGTACACTGCTGCACCACACATGTGACCTTTGAAGGGTCATTATAGAGGGGAAGGAAGAGTTATAGTGCTTAGGACCCCTACTGGGGAACTAGGTGATGTGATAATTGGTTATACAGGGTGGACAAAAGTAGGTTCACAGTTGTTTGTGTGGAAGATAACACAGTAATTAATAAATATAAGAATAAACTCTGTTTCACATACCCACAACTGTGAACTTTACTTTGCCCACCCCTGTATTTAGACCTCCTCTGCTGCCGTATTTGGAAGCTGAAATACTAGGAAGCACAGAATAAAGCCACTCATAAATTATTTAGCAACTTCCTGGTCATTTTGTTGTCCTTTGAGAGGTTAACACCAGAACTTCCATTTCTTTTAGGTACCAGACAAAAAAATTATTTATAGCATAAGGCACATCATACAAAAAAGAAGCTTTCCAGTTACTTTTGCCATTTCCTTTTCCTTGGCTACTAGAAGTCCAGCTGGTAGGCTCTACATATTTTTTTTTTGGTGTCTCATTGACTTAATTTTCAGCCACTATGAAGCTATCACCAGCTACATGTAATGAGGAAAAAAAGGGGGAAACCCCCAAACTTCTTCAATAAAAGGGGTGGCTCTGTTTCTAAAATGAAAAAAAATGATGATTTAGAAGATTTTTTTTCTTGAAGCAGTCTCTGCTTCTGCAAATATCCATGATATTATTATAATCACTTTGTAGACATCTTTAAGTTGAAGCTTTGCCTTTATTCATTCTTTTAGTTGTGACAAAAACGTCACTCAGATTTGCTTAAGAAAAATGGGATTATTTGCTCTAGTAAATGATAATCCTAGTGTCTGCTATTCCTGGGCTCCCAGTCAAACCCAGTCATCCACATTTATCTCTTCTCTACACGATTGACTCTGCGGATCTCAGAATTGGCTGCATTCTCAGGTAACTCTCTCTCTGATTCTCCAAGGTGGCCATGGGCAGCTCCAAATTGGGTTGCAAGATCTCAGAGGAACAGAGAGCTTCACATAACTCCTGTGAAGGCTCTGACTGAGACCTATGTCAGGTCACATTTTATTTCTGAATCCATTATGTAGCCAAGTGGGTGGAAGATAGTTGGACTGGCCCGAGTCACCTGCCACACCTGGCTCAGCTTGGGGATAAAGACAGCCCCCCATCAACCGCATAAAGTGAGTAGGAATCTTTCCAAAGGAAGGAATGATGGACGGACAACAATACATATGTCTGTGACAAACTAAACTCTTGTCTTCATTACAGACTAAGTATTGACTATTTATAATATTCTAAGTATTGCGCTAGAGTTTTATATGAACCAGCTCCTTTAATCTTTTTCAGTAAACTAAGTTGGTATTATTATTATCCCCATTTTGGATGCAGAAATCAAGGCTTAGAGACTAAATAACTTATTCAAAGTTGTGTAACTATTAATGACATAGCTGAGAAGCAAAGCGAATCTGTCACATTTCAGAGCCAGAGGTCTTCATTGCTTTACTATATTACCATCTTTTTTTCTTACAGGTCCCATAATTTTAAAACGTAAACATTTCTATACCTTTATATCCTTCTCCTCTATTCCTGATGGGCCCTGGCCTCTGAACACCCTGTAATCTTAGAATTATTAAATGATGAATATCAGAATTTAGGGGATCTTACAAATAACTACCCCACCTCCCTCATTCTGATGCAAAGTGGGGAGATCATCTGGAAACAGGGAAAATCAACATGATTTTTGGAGCCCAGACTGGACATGCCATTTCATTCAATGGTACTTAACCTGAATCTTCTGCCTAGAAAACCTTCAATGCATACTTCTCTTTAATAACCAAACTAGCTTTTAGATACCACATTACTTAACTCATTGATACTGCCTCTTCTTCAGAAAGAGAAAACTTAAAACTTTGTAGGCACAAACCACTTTAAGGGGGAAAAAAAAAAAAACAACCCCGACTTTATGGATTACAAAATTATTAATAGCAAAAACTTTAAAAGGACAAAATGATACTCATTGCAACTTACAGTGCTGAGTAAGACACCTGTGAAGATAATTATATGACCTCTGAGACTGTGCAGAGTTAATAGGAGTATCCTGAAACGTTGTCAATAAGGATTTCAGTCACCTGAGAAGTCACCTCATCCACTGGGGCTCTTAAAAACTCTAAAGACTGTGAGCGAGATCTTCGTGGGGTTACAGGGCTTTCTGGCTGCGGAGCAGGACATCCAGGAGGAAATCTGAAAAGTAGTACCGAGTTTAGAACCAACAGCTTGGGAGATTTTAACTCGGCTGCAAGGGGCCCATCAGGGTGCTGGGTTTCAGGACATTCCAAAGAGGTGTTTGGAAGCACGAGAACATTTTGGTACCATAAAAACACATCTAATGTCTTTGAAGACCAAGTTTCCTGCTGAACAGTATTGCAGATTTCATGAGCACCGGAGGTTTGTGTTGCAGCACGTGGGCTTCTTGGCAGCATTTATTATGTACTTGGAATCAGAAACACTAGTGACTCGAGAAGCAGTTCCAGAAATTCTTGGCATTAAGCCAGATCGGGGGAAAGGATTTTATCTGGATGTAGAAGATTATCTCTCAGGAATTTAAATTCTGGCTGGTGAATTGTCAAGGCTGTCTGGCAACAGTGTGATTGCTGGCGACTACTCCCTGCCCCTTCACATCTCCACCTTCATCAACGACCTGGAACTGGATTCCGGTTCCTGCCTTCTCAACCTGAGAAATGACTCCCTGGGGAAGCGCTGTGCGGGCTTGAAGTACGATGTGAAGAAAGTAGAGGAGATGGTCTATGGCCGCTCCATCCGGGCCTTCAGTAAGGAGACTGCAGCAACTCGTGTAGAGAAATAGGAGCTGATACCCGTGCCTGGCCTGCTGATCGAGTGGTTGCGGTGAGGGTGAGCACAGGGCCGCTCACCAGTTACGATGCCCCGTTGCTAAGCGCCACGCTTGCTTTTCTTAGCCAGTTACGTGGCGTGTGTCAGAATTGAAACGCTTCTTTGAGGGTGAAAGAATAGCCTTTATAAGGACAGGTATTTCTTTGTTGTTTCCGTGAATTTACTCTGTGACTCAGCTCTGTCAAAGTGCAAATGTCAATCTTTTGGTAAAGTTCATTTCTTGCTGACCTTGATGCCGATTGAGAAATTTATTGTCTTGTGCTTTTTCAGAAGTGGTCCTTGATATTTTCTATATCTAAATTAGCCGTCCATATGCAGGTATAGTCTGGATGTAGTATGAAAACATAATTTAAAAGGATGGTTGCCAAGCAAAGGAAACTTATTTTATATTTTCCTTATTTTAAGCCTGGTGAAAAAATCAGGTGTCGACTTTTTTTTTTTTTTGCAAGGGAGTAAGAGCTCCAGGGTTTCCTCATACTGCCATCAAAGTAGAATTAAACAGCAAAATCAAGTTCAACACATAATTTTGGGAAGTTTTTGCACTAAAGGGTTGAGTAGCATCATATCATTTGGCTCTATTTACTGGGAGGGAGGTGGGGTAGGGATTAATGTTTTAAACACCTCAGTTTCCTGATGTTGCCTGAATGTTTTTCTATTGCAAACAATTAAAAACCATTTGTACATACATCCTCAGCACTTTAGATGATGTATTTCTAAGACATGGAACCTTTTTCCTAGCAACCAACTGACTCATGTAGGAGTATAAAGCTGCCCCACCAAGTTAATGACCTTGGCTGTTGTGTTCTGAGAGAAAAAAATGCTGTGCTTTGTCTGGAAGAAAGAGAAAACCTTGGATCTTAGAACAAAACAAAACAAAACAAAAAATCCAGTTGATTGATTGGTACTACTTTTTAAGAGTAAGCAGTTTTAGGTTGTGGATGACCCTCCAAGAGTCAGGTTTAGATTTACAGTATTGAGCAAGTCACAAAAATCTTGTTAGCATGTTCCTCTCCCTCCCCATTTTCAGGTAGTGCTAAGAATATTTGCCTTGTCATTTTTACTATTGACTTGAAATTATTAAAATGGTGGCAATCCACAGTTTTTTGGGGGGCTCCCTGAAAGGCAGGAGCTAGTATTTCCAGAATAATTTGATTATTTTAGATGTATCACTCTTTGATGCCTGATTCCAGGTTGAGCTTCCTGGTTTGTGCGGTGTGATAAGTGGCATGGAAATCAAAGCTTTTGTCAGCTTCCATCATGAGGAAAGAAGTAGAAGGCATGAATTGTTCTGTATTGGTGGATTTTAGAACACAACTTGACAGCTCTTTCTGCAGAAGCTTGTAGAAAGAAAATGTTAGGGTTTATAAAGTGCTTAGGATGGTCATCTACATTGTGCAATAATAGCCCTGTCTGGAGTGAGGATAATAGGCTTAATTACATGAGAAGACATAGGCAACATGTTTTTTTTTTTTTTTAAAGATTTTATTTCATTATTTTTAGAAGGAGGGGAAGAGAGAGAGGCAGAGAGGGAGAGAGACATCAATGTATGGTTGCTTTTCACCAGCCTCCAGCCACAGACCTGACTGGAGACCTGGTTTAGCAACCTTGTTACGTGCCCTGGCTGGGGAATCGAACCTGTGACCTTTGGGTTCACAGGCCAGCACCTTATCCACTGTGCTAACCAGCCAGGGCGGCAATAAGTTTTATAATAGTTTTCTTTGCCTCTGATTAAACTGATTCTGCTTGAGAATATTAAAGTTCTTGGCAGAAGTTGGGGGTTTTAGTTTCAACAAACATTTTAAATATAGGAGCACATTCTGGTCTTACAACTCCCTTTAAGAATTTAGAAGTGTCATGTTTATAATTATTCATTTGTGTATGTTGCTGGCTTCTTATAAAGCAATGAAAACTTTTTGAGGAGGAAAAAAAAAACTCTTAAGAAAGATCCGTGGTTTTATGGCAATTCTAGAGAAATGGTATAGCCAAGGAACAAAGTTAGAGGTTTCTAGTTTGAAACAAGCCCTCTTGCTCAGCAATGTTACTTTGGTCCTTAGCGATGTTGCTCTCTGTTGCTCCCATGTTGAGGCAGTGTGAGGGGAGGTTGTGCTGGGCTGAACAGGAGGCAAAAGCTTGCTTCTTTTCCTCCCCAGAGGACCCATGCCTGTGGCATGCTCAGCCATGTAGAAGAGGGGCCTCTCTCAGCCTGTAGAAAAATGACTCTACTGTCATTTTCCCAGCGAACCAGCTGCCCAGCCACTTAGACAGTTTTCTTTAAAATGCAGAAATGGAGAAGAGAAGCAGAAGTGCAAATCTATCTTGAGAAGTGTTTTTGTAGATCTCTCTCCCCCTTGACAGGTGGAAGGAAGGCTAGGCATAGTGCAGAAAGCTGCCCCAGAACCTTGTCTCACTTCTCACCCGGTCAGCATTTAAAGGTTCAGGTACCTGCAGCTGGTCATTTATATGCTGGGTCAAATATCTGTCCCGAAGAGTTAAACAGTCTATTTTATCCAGGTTTTAAGAGATGCTGGTGATTTTCAGTGTTTTCATTGAAGAACATATTCATGTAAATACATTTAGCACCTTGATAAGAAGATTCTTCAGAAAGCACAGAAGCCAGGAGGCTATGGCCTCTCCTCTTCAATTGGTGTGAGACAGGGATCATCACGAGTTAGCAGGCACCTGGCTAGAGCATGCACTGAGGATGGCGGCAGTGATGCCACTGAGAGAGAAGTTAGAGCCCAGAGGAGGTACTCCATGAAAAGGGGGAAACCTAGAGTGAGGTGACCAGGATTTGGGAGGAGAGAAGGTGGAAGGGTGGCGTTTTCCAAGCAAAGACAACCTCAGCGTCTTTCAAATCTTCTATGTAGATTTGAGGAAGAATCTATATCTCTGAATTAAGCATGCTGTTTACCCACTGAGGGTCTCAACTTGGACATATGTGTGTCAACTCTTCTCAGATATTTTGTTCAGTAGTCAGTGGTGGGTGGGAATGAGATATCAGTGTGTTCATCAGGGCTTTTGAATAGGAGAAAGTTTCTGTTTGTCCAAACTTCTAGCCACTTGGTCATATTGGCATTATTGGTGGTATTTTAGTCTGAGGGTGAAAATGGAGGCAAGGGTAATGGGGGGAGCAGGGAGATCAATAAAGACAGACACACATGTGGAGGCTTTCAAAATCAGCAGTGATCACTGGGGGTCCACTTCTCCTTTTCAGTCCATGTCAGGAGGACATGCCAGAAGCCAGGAAATAGATGTTCCTTAAGCCTCACTAATGGACATCTCACACCCTAGGTAAAAACCAGACACTGACAAATTATGCAGCCTAAGTACTACACACTCTAATTAGTTGGGCTTGCTAAGGAGAGACGAGGGAGAACTGGGTTGCTTATCTCTGCAACTGTGTAGGAGAGAAGGAAGCTGTTAGTAGTGGCCTGGTTCTAAAGTTAGGGTGAATGAAAGGCAACAAAAACAGAATAATTCAAAACGCGTGTCAACCATCAAGCCAAATGTGTGTGTGTGGGCAAGAGAATCTTAGAGGTTCTAGAACAGGATTGACAGAGAGAAGCTTTCAGTTACTCTTTCTCTCAGATGATATATCTAAGAACCATTGTCTCTGACAAAAATGCGTGTATCAGGGCCCTTTGGAAGACTGGATGTTTGCGGGTAGTGGGAGTGGTAGGGGTGTCTGGGCACAGCCATACCTTGGAGATATTATTATTGGGGGTTCCATTCCAGACTAATTCAGTTAAGTAAATATCACAATAAAGTGGGTCATAATCCTTTTGCTGGCTGAGGTCCTGCCTTCAGTTTGTAAACAACATAGCATCTGTGAAGCCAGTGAAGGGAGATGTGCCTGTATAAAGGTTTGACTGCTTTTCTATAAGTAAAGGAGATTTGCTTTGGGGATTAATAAAATGTAGCTCCAAACCAGTTTCGTTGCCATAGTCTCAGTTGGAAATTATTTTCCTCTATACTAGAATTTTGCACTGTTCTTCTACAAGAGCTATATTCTCTGCATTTCTTATTTTTCAGAAGAGAGAAAGATGTTAAGAATAGTCAATGTTTTCTTCCAGATTATGCTGTTAGTAACATCCCTTTTGCTTTTCATTTCAAAATGGATGGCTCCCTACCCCCCACCCCACAGCCCCACTTTTATTCATGGCTTCTAAAAGCATTGCTAGTATCTTGCTACTCAAAGTATGATCCACAGACCATCAGCACTGAAATTAGAAATTGAAAATTATACTTTTATATATGACTTATGCACATTGGGAAGCTCCTGTAGTCCCGTGCTCAAGAAATACTTTAGGAGACCATGGCCTTATATGAAGAGATTATAAATGGATACTTAAGTTTATATTTGGATTCAAATAAAATTGCTATCTCATTTTAACATAATAAAACATTTATTTTTAACAGTTTTCTTCTTTGACCCAATTTTTAATTAACCTATTTCTTGTCCTAATTCTCTTGGCTAATATAAAGAAAAACATATGGTGGAAGGCTTCTATTTTTAATCTCTTTTTTCTAAAGATTTTAGTTAGTATTTCCAGAGAGATGGAAAGGGAGAGAGGCAGAGAGGGAGAGAAACATCAATGTATAGTTGCCTTTCATCTGCCTCCAGCTACAGACCTGGCTTGGAGACCTGGCTTGCAACCTGGTTATGTGCCCTGGCTGGGAATAGAACCAGCAACCTTTGGGTTTGTAGGCTGGCACCTATCCACTGCACTACCAGCCAGGGCTAGACTTCTATTTTTAAAGGGTCAAGGAAAGTACAAGCAAGTTTTCATTGCCTCAATGAACTCTTCCTTTTTTGGATTAGGAGTTTGAAGCCCAGAGAGGTAAAATGTCTTGCTTTGGATTAAAATGTCATTCTCAAAGTATGGTTCCCAGACTAGTCATATCAATATCACCTGGGAGCTTGCTGGAAACGAGAATTCTCAACTGGCCCCAAACCTACTGAATCAGACACCCTGGGAGTAGGGCCCATGGATGTTTCCCCACCAGGTAAATCTAATGCAGCTAAAGTTTGAAGCCCATTGTTTCACTGTGACCACACAGGAAAAACAGAACCTGAAGAAGAACTTGCTTCTAGATTATTACAGTGGCTGGCTAATTTCTCTAAATCTGATAGTTCTTTCTATCAGAAATTATAGAGTTTACATAACTGAAACAGTGAGGTGCAAAACAAGAGAATCTAAAATAGAAAATGACTTTTTCCAACATACATAAAGTAAAAAGATCATCTCTAAACTGTACCTAAGGATGGATGCTTCCTAATGATCTAATTGGCAGATAAATGTACAGTTAACATCAGTGTAGCTGTTGGTTCTGCTGCTACAATCATGGGGAGCTACTATGTACCAAGGGCTGACTCTGAGAGAGATCCTATAAGTATTTTATAGATTATCTCATCTTATAAAGTAAGTAATTATGATCGAGTAACTTGCCTACAAATGTAGAGATAACAGGGTAAGGGAATAGGATTTTAATGCTGTTTTGTCAGATTTAAACCCATACTTTTAAGTGATTTATTTTATTACTGCTCATTTGAAGGAAGTTATGGCTACTGTAAAAACTTTTTAAAAGATGTGAACATATATTTTTGGAATTTTGTTTTCCCTAGTGACTATTTAAGGTCACTCAATGATTAGTAAATGGAAGCAAGAATTACTGATGCAGAAACTGTATCTACACAGCATGAATTGAAAATCTTCAAAGATTTTATTTATTATTTCCAGAGAGAGGGGAAGGGAGAGAGGCAGAGAGGGAGAGAGACATCAACGTATGGTTGCCTTTCACCTGCCTTCAGCCACAGACCTGGCTTGCAACCTGGTTATATGCCCTGGTGGGAATCGAACCAGCAACCTTTGGGTTTACAGGCCGTCACTGAGAACATTTTTATATCAATATGACCGCTGTTTCCTACCTTAGCTATACATTAGAATAATAGCTGACTTTTTCTGAAAAACATACGCTACCCAGATCCCATCCTTCAGCCAGTTCAGCTGATCAACTGAAATCTCAAGGGGTGGAGTCAGAGTTTTAGTGTGCATACAAACATACATATATATATATATATATATATATATATATATATGTATGTTTGTTTGTTTTTACATCCCCTTGAGTGATTCTAAGGTATAGCCAGTCTGGAGAACTGGTGATGTAGACATACAGGTTCAGATAATTAAGGCTCAGAAAAGGATTTTGATGAATTTTTCCATGTAGCCTGTTATCAGTCAAGGGTGCTAACTATTTATTGAACACTTGCAATACCCGGGCATGTTGCATTGCCCTCAAATCTCTGCCATATTTTAGGGTTACCAAAATGGAGTTAAGTAAGTTTGCATGTCATTTTCAGGAATGCTAGGTATAAAATATGGTGTTTTAAAATGCTCTGTTTACTTATAACTGACCTGGATTAATACAATTTTTCTAGACTAGCCAAATTCTGAAAAAATACCCTGGAGAATCTCATTTCCCTGAAACAGGAAGGAGATGTTTTAGTAAAATCCTACTGCTCTCTTTTAAGTAATTCTACTTTTTGCTTTGTGTAAGAGAATAAAAATGCTATTTACTTTATAAGCATATCACTATAAACTAAAAGACAACTGATGGAAACTTTAACTATTTTACCAGCTTAAAAAACTGAAATATTTGACTGGTTAGTACTAAGTAATCATGTCAATGTTCTCCGCTGATGGTTTTATTTTTTAGTCATCCCATCTCTTAAACCAGACAGAACCATAATGTATCTTGCTTTATGTCCCAATGTTTCCAAAAATGTTGACTGTGATATGAATTGTATTTTAGGTTTGCAAGACTCTCCTATTATTATTCTCTAAAGCAGTGGTTCTTAATTAGGCCTTCTTTGTCTCTAAGAAAACATTTTACAATGTCTGCAGACATATTTGATTTCACAACTAGGGAAGTATTTGAAGTATTTTGCTACTGACATCTAGTGGGTAAAGCCTGGACAGAGATGCTGTTAAACAGCCTACAATGCAGAGAACAGGCCCACAATAAAGAATTACCTAGTCCAAAATGTCAATAGTGCTGAGGTTGAGAAACCATGTTCTAAAGCTGTTTCTTTTCACCTGTGACGAATTCTAACTTTTTTTTCTGTACTTAGCCTGCATGAAGTCTTTTTATAAATAACTCTTATATAAAATGATTATATGTGTATATAAATACACATTTACATATACAACTCCTATTCTAACTGAGTTAGCTCAAATTCCATTATAGGAAGGGCCTATAGATTATTTCTAATTTGTATGTAAAGCATTTGAATGCCTTATATGCATGACGTAATGAAAATATGACAGTTATGCTGGAGAGTTGAGCATCTGAAGACTTCAAGGGCCAAAGAGAGGAAACCACACATTGACCAGAAAGAATAGAGAATTAAGCAGGCATGGCCTTTGTATCCTGCTTGATTAGATGGTACAGTTTACTTTTGATTGACTCAACATCAGTTTCATTTTATAAGCTTAACACCTGTATAGATTTGTTTTGCTATTGATCTTTTTAATGTCCTTTTTAATTGGGTGCAAATTGCCATTCGAATGCAAGTTAACCAAATTACCTCCCTGAGGTTATCTTTTCAAGCATCATGTCTCTTCCTATGACTAGGCTTTGTTGGCTGGGAACGAAATGGGAATTTAGGAAGTTATATGATGTGTGTATGTGGGAGGTGTTAGAGTACCTGTGCATGTGTGTGCATGTTGGTCCTTTGTTCTTGATATCTAGGGTGCACACCTAAGGGTTTATCTGCTCAGCACCCCTCTTCTAGGAAATAACTCTTACCTCTCACTTTTGTTATAACATGTACTACATCTGTATTTTGTGATCTTCCCAATCCACCTCAATTGCTTGGTGCAGAATTCCTTCTCCAGGATTTTCAGACTCATGATCAAGAGGGAGTGGGTTGTGATTAAAATGGAAAGGTCCACCCTCGAACTGCAGCTGCCTGTTTCCCCCCACCTAGAGAGCATTCACTGGCTGTGGCAGAGGAGGCTGAGGCAGGAAAGAGGATGGAGAAGCCAGGTGGCCAGCCCTGGCGACCCCTGCCTTCTTCCCAAGCCTGTCCCCCAATTCTTCCTTTGCTTCTTCAAGATTGCTCCCCAGATCCTTCTTTCTTTCCCTCAAGCCAGTTTGAGTTCATGTTCCTGTGACTCGCAACCAAGAGAGCCATGACAGTGTTCTTACCTGAAAATGGATTCTTTCAGCTCCCCTACACAGGTTTCCCCAAACAAAAATAAAACCACAAACCCCAGAGTGTATCTGTTTTCTGGAGGGGTTTCTGGTAATTAGCTTAGATTGCAACAAATGGCACACACAGACTGTTGGCTCTGCATGTGAGCTCTAAGACTGGTGTTTACCCTATTATATTCCAATTTAAGGATGTCATAAAGTTTATCAATGAGCACATGGAAACTAGCAAGAACACATATATGAGTGTGAGAGGTGTGTGCCTTGATACATACATTTCTTCAGGTTTCAAAAAAATTACTTTCATTGGGTTGATAGCAAAGGGGACACGGTCACACTCCCCACTTAAACTTGGTGATGGCTGGGTATTTTTAGCAAATGACTTGTCAGCAGAAGGGCTTCATTAGACCCATCAGGATATCTGCCCATGAAGAACGAATCCCAAACTGTACTGGCAGTTTCCTTGAGCCAAAATGATGAAGCACCTCTGACAAGAGCCATATTGTGCTCTCCATGTGAGAAGCGTGAGGAACAAAAGAGACAGTCTGATCATCATTTGGTCAGGTTAATATTGACACAACTTAGAAAAATCAAAAGTGTGTGTATGTACACGGGCAGCAAGCACTCTGGAGACTTGACTGGTGGTTTTCATAAATCAGAAAGGGGTACCCAGAGAGGAAAGAAGGTCTCCTGTTTTCTTGAAATATTGTTCAAAGTAGATGATTTATTTTTACAAAGGAAAATAAATAAAGCTATAAGTCTTCAGGCTCATGGCTCAAAGCAAGTCAATAGGGATTTTTTAAAACATCTATACACAATTATGGAAATAATTTATTATTATTCTCTAGCTTGAGTGTTACCCAGGTTCTACCACTTCAAAAACAAAGCATGACCAATGAGAGGATTTTCCAGTATGTGTGCATCCTAAGTTTTTTTATTCCCATATAAGAATTTGTATAAACATACATAAACAAAAAAGGGGGGAGGCCCTTAGGTGAAACAACAGTTTGGGCTTTTTCTCATTGGGTCCTTAAATCCATACTACATGCAAAGTTTTGATGGTTGTGGGTCTGTCCTTAGTTTGGTATGACCTACTTAATGAGATGATGACTTATTTGCCTTTAATTGGTCGTGTACCGCCCCCCATGAAGGCATTCAATCTACTACTAATTCCAAGAGTGTGCTTAGGATCACTCGTATATGCAGTGCATTTTTTCCAGGGCAACTCTTTTGTTGGTGTAACATTGATTCTCTATGACAGAAGTAGTGAGAGTGAGGCAGGACTTCAACACACTTAATTTCAAGCTGATCTGAAACCAGCCCACTTCATTCCAAGAAGTCCTTAACTCAAGCCTGTGCTTTCAGCTGAATTATCTGCTAATACGCTCTTCCTCTGTGTCTCTGTCTCTTCATTAATGATATGGTTATAGGAGATAATAGATATTTGTCCCATGACATGAAAGCTGGGGTGTTCAGTTTTCAATAAACATGTGCTCTCCCCTTCCGTTCTTGAGTTTCACAACCCAAATGATGACTTTATAAAGGTGATTGTCTAAAAGACTTTCATTTCTCCTCTAATACTTATGATGTGCTTGACCTAAATTAAAGCATCTGCAGATTGATACTTAATTTTGTCTTTGATAGTTGTGCCTTTGCAAGAAGACCTTGCTTGACATGATGGTGATACTATAGGCTTTTTCTATTAAAATGCCCACTCTCAAGATACACAATTACCTCTTTTGTCTCCCTACCTGGTTCCTTCAGTCCTAATTCCTGGTTTTCTTGGGGCTTTTGAGCATTTTTAGATGATGAGATTTTTATATACTGAATGTATCTAGCTGTTAGAGCAAGAAAAGCTTTGGTAAACAAGAATAACTCTGGTCTGAATAACCAGTAATTATACCAGTTTTTCTGCTTTTGTTTTCTACTTTCATACTTTCAGAGAGAAGGGCAGGGAGGGAGGAAGAAAAGGAGAGAAGCATCAAAGAATGGTTGCCTTTCACCTGCCTCCAGCTAAGGACCTGGCTGGAGACCTGGCTTGCAACCTGGTTATGTGCCCTGGCTGGTGAATTGAACCAGCGACCATAAGGTTCCCAGGCCAGTACCAATCCACTGAGCCACACGAGCCCAGACTCACAGCATTTTTCATAGCAGATTCTTTGGGCAAGTTTTCAATTTTAGGTTTACACATATGTAAATTAATGGTCAGCCAACATTTATATTTTATAAAGTAAATGAGAAAGTAGAAATTGATCATAAAGCATGATAATATTGGATCATCATAAATTTTAAGCAGCACATTATTAGTAGCATTAGTCAAAATCAAGGATGTGGCTTTCTTGTGTATTGTGACAAGGGAGAATCAATACTAACAGAAGTAAATGAAGTAGCAACTAACTTTTTATTAAATTAAAAATAAAATTAGTCATATCTTTGATGGTGAAAATTTTCCCACTCAAGAATAGCCTAGAGGTTGGAACATGAGCTCTGAGGTCAAACTAATCTGGATTTAAGTGCTATTTTCCACTTGTGTGAGCCATGTAAAATTATTAATTTCCCAAAGCCTTCATTTTCTCAGTGCAAAACAAAGATGATCCCATTGGGTCATCTTAAAGTTCAAATGAGATGATGCAAAGCATTTAACAGAGTACTTAATGAGCAAGCAGGGCTTTATTTAATTATCTTTGGCAATATACTATTAAACTATTGGTTTAATGAGAATTATATTGATATGTATATATGTTACATATCTATGTATTATAATAGTTTTAATTCTAACAAAATCTTCTCACAAAAGGGCTTTTTCTTTATCTGTAAAGAGTGAGAACATATACAGCATTGCCTAATGTTTGAATGAATACATCATTCAAAATACGATGTATAATACAGTTTATTTTATAATACAGTTTTAATAGACTCAGTGGAGTTTATATTACTAAAATGCTTTGACCACCTTATAAAAATAAGAACAATAGAGTTTTTAATGACATCTAATAAAAAACATGGGAAATATTTTTGCTTACCAATTAGAGGGTGTACAAAAAAGCCTGAATAAATAAAATCTCTTAATTTATGCATTTTGTGTTCTCATAAATCATTTTCCTGTCAAAATGATCAGACTTTAGTATTGCTGAATATTTTAAACATCATAATGAATTTTGGTAGCATAAATCATAAAGCTTTCAGTTAGAACATTTGCGTACATACCTCAGCGTTTTTCTTATATCTTGATTAAAGTACAGTATTCGGTCTAGAAATAAATCCAGGCATATTATAAATGTCAAACTATCCTCTTAAATTTTAGTAACTCAGCAATCCATGCTGGCCACTGTGCTTGCAAGGTAGTTATGGGTTGTCAAACTGCATTTTTAAGACACTATTCTCAAAAATGAAGCTGTGCAAGTTTTTGTTTTAATCTTGGTAATGACCTTTATATATAAGCATCATACCTGCCAAAAGAAAAATATTTCAGACATGGGAATAGCTTCCCCATGGCATTGGAAAATAATTTGATTCATTTACTAAAAGCCTCACTCAATATATTTCAGTTGTCATTTATAAGAAAGACAACTGCTTTTGGACTATGCATGTGGCCCAGAGTGCTGGACCCAAATGGCAAGAATTAGCATCAGGAGTAAAATCCGCTGGCGTTCATGACACTTGGAGGTGAAATGGTGGAAATGATGAGAAACACTCTGTGTGATTGAGCTGAAGGAAAAGTTACTACACATTTTTGGTACTTCACAAGTTGGTATCCCTGTGGTGGAAGATGGAGTCTTGTTGCTGAGTCTAACTTGGAACGAAGGATAAGGAATCCACTGGTGCCTTACCTCGAGTTCCTATATCCTGCATCATTTTTCAACATGGTGTAACTTCCTCTATCCTCTCACATCTAGGACATTTACATGTCAATCACTTAAATGACTTAAAAATGCATGTAAGGTGGGGAGGGGACAGAGGGGAGCACAAAGGGGATGGATGTAATACAACAACAATAAAATTTTTAAAAAATGCATGTGATTATTTGAAAGTTCACATATACCATCAGGGATGCAAGGCAAGAAATTGTAATATGAAAAAAGTTCTATAACAGGCAATTGTAAAAATACTTTCTGTGAATCAGATTAATCCCATGAATCCTCAGAATGATTTCTGGGTAACTTAAACTTAGAAAAGACACCTAATGTTTATTCTGTTCTATGCCAGGTCTTAGGCTGGCTTTTTAATATATGTTCTTAATTCTTCCAACAGTCCTATAAGGTGGCGTTTTACAGATAAGGAAAATTAAGGCTCATGGGGATAAAGTAACTCACTTAAGTTATCTAACTAGTGAATGGCAGAATCAAGGGTTCGGCTCACTCCGAAACCTTTACTACAAACCTTGGAGAGGGCATCCTAAAATAATAGAGAGACATGGTCAGACTTTTAGGTGCCAGTATGATTAAATTATGACAACTTTAATATCCAAGTACTTGAATATCCATCTAGACATATAAAACCGTTGTGTTTTATATAATTATAGAAATTATTTTCCACTTAATGCTGTCATGTTTTCTGTGTCATTACTATTCTTTGAGAGCATGATTTTTAATAGCAGCATAATATTCTTTTGTATGACTCTTCTATAGTTTACTTAGTCATTTCTCTATTGTTGGACATTTAGGTTGTTTCTTTTAGTTATTAAAGTAGAATTCAGTGAATAGCATCTTCTGCAAACCTTTATGCGTGTGTCTGACTGCCATTTTAGAATATATTTATAACAGTGTATGGGAATACCCATTAGAAATATTTACTAATAATAGGAAAAAATAAGATGAAATATTTTATTATCAAAGAATTTCTTTGATTATCAGTGAATTCGGATATTTATTGGCCATTTATATTTCAACTCTAAATTGTCTTTTTTGTTCTACAGATATTTTTCTGTTACTATATCTACTTTTTCTCTTTGATATATAAAATTTTTATTAAAAATTATGTATTTATTATGTATTTATGTTTAAATTTCAATCATCTTCAAAGTACTCTGCTTTTGATGCAATATACCTTATTGAGATATTCTTTTCCCACTGCTCAAAACAGTTTCTTTTTTTTAGTTAATTTTATTTATTATTGTCGTATTACAATTGTTTCATTTTTTTCCCTCCATTCCTCTCCCCTGGCCCCTGCCCCCCACTCAGCCTGATATATAAAATTATATCTTGAAATCTAAATTATACGATCTCACAGACATTAAATTTTTCTCCTCCCATAAAAAAAAACAGCAGTCATAAAAGACAAATATCATATGATTTTCACTTATATGTGGAATCTAAAAAGCAAACTAAATGAACAAACAAAACAGAACAGACTAATAGACACCGAGAAGACTGGCGGTTGCCAGAGGGGAGTGGAGTTGGGGTCAGGGTGAAAAAGGTGAAGGGACTGAGAAGTACAAATTGGCAATTACAAAATAGTCACAGGCATATAAAGTTCAGCATAGGGAATATAGTCAATAATATTGTAGTAATCATGTGTGGTGCCAGGGGGGTACTAGATTTATCAGGGGACCACTTCATAAGGTATATAAATGTCTAACCATTATGCTAAAACTATTATACTATTGAATGTCAACTGTAATTGAAAAAAAAATTAAAATAGAAATAATAATAATTGCATTGAGAAACTTTTGAGTGGATTTTAAGCAGAAGAGTGTCATGTTTCCATTTATACTTTTTTAAAGATTTTGTTTATTATTTTCAGAGAGAAGTTCAGGGAGGGAGGAAGAAAGGAAGAGAAACATCAATGTATGATTGCCTTTCACCTGCCTCCAGCTATAGACCTGGCTGGAGACCTGGCTTGCAACCTGGTTATGTGCCCTGGCTGGGGAATCAAACCAGCAACCTTTGGGTTCGCAGGCTGGAGCCAATCCACTGAGCTACACCTCCATTTACATTTTTAAAAGTTCTGTCTAGGTGCTGGGTGGAGAACTGATCTTATGGAAACAAGAGCAGCTGTGGGGAAACCAGTGTGGGATCTGCCACTAAAGTTCGGGCAAGAGTTCATGGTGACTGTAGTTTTGACAGTAACAGAGATGGAGAAAAGTGAGAGAAATGTTTGAACTTAAGCTAAAGTGAACAGGATGTGCTGAGGAATGAGGAACAAGGAATGAATGAATAATAATTCCTAGATATTTGGTTTAAGGAACTGAATACATGGTGGTGCCATGTAATGATAGGTAGGAAACTGGAGCAGAGGTAGATTGTATTTTATTTGAAATGCTTATTAGACATTCGAGTGGAAATACCACAGGGATGGACAAGGGTAGAATTCAAGAGAGTGTAGATTTGGTTGTCACTGGCAGATAGATGGTTTGAATGCCATGCCCCTGGAGGGGGCAGGTCACCAGGGAGAATGTACAGATACAGAAGAGAAAAAAGGTTTGGAAACAAATCCTGGGACAATGAACATTTAGACAATGACTAAGAAAGAGAAACCAGGAAAGGTGACAGGAGTAGCCAATGAGATGGGAGAAAAACCAGGAGAATGTGAATATCATGAAAGTGAAGAAATTAATTGTTTATTTAAAGAAGGAAGGCCCTGGCTGGTAGCACAATGGATATGGCGCCGGCCTGCGAACCCAAAGGTCACTGGTTCAATCCCCAGCCAGGGCACATAACCAGGTTGCAAGCCAGGTCTCTAGCCAGGTCCATGGCTGGAGGCCACCATACATTGATGTCTCTCTCCTGTTCTCCCTCTCTGCCTCTCTCCCTTCCTCTCTTTCTGAAAATAATAAATAAACTCTTTTAAAAATAAAATAAAATAAAAAATAAAAATAAAGAAGGAGGGAGGTTCTTTCTTTGGAGAGGTCATATACAATAAGAATAGAAGAGTGACTTTTGGATGTGGCAACTTAGAAAGGATTTGTACTTTCAAGGGCAGCAGTTTGGGTAAAATGATGGGGACAGAAACCTAACAGGAGGGATTCATGAAACAACAGGATACAAGAATTATACAGGGGTGGGCACAAGTAGGTTAAAAAAATATGTAGCCCTGGCTGGTGGCACAGTGGATAAGGTGCCGGCCTGTGAACCCAAAGGTTGCTGGTTCGATTCCCAGCCAGGGCACATAATAAAGCTGCAAGCCAGGTCTCCAGCCAGGTCTGAAGCTGGAAGCAGGTGAAAGGCAACCATACATTGATGTCTCTCTGATGTCTGCCTCTCTCCTTTCCCCTCTCTAAAAGTAATAAATAAAATCTTCTTAAAAATAATAATAAATAATACAATGATTAACTTGATGACAGTGTCCTAAAGCCAGTGTCCTTAATCTCAGGCTGTGGTCATATTTCGAATGTGGAAGGTTGTGTGCTGGGGGTAGGGTAGTAAAGTAAGGAAAGATCCCTTTATTTTCTAAGTCTTTGGCAAAACTGGGTAGGAGATACATATACCATATGTACATATATAAATTTAAGGTGGGGAAGCATTTTGGAGACATTGGAGAACGTTAGCAAATAGTATAATAATTTGGAGCAGGTTAATAAATAACAATTTAAGAACAAACTATTTTGCATACTCACAACTGTAATCCTACTTCTGCCCATCCCTGTGTGAGCAATGTGAAAAAGACTGGGTTTTTCTCTAAAGGAATATTCACATTTAAGTACCCATATGCACAAGACACTATTCAGGTCACTTTTATTTCATGTGATACACTAAAGTTATCAGCACATAGCGTAAGGACTACATTTTTCACAGCAACGGAATGAGAACTAAATAGAGAACAGAAATGTCCACTGCATTTGCCCACACACTCTCAACCATAAATACACTAAATCTATTGTACATGATCACTAGCACTATCTCGGTTGCTATATTGGCTAAGGGGGAGCCATATCATTTCTGTTCCTTGCTTTTTGGCATCATGATCATCAACCTCTTTTGAGGGCCCTTGAGATCAGCCCCTTAGCTTTTGGTTAGAAAACAACAACAAAGCCTTTTCTTCCCCACATTCCCAGGCCTTCCTACTCATTCCAAAATTCTAATTAATAAAGCAAAAGGATTTATGGCTTCTAAAATGTTTAATGGTCAAATCATTGGACACATGAGTGACAAAGGACTTTGATAAGGAGCCATTCCCACTCTGTGGGAATAGCCTGAGTTTCTGCTGGTTAATTTTCAGCTGGAATAACCAGTAAAGGAACTTCCAAAATTCCACACAACATTCTCAGGCTGTGGTCATATTTTGAATGGGGAAGGGTGTGTCCTGGGGGCAAGGGTAGTAAAGTCAGGTGGGATCCCTTTATTTTCTAACCTTTGGCAAAATTGAGTGGGAGATACATATGTATATGTATGTAATTTTAACTTAAGGTAAGGAAGCATTTTGGAGGCATTGGAACAGGTTAACAAATAGTATTTGTATACATGTAACTAAAACAGTAATTTATCAGGTAGAAGGCGAATGGGGGGAACAAAATGCCAACCTGTATCTGCAATTGGCTTGTGTTGATGATGAAGTGCTGTTTATTCAGGGCCAGCCCAGCTTGTCAGCAACACAAGAGCCATCGCAGCACAGGACTCCCTGTGTAGCTGGGAGACAATAATAAATTATCTCCTGTGCAAACAGCACCGAGCAGAACGAACAGCCTCTGCCTGCTGGATTCCTGAAGATGCTCACTCATCCCCATGTTTGATTGTGTTTTAAACAGGAAACTTGTGACAGTGTCCTAAAGCCAGTAAGATCTTGTTTGGACAACAGTGTTAAGATAGGTAGGGGCATAGTTGTTGACTCTCTCTGTTTTGGGATTATTGTCAAACTTAAGTACTTTGATTTTTTAACTTGCTTAAGTGAGCCCCATAAATGTTTGTTTTATCAATACTTCATGTGATCCTGTGGAACTGGGGGCCACCCAGGGGGAAACTGGGAGGGGATGGTGTCACTCAAACATGTTTGGGCCTAAGGACCACTTGAGGTATATAATGAAATACAGATTCATGACCCAATCCTCAACCTGCTAAATGAGAACCTCTAGCAAGATGGCCCAGAAATACAAAGCCCAGGGTGATTTTTTTGTTATTGTTATTCCAGTTATTGATGCATTTATTGGTTGATTCTTATATGTGCCCCAACCTGGGATCGAATCCACAGCCTTGGCCCCTTGGGATGATGCTCTAAATAAATGAGCTACCCAACCAGGGCCTCACCTTCTTGCCTTTCATAATGTAGAGGATCATATACTAGATTCCCCATTGTTAGATATGGGATCAATTACAATATATCACTATTCTAAACTTTTTCAAAATTGATTTATTGATGAGGGAGACATCAACTTTTGTTGTTTCACTTATTTATGCATTCATTGGTTGACTATTGTATGTACCCTGATCGAACCCGCAACCTTGGTGTGTTGGGGTGATGCTCTAACCAATTGAGCTTCCTAGCCATGGCCCAGGGTGATTTTTATGATGACAGTAGTGTGAGGAACAAGGAGCTGAGGGTGTAAGTCCCGTGACAGTGTTGAGAGAACCCAAAGGACTGCTTTATAGGAAAATACACCAATGAACAAATACCTCTCTAGAGCAGTGCTTTTCAGATTTCTGTGCGTTCAAATCCTCCAGGACTTGTGGAAAATGCAGATGCTGCTTCAGTAGGTCTGGGGCATGGCCTGAGACTCTGCCACTGACTTGAGTCCAGCAAAACCTTAGAGCTGTCATTTTAACACTGATGAATCCCAATAGTTTGGAGCTCAGCCAACATTTTAGAATAACAAATGTTCTACTGGTACAGTTTTGAATAATACTGATTCTATTGAATCCTAATATTGTGCTCTGATACCAATAAAATCTGCTTTCTCTGGTTTGAGTAACCCAGTGGGAGTGTCATAATTATTTTATTATATGTAAAAATCTCTTAGAGATGTCATGTCTCTTTTCAGGAGTTTCTAAATGTATTTCAGGGTTTTGTGTACATAATTTTAAAATATTTTGAAAGAAAATAATAAGGCATCTTGTGCTAATGCCTTTAGTCACTGGAGATAAGATATAGGTAGTTGCTGTCCATTCTGGTTTTTCTTTGGAATCATATCTCATTTTATAATTCAAAAAGGTAAAAAGTGCCCTGGCTGGTAGCACAGTGGATAAGGTGCCGGCCTGCAAACCCAAAAGTTGCTGGTTTGATTCCCCAGCCAGGGCACATAACCACGTTGCAAGGCAGGTCTCCAGCCAGGTCTATGGCTGGAGGCAGGGGAAAGGTAACTATGCATTGATTCTCTCCCTCTCTGCATCTCTCCCTTCCTCTCTCTCTGGAAAAAATAAATAAAATCTTTAAAAAAAAAAAAAGGTAAAAAGCTGAGTATTGAGGTTCTTGACGGATAACAGTAAGTATTTGAAATCATTTTATCTACTTGAATGCATGTGTATAGGTCCACTTTTAACAATGTTTATTCCAAATATTTACTTCTATTGTAAAGTGGATTAATATTCTAAGTACCTATTTAAAGATTGTCATTATGACACTTAGACAATAAATAAAAGCATCAAAGCGGACAGTGGGCGTTTTGGAACACATGCTTCCAAAAGCGATTATATTTGAACATCATAAATTTCATTAACAAGTCAGTACAATAGACCCTTGGTGTTTATCAGCAATATATTCTGAGGCATTTGTAAATCCCCACGTGCAATTCCTTGTAACCAAAAGGTGAAAGTGACCTCATGAGATGCCTAATGACCATGGCTGCTGCCGGAGTAGACAACAGAGGCTCCTTGAGGTATGGAAGCTGATGATGGGCTGGGCCGGCACATCTGCCAAGTGTCCCTTATGCCCTCTCAGTGGCCTCAGAGACCTTAAGTTTTAACTCAGTAGAAGTAGAGTATATGTGATAAGGATATTTTAAATAGTCTGGTAAATAGTCAGGTAAATAGTCTAAGCCACAAACATCAAATCCACACATTTCAAAGAGCTACCATATGCACCCATTAATCTGGGCAAGGAGAAAATCAGGACCTACATGCACTGTGCTATTCAGCTCTTCACAGCTGGGGTACATGGCACTTTCACTTCCTGTGTTGCTTTAATATTTTACCAGTGGCATGCATAATTCTGATGACTTTTGTAATCAGAAAAAAATTTAATAGAATTCTTTATCTCCCTTGAGTGCATACCATGATGATTTTCATTAAGTAGCACAATACATTATCAGTTGTATATATGTCATATAGTATATGCTGTGGTATATGAGGATTATGTAGCACAGGTTGATTATGTATATATGTCTCTCCAGTCATTCTACAGACATTTCGTGAGCAACTAGTATATGCCAGGCTTTGGTTTGTCCTCACTCTGTTCCTTTAAGAAAAACAGACAACCATGCCAACAAAATGTTTCTCATTATAGTTAATAAAACTTGGAAAGGCCAGAACACTTTCTGAGGATGATATAACCTCAGGTACTCCCTGGTACCTCTTCTGCAATTATTCATTTCTCCTTAGTTTTCACATGGAATAAGCAGGTCTGACATCACAGCCTTTATACAAAACTCTTACAAGTCTACATGGGGATAAAAGCATTCAGTAAACTCCGCTAGATTCATCCTTAGGAATTCTGCTTGGAGTTAATAATAATGAGCAGAAAGCAATTATAAAAAAAATAATAACTTGCTATTTTTCTAGTGGTGGGTTGCAATAATAGCAGACACTCCTATATCCTATGAGTAATAAGAGGAAACGTATGTTTTGGAAAGTCAGTATTAGAATAAATATTTCAGGAAAAAAACAATCTCTTGCTAAAGCAACTGTTTATCTAAACTATTCTTAAGAGTAATGGTAAAGACTCCTTCCTTTTTTGGTTTAGGGAAACAAATAGACAAGGCATATCGTAAGCCATCACATGAAAGTTTCTGAACTTTCTTGAAGTATTTATTTGACTTGCCTCTAATAATATATCTCTGTTGTAATACATCCTAAGACTAAGTAAATTTGTAGAACAACTGCCCAAAGATGAGCAGTTTGACCTTAATATCAAATTGTCTTTTGTTGTTTCAGAACTGCATGTTTCACAGCAATATCACCGGTGATTTGAAGACATTTACAGACAAGTTTGGTTTTGATGTCCTCATCCTCCTGGCCAGCTACCCATCCCCATTGGAGGAGCAGCAGCCAAGACAACAGATGGCTGTGTATTCCGAGAACCTAGAGCTGTGCAATCAGGTAAGAATGTCCCCAGCCCTAGTGTGTTTCGCTGCATCCTAACCTGCTTCTCTCAGAATATGTAGTGGAAGGTGGGACTGGATTGGTGGCATAAAGTAAATGGCCCAAGAGACGAACAACTAGAGTTTGAGTTTTAAGAAATGTTGGGGGCATTTTGTACATTGGGCTTTTTAAAAGTGCCCCATAACCATTTCCCTTCTAGAATAGAATATTTATTCTCTGGAGAATAAATGCCTAGAGAGAGATGGATCATAGCTTTCTTACCCAAATGAGAACCAGCCTTCCTTTAGGTGCTATTAGTCCCTGTCTGAATACCTGTTTGATACCCAGCATAACTGGTGATCTGATGCTTAAATCAAAGTTAGTCTCCAGGTGCTATAATTCTGACTGGGTAATCAGTTGGACACTCCCAGTTGAGAGTGGAATCTTTTAACCCAAGGCTATGGAAATTATATAAAATGTAGAAGAAATTAATCAAAATAGGGCACTGGATATTGCAAACCAGGTGTGTTTAATAAATTGGGTGGGAACATACGTGGTTCATTATAGTATGGACATTATAGTATGTCATTATAGTATGGACAGTATGGCCTAGAATGGTTTCTTCAATGAATCTTTCCCCACTAATGGATTAGACACCTCAGGTAACCACAGGAGGCCTGGGGCAAATGCCTTTCTTTTCTACATCCTCACTTTCTGTCCCCCAAGAGATCCTTCTTGGCTTTCTTGACATATGACTGTAGTGCCCCTCTGTGCTTTCTCATGTCCAAATATGAAAGAGGCCCCTGTCCCTGCCACAGACGCATTTTGTACCCTCTTTCTGACCCACCTACACCTGTGCGTTGTTATCAGCCTGAGGCTTTTTCAGTGCTTGGCTCTGCCTCGGATTTCAAAGCCGAATTTTATCTTTGGCCACTGGTTTCCTACGGACAGGAACTGGGTCTCCTACACCTTCCATATAGTGGTTTTTAAATCAATTTAAGTTGTAGATGCATTTATTAAATGGTTAGTTTAAAACAGACCAAAGTAGAAGAGCAGATGAAGTGGTTAGAAGCTCTTGAGCCTACTCTACTTACCTCTCCTTTCCTCATCCACCCTCCCCACCCATTACCAGAGAGATAGCTCTTTAGAACCTTAAGCAACACAGGGTCAAAACTACTCCAAAGGAATCCCTTTCTGTTCATGCAGTCACAGTTGATCAAGGGGAGGTAGGTAGACATGCTTCACCTCCTTCCATAATCATAAGAAGGACTACATCTATGTCAAAACAAAAAAATAACCAGAACCAGAAAATTGAACTGCAGGGAAATCCAACAAACAAAGATATAAAAAAGCAATACTCATCTAGATGGGTAGGAGGGGTAGAGCTGGGAGCTGGGGCAGAGAGGATGCGGTGCAATAGCAACTGTGGCAAGGCTGTGACTGCAGCTAGCCAGTAGAATGAGCAATCACACACTATAAAAGCCGGGAGGGATGCCTGGGGAGCAATCTCAGTCCTAGGCCAGACCACAAAGCTCACGGTTCCAGGGCCAAGAAAATAAAGCCTCATTGCTTCTGGCTGTGAAATCCAGTGGGGTTTGGGGTGGTAGAATAAACTCCTGTCTCTCAAGAACATCTGTTTAGAGGACCCCCCAAATCCTAGAATGTAGGTAAACTCACCCACCCTGGGAACTATCACCCAGACAATAGCTAGAGGGATACCAGTCTCATTTAGGAAGCTGGTGAAGTGACTGGAAAAGGAGCAAGTGCTAAGCAATTGGCATTGTTCCCTCTTTGACCCCTTCCCAACATGTAGCTCCACAAGGTGGTGAAACAGGTCATCCAGCATTGACAAATACCTAAGGCTCCGCCCCTCAAACATAACAGGTGAGACAGCTCCACCTAAGACACAGAGACAAACATAGGAGCCTGCGTTGAGGAGACAGAGAAGTATGGCCCAAAACAGGGAGCTGATGAAGGCTCCAGGGGGAGAACTAAGTGAGAAGGAGATAGTCAACCTAATAGACCGAGTTCAAAACACTGGTGATAATGATGCTTGCAGAAATGACTAAGTACAGCAAATACATAAGGGAAGAAGTGAAGGCTATGATAAGTGAAATAAAGAAAAATCCACATGAAAGCAATGGTAAAGGGAAGGAAACTTGGATTTGAATCAACAATTTGGAACATAAGGAAGAAATAAACAATCAAACAGTACAGAATGAAGAAACAAGAATTGAAAAAAATGAGGAAAGGCTTAGGAATCTCTGTGACAAGTTTAAGTGTACCAACATCTGAATCATAAGGATGCCAGGAGGAGAAGAGTAAGAGCAAGAAATAAAAAAATTATGTGAAAAAAATAATGAAGGAGTACTTCCTTAATTTGATGAAGGAAATAGACACATAAGTCAAGGAAGCACAGAGAGTCCCAAACAAGCCAGACCCAAAGAGGACCACACCAAGACACATCATAATTACAATGCTAAAGGGTAAACATAAAGAGAGAATCTTAAAAGCAGCAAGAGAAAAGTAGAGTGTTACCTACAAAGGGGTTCCCATAAGACTATCAGCTGATTTCTCAAAAAGAACTTTGCAGGCAAGAAGGGACTGGCAAGTAGTCATCAAAGTGATGAAACTAAGGACCTAAAACCTAGATTACTCTATCCAGCAAAGCTATCATTTAGAATGGGAGGGCAGATAAAATGCTTCCCAGACAAGGTAAAGCTAAAGGAGTTCAGCATCACCAAGCCATTATTATATGAAATGTTAAAAGGACATATTTAAGAAAAAGAAAAAGATCAAAACCATGAACAATAAAATGATAACAAACACAACTATCAACAAATGAACATAAAAAAAAAAAAAAAAAACTGAGCAAACAACTAAAACAGGAACAGAACCATAGATATAAAAATCATATGGAGGGTTATCAACAGAGGGAGCAGTGGGAGAATGGGGGAAAAGGTGCAGGGATCAAGAAACATAACTGGTACATACAAAATAGACAGGGGGATGTTAAGAATAATAAAATAAATGGAGAAGCCAAAGAAGTTATATGAATGACCCATGGACATGAACTAAGTGAGAGGGGAATTGCTGGAGGGAAGGGAGGTATTGAGTAAAGGAGGACAGGGAAAAATTGGGACAATGGTAATAGTATAATCAATAAAAATACTTAAAGAAAATAATGCATATAAAACCTTTAGAAAGGTTAATTATTATCTACGTGAGCTCTATAGCTGTTATTCTACTGTTGTTGTTACCTTCACTAACCCTGTGGGGCCATTTCAAAAGCCCAGTGTGCAAAATATCCCCAACATTTCCTAAAAATCATAGAGTTGCAGCCCAGTTCTGGCCTTGCACTGACTGTCACATATTCTCTTGGTTTCCCAAGTCAGCTCTGACTATTCTGGACTCCCGGCTAATGCTCCCTGGGGCAGAGAGGGACAGTTAGGGGCTGGGTGCTGTTGGAGAGCCCTACCTCCCACAGCTGCTTTCTCTATCCTATTTTCCCTTTCTTTGCCTTCTGAGGCTGTCAGAGGTTAAAGCAGACCCTAACTCCCTGCTACTAAACACAGTCTTTCTCCTGCCCCATTTTCCTTTATTTTAACACTTTTCTTCTAGTCCTTGTTGGCAACCAGCATTATTTCTGTTCTTTCAAACTTGAAAACAGTTTGCATTTTTTTTTCACACTTCCACTTTGGTTGGAAGATGGTGTTACATTACACTGAGGAAAGGATTTAAATGGTTTTAGATCTCTTTACCTATAACTTTCAGGAGGCAGCAAAACTGAGCCCCTGGATTTGAGCTCAGTGAAAAGCCAATTTAATAGGATTAGAGAAAGAGTTGGTGGTATATTCAGTGGGACTTGCCACGGTTTTTGCATCATACGGTTTGCAGTTATTCGAATTCCTCTTTTCAGACAGATAAACACAGGTTAATTTTATATTAAGAAAGACAAGTTGAAAAGAGCAAAGAATACCCAAGTGCTCATACGAACCCCTGTGCCTCCCTGACAGATTTGCTGTGAACTGGAAGAGTGTCAGAATCCTTGCCTAGAGCTGGAACCCTTTGAATGTGGCTGTGATGAGATCCTGGTGTACCAGCAGGAGAATCCTTTAGTGACTTGTGACCAGGTGGTGCTCCTTGTCAAGGAAGTCCTCAGCAGGAGGTGTCCGGAGCTGGTCTCCAATAGCCGCACGTCCTCCACAGAAGCTGTGGCAGGCAGTGCCCCACTCTCCCAGGGGTCGTCCGGGATCATGGAGTTGTACGGCTCTGACATAGAGCCGCAGCCCAACGCTGTCAATTTCATAGACAACCCTCCGGATCTCAACGATTCTAACCAGGCCCAGGTGGACGCCAACATAGACCTTGTTAGTCCAGATAGCGGGCTGGCCACCATTCGGAGCAGCCGTTCCTCCAAGGAGAGCTCGGTTTTCCTCAGTGATGACAGCCCAGTGGGAGAAGGTGCTGGGCCTCATCATAGCCTCCTCCCAGGGTTTGACTCCTATAGTCCCATCCCTGAAGGGACAGTCAAGGAGGAGCATGCACGGTCCAGAGAAAATGGGGAACACTTCGACCTCTTCAACTTTGACCCAGCACCCGTGGTTTCTGGACAGTCCCAGCCATCATCCCAGTCAGCTGACTACTCCCCAGCAGATGACTTCTTCCCCAACAGTGATTCATCAGAAGGACAGCTCCCCACGGGGACTAAAGAACTTAATGGGATAGGGATGAACATGTCTAATTATTCATCCAGTTCTCTTTTGTCGGAGCCTGGCAAAGATAACCTTGTAGAATTTGATGAGGAGTTTGTCCAGAGACAGGAAAGTCCTGGGGATAACTCTAAAAGAAATTTGAGCCTGACCAGTTTTGTGGGAGATGAATCTCTTTCTCCAGGAACGCTGAACAATATTGGGAAAAGGGTCCCACCAACACCAATGAATAGCTTTGTGGAAAGCTCACCATCCACTGAAGAAACAGGTCTCCTCTCTTCCGAAGACATGACCCAAAACACAGTGGATGCAGGTCACACTGAGCCACCTCAGACTCGGGGGCGGTGCAGCAGCTGGTGGGGTGGTTTGGAAGTGGATCCTAAAACTGCTGCAGGTACCTGGAGTTCCAGTGAACAGGAATGTGTCTTCCAGAGCCCCGAATCCTGGAGAGATCGTAAGGCAAGCCCAGTTGATAGGAGAGCCTCCGATTCTTTATTTCAACCCAAGAGTCTCGAATTCTCAAGGTCTGGGCCCTGGGAGTCAGAATTTGGTCAGCCTGGACTGGACAACAATAGTATTCAAGAGCACAGTGAGGAAAGCCTCCAGTTTCAGAACCTGCCCACTGAGAAGTCACCTTTGCCAGGCGCTTCTCCTCAGGGAACAAACCATCTGATAGAAGACTTCGCTGCCTTGTGGAGTTCCAATCGCTCCCCCACAGCAATGCCTGAGCCGTGGGGCAATCCCATGGGTGACCACGAACCAGCGGTGGCAGCAGCATTCCCAGCCTGGAGTGCATTTGGTACAGAGAATGACACCAAGGCTCTGAAAAACACCTGGAATCTGCACCCAACGTGTGGCGAGGTGCCTTCTGTAAGGGACCCAAGTGAGTGGGCCATGGCAAAAAGTGGGTTTTCATTTCCCGCAGAAGACCTAGTGGACAGTTCGCCTGCTGAGCCCAATAATGAAGCAGCTCCAAAAATCTGGGGCAAAAAGAACCATGACTCCAGGGCTCAGCTCCTGATATCTGCAAATCCCAGGTCTGACCTGGACCATGCATGGAACAGCTCGAAAACAGCAAAGGAAGATCAGGATGATGGTGTGGATCTCCAAATTAGGGAGAATGTGTATGAAAAGGTAGATTCCTGGAAACTTTTTGAGGAAAGTATCAAGAAAGGAGGGTCAGACGCCTTAGCCCCTTGGGAAGACTCCTTCTTATCGTATAAATGCTCCGATTACAGTGCATCCAACATAGGGGAAGATTCCATGCCTTCGCCCTTGGATACCAACTACTCCACCTCTGACTCTTACACATCACCAACATTTGCCGGAGATGAAAAAGAAACTGGAAACAAGCCATTTGCTCACGAAGGAGGTTTTGAATTGAAAGATGCTAACTCTGTCACCAAGGAGACTGAAATCCTTCCTCAGCCACCAATGCAGCCGCCTAGAAATCGGATTAGTTCAGGCCCAGGGAACCTAGAAATATGGGCTTCCCCTCAGGCAGACACTAACTCTGAAATCGAAGCCACTCACAGCCCTGATAAAGAGTTCATTAAGACAGAGACGGCAGATGATAAGGACACCTCCATGGAGGATGACGTAGGAGAGAGCAGCCTGTCCAGTTACGATGACCCCAGTATGATGCACCTGTACAATGAAACCAACCGGCAGCTCACACTTCTGCATAGCAGCACCAACTCCCGGCCTTCGGCCCAGGACAGTCTTGACCTGTGGAACAGAGTGATTCTGGAGGACACTCAGTCCACTGCGACCATCTCTGATAACGATTTGGACTGGGATGATTGCAGTGCGGGCGTGGCAATCCCTGGTGAAGGTCAAGCACAGGGGTACATGGCTGAAGGCACGGAACCCGAAACCCGGTTTTCAGTGAGGCAGCTAGAACCATGGGGTGTGGAGTATCAGGAAGCCAACCAGACAGACTGGGGACTCCCTGCCTCTTATGAGCATAGCGAGGACACAGCTCCCAACGAATACCACACACTGAATGAAAAAAGCGGACAGCTCATCGCAAATAATATTTGGGATTCTGTCATGAGAGATGATGACATGTCGTCACTAATGTTACCAGGCCCATCGTATGTTACAGGCTCAGAACAACGCGGATTGCCCCCTGAAACTCCCAGCTCATCTGAAAAAACTAAGGACAGCCACGCCCCTGACAGGCTGGAAGCCCCTGGAGTCAGTGAGTCAGGGGCACTTGATCCTTGTCTTCCAGACCAGGAAGACACGTGCGGAGCAAACCCGCCTAGTGCTGCAGCGTCCCTAGCAACTGGGCTGGAGAATCCTGGGCATTTTGTATGCTCAGATCCCTGGAAAGGCCCTAGCTATGGACCAGATGAAAGTGAGGAGGCAACCCACAGTGCCATTGATGGGGAGCACCTTAGCAAGGAAGAAGCAATGGGTGGAGTCTCCGAGACGTCTGGAAAAGGACAAGATGACCAGGAATGCCCTTCCCTAGCTGCATCTGAACATGAAGACATCTATGATGAGTCTGGCAAAATCAGCACTCTTTCGGTTACCTCAAGTCCTCACTCTGAGAAACCCCAGGAGGCTTTAGAGCATGAGAAAGGATCTTACAATTCAGACCCCTGTGAAGTGCAAACAGAGGTGTCCCCAAATCACCTGCAGGCACAAGAGGCCTGTGAAAAGCACCTCATGAATCATAGAAATTTGGATGAAACTATGGACATTTCAGATAGGCTGAATTTAACAGAAAATGTATCTGTACCTGACATGGATCTTGAGAAAACTGAAGAAAATAATGTTCTGGAGCCAGAGAGAGGGAACCAAGAGCCATCTCCCAAATATCCCCAACGCCTTGACATTTGGGATGCCCCTGCAGGTAGTGACGTTCAGGTCAGCTGCACAAGGTCTGAAATAACTGGGAACCTTGATGGTAAGAGCCCTGAAAACAGCCCTCCAGGAGTCTGTTCATCAGGGAATTATGACAGAGATAGTATTTCTAGTGAGTATACACATTCAAATGCATCAACTCCTGACCTAAAGGATTCTTCAGCTACACTGCTTTCTTGGGATCATGGACCCAACGTTGGGTGTCAGGAGGAGAATCAGGATGATTGGAGTAAACAGAATCACCAAGAATCTGGACTAATTACTACTGATAGCCAAGTAGAAGTAATGACCAAAATGAAGGACCCAGAGGAAAACAAAATGGATAGATTAGATCACAAAGTTTCTAAATTTTTAGAGGTATGGAATGACTCAGGAGATGGTGATTCCTTTTCCTCGTTATCCAGCCCCAAAACAGGCAAATATTCTGACTACTCAGATGCTTATCAGGAAAGAAATCTAGTGGTTAGTCATCAGAAGGAAAATGACTGTGATATTCCTGGCACCGTGCAACCAGAAGATGCCAAGTTCATTTCAATGCGCTCAGGTTCTGAGGACAATGTTGTCGGTGATGAGGGGCCTGTGCAGAAAGAGAGCCATCTGGCCACTTACCACATTGCTCAGAGTGAACCCAGAGCTTGGGACTCATTAAATGAACCTAATAAGCTCTTGGCCATAACAGATCCCAAGTCTGAGGAATTAGCTGCCTACGTGGCCAGTCCAGGCCCAGCAGAGAATGAGAATACATCAAACCCATTCTGTGACACTCAACAAAGCAGCCCTGGTCACTGGAATTTCTCATCATTAAAGGAGACTGAAATACAAATTGCAACAGTGGATAAGGAGATGAGATCTCCAGAAATAGGAGAAATAGGAAATATATGGAAAACATCTCCCAAAACTGAGCCAGAGAATGAATATGATTCTAAGTCAGAAATGCTTGGCATAGCTGAGAGCACCGCCAGGTGGAACACCTCACTACAGGAAGGGCAGCCAATTGAGAATGCATTTGAAGGGGCATTCTCTAACTCAGGTGGCATGTTAGAGATGAATTCGTCAGTCTACCAAAACGTGGGTCCCTGGGGAGTACCCGTTCAGGGTGATATGGAATCCATGGAAGCACAGTGTACTAATCCTTTCAGTGATAAACATCAGTCACCCTTTCTAGACAGTAATGGGGAGACCTCCCATGAGCAACTTTGGAACATTCAACCAAGGCAACCAGACCCAGAAGCTGGTCAGCTTAGCCAGCTTGTAATATTGGACCAAGTTAAAGAAAAGGATCTCAGGGAGCAAACCTTCATGTCCTCTACTGGTGATAAACTCACTTCTGAATCACCTACCCAAGAGTGTCAGAATACAGTGCTATCCGTCTGGGATCAGCCAGACCCAACGTTGACTCCCACCGATGAAAATGGATGTGTGGTATCTAATGTCTCCACTATTGAGCGTCAAGAAACAAATGTGTGGGAAGAAGAAACATCATACTCCAGAGAAATGACAAATTCAAGCCTTGTCTCCAAAGATTTCCCTGCTGTCAGTTCTTCTGCCCAGCTGATAAAGAAGTCAGGCGCTGATTGGGATGACGCCAGCCCTTGCAAGGGCCTCCGAAGCACGTTTGTTCCAGATATCCTACCTGGCAACTTTCAAGAGGGTGGGCAGCTGGCCTCCGCTTCACCTGACTTGTGGGTGGATGCTAAGCAGCCCTTCAGTGTGAAAGCCAACGACGAGAATCCTGATATACTGACTCAGTGTGACCAGGACAGCAATTCTCAGGCATCCAGCAGCCCTGATATATGCCATGATTATGAGGCCAAGCAAGAGACTGAGCAGCCTATCAGTGCTCGAGTGGGACCTGAAGGGGCAGCCAGTGAGTTATATCTCACCGAGCCAAAACTGGATGAAGAAGCCAACCATGATCCTGGGCAGGAATCTGTTCTATACGGTTCAGAAGTCTATTCTGAAAACACAATTCCACCCCCTCCCATCAGCAACCAGGCACATGCAAAAGGCTCACCTCAGCCTGCTGCCTCTCACCATGATTCTCCCGAACCTTCTGAAATAAAAGGTGAAAACAGCACAGGTTTAAAACTATCAGAAAAAGAAGCTGACCCAGATACGGCACCAATTTTGGAACACACTGACAGTACAATCCCAATGATTCGAAAGGTGGGAACCAGCATTTTTGTAAGTCACCAAGAGCCAACTACGGATGGCGACAGTGTTTGGATCTCAGAGGACTTTTCTCCTGAAAGTCCGACGGATGCAGGAACCTTGCTGGACCTTGAGCAGCCTTTGCCTACCGGGAACGCCGCCTCAGCTCCCGATGCTCTTCTAGCCTCTAGTCTGGATGTAAGCGAAGCTGCTTTCGAACACAGCTTCAGTGACACCTCGGGTCTCAACACATCAACGGGAACAATCGATGACATGAGTAAACTGACATTATCAGAAGGCAATCCCGATACACCAGTGGATGGCGATGCTGGGAAGCAAGATATCTGTTCATCTGAGGCCTCGTGGGGTGATTTTGAATACGATGCCATGGGCCAAAATATTGATGAAGACTTAATGAAAGAGCCCGAACACTTTCTCTATGGTGGGGACCATCCCTTGGAAGAAGATGCTCTAAAGCGGTCACTGGCACCTTACACACCTCCCTTTGATTTGTCCTATCTCACGGAACCTAATCCTGGGGTTGAACCGACTGAGGAGGCTGGGGTTTCAGAGGATGAGTCTCTGGGAAGCGAAGCAGCAGAGATGTTACTTTCCGCTCTTCCTGATCAAAGAAGCAAGGCAAACCACACCGAGACTGTAATCAGACAGCCTGGACACCAGCTAGATGTACTGCACATTCATGAGGACCCTGAGTCCCTTTCTTTGTCACTAAGAGGCGACTCCAGCGTGGAGTTGTCTCCATCAAACATCGACTGGGAAGCAGGAACAGAGCATTCAGATTCGCCAGCAGGTGGCGACATAGGACCATCCAATGGTAAGAAACAGCCCATTGCACCAACCCCTAGGAACTGTGGTTTTCAATTAACCCATTTGCAAACCGCATTCTGCCTACCAGTATGAGTAAGTCGGAACTAACAACATTTTGCACGGCTTGCCTAACCAAGTGCTATACTATAGCAGTAACAGCTACTGCTTGTATAATACCTATCCTTGAGAGTACAGGAGGAAATTAAATCGATTTTTTTTTATATATAAAGTATTTTTTTTATTACAGTTTAGATTCAATATTATTTTGTATTAGTTTCAGGTGTACCGCGTAGTGGCGAGACCATCATATACTTACAAAGTATTCCCCTAATTATTTCAAGTACCCACCTGACACCATACACAATTTTTACATTATTGGCTGTATTCCTTATGCTGTACTTTACATTCCTGTAACTACCAATCTGTCCTTCCTTAATCCCTTCACATTTTTCACTCAGTTTCCTCACCCCACTCTTCTCTGGCTACCATCTGTTAAACAGATATATCTTAAATTATCTCTCTGTAGATGAATCATTTGCGAAGATCACAAATCACATAATGTGTTAATTAAACCTTCTTTCTCCCCTTCCCACCTTCCTCTTCCACTGTCAGATGCCAGCAAGGAAATATTAGAGCTTGAAGAAGAAACAGTCATTCCTACTGAAGAGTCTAGGCAGATAAAACCAGAACACGGAGAAGAAAGGTACACGGAACAAACTGAAGGCCATCACACAGGACACATGGATTACATACTTGTAAACCACACAGAAAACTCACCCCCCAAGACAGAGGCCTGGGAAGCGAGAGAAAACACATCTGTACTGGAAGAGTTGCACGTAGATTCCCAACAAACAGGGCTGCCAGGAACTCAGTTAGCAAGCTTCCCAGACACCTGTCAGCCTGACTTCTTCAATGAAAGCAAAGGTCATCCCACAGAGAGAATGTCTTCCAAAGAGGATAGGAGATCACCTCTTGAAAGCCCTGGGCAAGAACAGAGCTGGATGGTCTTGGGCCATAGTGAGGTTGGCGATCCATCCTCGGAAGCGACAGACAAAAGCCCTGAATGGTCTGACAGGCATGTGGAGCCAGCCTCTGACCACAACTTGGGCAAAGGTTCCCAAATGCAGGTTCTGGGAGAAACGGCACCTCTCGGGTCGTTAGAGCTAGAGGAAGCCTCTGGTCTGGGCAGCCAATCCCAGAAGAGCAAGAGCTGCGGCAGGGTGGGTTCCGATGAAGATACGTTGCAGGCTGTCATCCATGACAATGAATGGGAAATGCTTTCACCACGGCCTCCTCAGAAAACCACGATCGCTGAAACGGAAATAGAGGAAGAGACCAAGTTTCTTGACCCCAGGACAAGAAAACCGAGCCTAGATGGGTAAGCCAAAAGCTAAATTTAAACTTTTCCTAAAAAACTGTTTTATTAGAAACCAGAGAAACGGTGAGGAAATAGGGAATACTAAGACTACCTAGCTTTGCTTATATTTATTTGGAAGCATACCATTAGTAAAAACAGCTGCTGGATAACCATGATGATAATGATGATTTGTATGTATTTTCAGCCAATAAAAAACCCCCTTTAGTTTCCATCCAGGGTCTTATGCCTACCCTCCCCATATTTATCCCAGCTCATTCTTTTTTTTTTTTTTTCTTAAGATTTTATTATTTTTCAGAGAGTGGGGAAGGGAGAGAGGGAGAGAAACATCAATGTATGGTTGCCTTTCACCTGCCTCCAGCTATAGACCTAGCTGGAGACCTGGCTTGCAACCTGGTTATGTTGCCCTGGCTGGGAACTGAACCGGCAACCTTTGGGTTTGCAGGCCAGCACCTTATCCACTGTGCCACCAGCCAGGGCTGACCAGCTCATTCTTAAACAAGCAGTGTAAACTGGAGTGGGGGGAGAACTAACGTATTTATTCATAGCACCAAGCAGTTTGCCACATTATCTTATTTAACTCTTACAACAACACTGAGGTGTAGGTATCATGATCTTTATTTTACACATACCAGTGGCAGAGGGGACTTAAGGTTCGGAGAGATTCTATGACTTGCCCAGAATCCAGTAACCAGAGTGAATGGTCTGGGATTCCAAGTTTGCTACATCCAAAGCCTGTACTTTCTAGCAGACACACACAAAAAAGGCAATGATGGTTTTATACAAGTCCCTAACTTACTAGTAAGAATAGGGAGACTCCACAGCAGGGAGAAAATCTTTCTATGAACTATCTATCATTCCCTGATTGGCTGAAAAATCGGCCAACAACCATCAAACCAGTGATTTCACTTATTCATTCATCATTCATTAACTCATCACATGGTTTTCAAGAATCTGCTCTGTGCTGAATGGCTGGGTAGCCAGTGGACATATAGCAGGCAATAGGATGTCACCCCTGTCCCCAGGCTTCCAGACCCTGCTGACACTGTTTGGAGTTAATCATGTTTCTTTTCATTTGCCCTCCTGCTCTCAGAAATAAGAGGGCAAATTGTGAAAAGTAGCTTCAGTGAAGGAGAAAATAATGTTTCCCCCTTAAAATGCAGTGGAGAAAAGATACCTCCCCCCGCCCCCCCAATAAAGAACTATACATACCATGTACCTACCCATCAAAAAATCTGGACTGTGGCCTGTCTCTATCATAACATATTTTTGGATAACCCTAGGATTAAATTTCCTCATCTGTAAAACGAGTAAGTAGGGCTGGAGAATCTTGCGCTTTCCATCAGTATTAAATCCTGCAAACTTAATTTGTGTGCAAATATAATGTACCCAGGAGAGCTTTGGTATTCACAAATTACATTTCTCTGGGAAGGGACTAGAGAAGCCAAGAAAAGCAGGGGTATGTTGAGGGTTAGTCAAGTTCCATACAGAGTTAAAAGCTGTGCCATATTCAAGTGCAGCTTCGTAAACCCAGACATTTTCAGTTGGCCTAATTTCTTTTTCTTCCTGTCAAGCCATTTCCTTCCCAAGACCCCAGATCCTTTATCAGAAGGAGAGCAGCAGATGGACCCCAGCAGCCCTGCTGATATTGTTATAGATTGAGCTAAGAACTCAGGCAGCCTGGAGTTGGCTGAGCTATTGTTTGGCGTCTTGTCTGATTTTGCACATGCCCCTGGAATCAAACAGATGATAGTATTTGACTGTGCCACTGGCCGTTTTTCTGTCTATAATATTTTCTTGCGCATCCCTTTTTGCTCAACCCCGGAAGTAATGAAAGTTTTCTCACAGTAGGGAGAGAGGGCAGATTTTCCTCCTGGCATTTGTATTGCCTGTTTGCATAAAATAATTTACTAAGAAATATTTGTATTATTGAAATACTAGTATTATTAGCTGTATCACTATGAATATCTTGCAAACTTCCCTCTGTGCTAGATTTTGGAGAAGGCAGAGTTGTCTAAAGCAGTGACTCTATGTGAGGTCCAAAAACCAGTGGTCTCAGCATCACCTGGGTATTAGTTATAAATGTAAATCACCAGACCTCTGAAATCAAGAACTCAGGATGGGGTCCAACCACCCATGTCTCAGTACTGCCTCCGGATGATTCTGATACATGCTGAAGTTTGAGAACCACTGGTCTAAAACTTATCCCCAGCCCTCTAGGAGTTTAGTTTAATAAGGGAGTTAAACATTAAGTGAAAAGGTAAATAATAATGTCGTACTTGAATGAAGATAGTCAATGACCAAAGTCAGTTTAAATAGAAATAGCTACCAATTGCCAATTACAAGCATTTGCCATGGACCAGGTACTAAGCACTGTGTAGATATAATCTCACGTTACCATAGCAACTGTATGAGGTAAGAATTATACAGAGGAGGAAAATGATATTCAAAAAGATCGAATCACTTGCTCTGGTTTATAGTTAGAAAGTGAAGAAGCTGGGATTTGAATTCGAGTCTCTCTGTGTCCAAAGTATATATTGGTGCTAGTAACTAAGAGGAGAGGCATCTGTGTAGGGCATTTTTATGCAGGACCCCAGGATGGCTTACTCTCTAGTAGGGTCAGAAGGCAGAGTGCCCTGGGCCAATTATACTTTGAGGGCCCATGAGAAGTTTTGGATTTCTTTTAAAATCAAAAAGGAAAAATGATTATTAGATAGTCTTTTGTGGGTTTTATTTCTTTCTGCCAACAAGAATGTAAAATAAATTTATATGTGTGTGTGTACGAGCGTGTGTGAACACACGTGTATCTTCCCTGCCTGCAGAGACCCCAGTACCGCAGATGAAATAAAACCGTCCCAAACAGCTCTGTGTCAGGGGAAGAAAATCTGACCAGTGAGTGGCTCAAGGCCAATGGCCCAGTTCTTTATTTAAAGGGGTAAACTTGGAGGCATGTAGCTTGTCAATCAATGCTAATCAATGCTAATTATAGGGAACCCAAAAAAGCAATTGAAGGGGCAGGAGATCTCACTCAGGTCAGGATGTGTATTCAAATTTTTAAAACTTCTGCAGTTGATCCAACAAAGGTGAGAGAATAGGCCAGGCTTCATAGTAGCTAAAGTATTTTCCCATGACCTAGTTCCCCTTCCCCCAGGGTCCACTGGCTATAACATGTAAACATGTATGTACCCAGCATTTCCAGGTCTTATAGATTTAGCCTGGCCCACGCGGGACTCCAAGTTTTGATGTTTTCCCAGGGGGACCCTGACGTGTGTGTGTGTGTGTGTGTGTGTGTGTGTGTGTGTGTTTTAATAAAAGGTGGAGTACTTGAAGGCAAAAGTACCTAAGGCAGATGGAAGTTTCACTGTGCCCCATGAGGTGTAATTCAAGATGGACCTTAAAAGAAGGTCATAACCTGGGAAGGGGGTGAAAGGCCAGCCAAGCTCAGTGGGAAGAGGAAGCTGAAGGAAATCATGGAGCTAGGAAATAACTCACAGAAGCATTATGATAAGAAAGCCATATTTATCAGCCAAAAATATGGAAATACATTCTAAGAGCTAATATCATCATAGGGCAGAATGCCCAAAATCAAGACAGTCCTGAAAAAGAATTAAAACCTGGTCTTCAAAAATAGAAGCAGGCTGATAGTATATGCGATAGGACACGGTAGCCACCAATTGGCTTCTTGCTCCCGCCTCACCCAAGTGCAGCCTCTCTTGGCTTTCACACTGTTTTGAGGGGAATAAATCCTATTTTCAAAACCTGGAAGCATCAGATGCTTTTTCTCCTCGTCCTCCACCCACTGACTGTTTTTCACAAAACTTGGTGTGAGTGCTAAGAGGTACACTCTCTCCCTCACAGTGGTCAGCCCTGTGTCCCAGCCCCTGAGTCTTCCCCAGAGGCAGCACTTAACACCTTGGTCACCCTCCAGCTGGGGCTCACGCACTAATTCCTGAGCCCAGATCCCGGTGGGTGGGCCTGATCTTTCCTCTGTGGTCATAGAGAACATTTGCAGAGTAATCAGCAGTATAAACTCTTCTGGAAAGGAAGACCCATTTATGTGTTTATTTTGAAGAAGGTACCATTATAAGCATGTCATATGAAGAAAGGATAATTTAATTATATACTTGTCAGGTTTCGCTGGAGAAACAGAGCCAATAGGAGCAATAGGAGATTAGATTAGATGATAGATGGATAATAGATAGAATTTGTTTTAAGGAATTGGAGTTGGCTCACACCATGTTAGGGACTGGCAAGTCTAAAATCTTCAAACAAGCCATGGGCAACAAACTCAGGCAAGAGGTATTGCAACCTTGAGTTCGGATTCTGCAGGGCAGTGGAGTCTCTGTGTTGCATATTTGAAGAGAGTTCCTTCTTTTGGGGAAACCTCCATGCTTTTCTCTTAAGGCCTCAACTGATTAGATGAGGCCCACCCAACAGTTTGGAGGGTAACCTGCCTTATTCAAGGTCTGCTGGTTTCAGTGTTAATCACTTCTAACAAATACCTTCATAGCAACACTTAGACTGGTATTTGACCAATGAACTGGGCGGCACAGCTTAGCAAAATTGACATGTAACATTAATCATCGTAAGTTATATTCAAAAGCCTGAACTACATGCTAAACAAGCATGAAACCATTACCATTTGTAAACTCATCATCTGAATGATATAAAACAAGACAATTGATATATAAATATGTTGGCTTTCAAGAGGTGTGGGGCAAGGAAATAGCTATGCAGGGTAATTAAAGGAAATAATTTTCAAGAGGACTAAGAAAACTGACAGTGCGTGTTCAGTCTTTGGTAGATACAGGCAGCAGTGGGTGGTGGGAAGGGGGGTGAAGGGGAGAGGGGAGGATAATGGAGGGGCTGCTGTTGTCACGTGTACTTTTGAAGCAGAGTATTGGACATACCCTGATCCTTACGCTAGTGGAGCTCTGTCTTGTCCCCCAGCTCTGAGAGGTGAGTCCCTAAAATAACAATGACTTTCAAACACAATGTACTTCCTAGTCCACATGGCCTACTTCTTATGGTGATTTCTGTACCTCCTTTCTCTTCTTAATTAGTAAATTTGAACTTTACTTCTGTGTGACAAAACTATGGGGAAAAAAATTCATATTCCTCCCTGTGACCTCATTAGACTCTTTGATGTTCCTCATGAGTCCTTCTGAAATGGGCTTTTTCAGTCCTTTACTTATGGTTGAGGAGTTAGGACATTGGGTCTTACACCTTGTGAATATGGAAAATGAAAATAGGTAAAGAAGTGATCTGCTCACTCTTTCTCTGTGTGGAGTGATGATATGTTTGGACAGTCAGGGAAGAATCAGGCCCTTTGAGCACAGTCCACCCCCTGTCTAGGTCCTGCTGTTTGGATGGGCGGTATCCCAGTTCCAAACATTTGCCCTTTCTCCCAGGGAAGTTGATACTCCGTAAACTACAGCGTTCCCTTGTTTATTCACCAGTTTTTGGCTTTGCCCTGAACTAAACCTGGAAGACCAAACTTGACACAGACTCTGCATTTATTTCTTTTGGTACTTGTATTTAATTCTTTGGTGTTTGGCGAGGTGGTGATAATTATTGAAAGTCTTTAAATTTGCAATTTAATTCAGGCCTTACTCTCCTTTAAAAAATAAATAAACTCTTTTAGCCGTTTCCCCACCTTATCCCACCCCCACCACTGCCACCTCTGCACTTCTAGCCAGCCCTACACAGACTTCCAATAAATGCTTGTGGATAGACAGATATATTATTGCCTTTGGTCCACCCAATCACCATTTGTGATCGGCTAAGTTTTATTATCCCTATTTCATAAGCTGACACAAGTGAGCTATTTACTATCACCCAGAAATGAAATAGTAGTAAAGTGAGACTTGAATGTAAGTCTTCTCCCTTCTGGCCCCAAACAATCATTTTCTTGAACTTCTTTCATAGGTTGATGCATTTATTCCCATTCTCCCCTGGTCCCATTAAAAGGCGCATCAAATTTATTAGCCGAAGTTCCCATCTTCCCTCTGACTGTTGGCACTGTCATGTGATCTTCTGAGCTCTTTTCACTCCTGAACACGTGTTTTCCACCACACTGACAGTTCTGTCGTGTCTGCAGGCTGTTCCCCATCCATGCTGTGGGGGGCCCATCCTAGTGGGCAGTTGCCAGAGGGAGGTGAGAGAATCAAAGCCCTTCAATGTGCATTTAATTTTTTCCAAATATTTATAGATGTGGTATTTTGTGGTGAGGGATTTTATAGGAAGAGAAAGTCATAAGTGCCAAGATGAGGTGGTACAATTCAGCTGTCCCGTGGAAGGAACACCCGCAGAGGAGCCCTTGTGGGTTGTGCTGGCTTCCAAGTTGAGGGGAAAAATCCCAGGTGCTGCTCTGGTTGGAATGATTGGCATGCCAAAACTAACGGCAGGGAAAAAAAGACCTTCATGAACATTGACAGCAATTTAGGAAAACAAAAAGTTATAGCTTTAAAAATAAATTCTCATCAGGATATATTTTTATTGGTTTGAGAGAGAGAGAGAAACTGCAATGTGAGAGAGAAACATGAACGGGTTGCTTCCGAATCAGTTGCCTCCCAGAGGCACCCTGACCTGGGGATGTGCCCCAGCCTAGAGATGTGCCCTGACCGGTAATTAAACCTACAGCCTTTTGGTGTAGGGGATGATACTCCAATGAACTGAGCCACTCAGCTAGGGCCAGAAGTCATTCCTTTTATTTATTTATTTTAAAAAGATTTTATTTATTATCTCCAGAGAGAGAGGGGAAGGGAGAGAGGCAGGGAGGGAGAGAAACATCAATGCCTTTCACCTGCCTCCAGCCATGGACCTAGCTGGAGACCTGGCCTGCAACCTGGTTATGTGCCCTGGCTGGGGATTTGAACCTGCGACCTTTGTGTTCGCAGGCCAGCACCTTATCCACTGTGCTACCAGTTAGGGCTAGAAGTCATTCCTTTTAAAAGCAGAATGTATTTGTGTACCCAGTAGGGACCCAGTAGGAAAGAGTTCAAGGAAGGCTAATTTGAGAAATACTTAATAAAGGGAGTATTGAAGAAGATGGAGGCCAAGTGTGAGGAACCCTCAGGAAATAGCGCAGTAATCCAGGAGCAGTAACAATGCAGCTTTTTCATGCTTAGGCCTCAGGAGTGAGAGGAGGGGCCAATTGCCAGAACCCAGCACCCAGAGAGCAATTGCAGGTTGAAAGGGCCACGGTGGGAGGAGCAGTGACCTGCAGAGGGACAGTCAGCCCCAGGCATTCTCACAGGAGGATGCCAGGTGAGAGTTTATTCTTTATCTCCCTCAGATGTCCCTTCAGGGGACCTCAGTAGTCAAAACCAATGAAATTCAGCAGATGCCCCACCCCACAATAAAGGATTATTCAGTCCTAAAGGTCAGTAGTGCTGAGATTGAGAACAAAGCTGTATTTCAAGGCCCTACTTAATTTTCTTCCTACTACTATTTTTCTAAGTTAAAAGATCTATTTGTTAGTTTGATTGATTTTGCTGTGTCTGTTTGCACCTATGGGAAATGTACTCTCCAAGAAAGCAGAAGTTTGGTTTGACTTGTTCATCACTGTGCCTCAAGTGCTTAGAACAGCACCTACCACCTACTAGGCACCCCATAAATATGCCTGATTGAATGAGTGGATAAGAAAGTGAAGTTTGTCCAGCATGATTTGCTTTTAATGAAACTGATCACTTCTGATGTTTGCTACTACCTTTTCGAAGGCAGATGTGCGAGGTTTAGTTTGGGAGCATCTTCATCAGTTCGGACTGCTATAAAAAGTTACCATAGACTTTGTGACTTACAGACAAGAGAAATTTATTTCTCACAGTTTCAGAGGCTGGCAGTCTGAGATCAGGGTGCCAGCATGGCTGGATTCTAGTGAGGGCCCCCTTCCAAGCTCTAGACTGCTAACTCCTCATTGTACACTCACAGGGCAGAAAGAATAAGAGAATCCCTAGGGTCTCTCTGATCCCATTCATAAGAGCTCCACCCTCATGATCTCACCTAACCCTAATTCCAGAAGGCCCACCTCCTAATACCATCACAGGGGGTTGGGAGGGAGGGCTTCAACCTATGACTGTGGGGGCACACAAGCATTCAATTGCTAACAGAAGTATGCATCTTTCTTTTCTACTGTTTTACAATTCATCTTTTCCCTCCCTGTGAAATGTGAGGCCATAGCTACCTATTTTTAGTATTCTTGTGCTCCTCCTGTTCATTACCATTTCTCCAAGGTCCCCTTAGAGCCTTTCAGTTTTCCCAGAGCACTGTTATCCACGTCACTCAGCCTCCTGGAGAAAAATAGGTGCATCTGTTCAATTATTTGTTGCCTACACCAATTTGATTGTCCAGAGAGGAAAACTTGTTCTTCCTAATTAGTCATCTGTTTGTTATACCATCAACTCAAGTAGCAGTTGACAATATATAATCGTCAAAGACTTATTTGCTTTTATTCTTTTAACTCAATTTCTTAATAGTATTAAGCTCTCAAAGAATAACTAAAACTCCACTGGATAATATGACTTCAACCATGTCCTTTTCATCTATGTGATAATTAGGATGCTGCTTATTGCATTGAAGCAGTAATTCTTATTTTTCAAAATAATCATAACTGCTCCTGTATAATGAATCAAATAATACACTTCCTTAAGTGGTGAGCTGACTCTGCCTTAGGGCACTGATGTCCTGGCACCTGAAAGCATCCTGCTTAACAAAAGGAAATATGGCTCAAGGTAACAGCTGTCTCCCATTTCCCCTTTTAAAGAAGTATTTTTATTTAAATGTTTTGAAGGTATCTGGGACTGACCTGATGGCAAACTTAATCATTTTCCATATCAGTTGTTGACTTTTAAAATAGATGTTACTATTACCCAAGCCCTGGCCGGGCAGCTTGGTTGATTGGAATGTCCTCCTAATCCACCAGGCGTGTGCCCTGACTGGAGACTAAGTCTGCAAGAAGCCACCAATGAATGCGTCAATTATTGGAACGACAAATATTCTCTCTCCCCTCCCGCCCCCTCTCTTCTTCCCTCCCTCCTTCTCTACACTTCTTCTTCTCTCTAAAATTAACTTAATTTTTTTTTAAAGACTATTCCTTTTAAAAGATTTCATTCATTATTTTCAGAGAGAAGGGCAGGGAGAAAGGAAGAAAGGGAGAGAAGCATCAATGTATGGTTGCCTTTCACCTGCCTACAGCTATGGACCTGGCTGGAGACCTGGCTTGCAACCTGGTTATGTGCCCTGGCTGGGAATTGAACCAGCGACCCTTGGGTTTGCAGGCTGGTGCCAGTCCACTGAGCCTCACCTGCCAGAGCTCAATTTAAATTGTAAATAATAAAATAAAATAGACATTATTTAAAACAGATTTAGTTACAGGGCTTGTTCTTCTTACACTTATCTCTTCTTTCTGCAGCTCCAACTGCTGCCTTTTCCTTTTCCTTTTTTTTAAAGATTGTATTTATTTGTTTTTAAAGAGAGGGGAAGGGAGGGAGAAAAAGAGGAAGAGAAACATCAGTGTGTGGTTGTCTATCACCTGCTTCCAAATGGGGACCTGGCCCACAACCCAGGCATGTGCCCTGACTGGGAGTCTAACTGGGGACGCTTTGGTTCCCAGGCCAGCACTCCATCCACTGAGCCACACCAGCCAGGGCTTGCTGCCTTTTTCTATCTGAGAAAGGAAACTCCTTTTAATGAACCAGAACAGAGACTTAATCCCCATCTTTCACCCTTTACCCAGAGCACCCGGGGTACAACCAGCTCCGAAGCTACCCGTTCTCCCCAACGATTCTTGGCTCATCTTCGGGAAACATACTTAGGCTTTGCTGAGCCTCTGCCGGCCGGCGACCCTGCAAAGTCACAGCATCCTGACTGTGCCACCCTAATCTTCCCAGAGCTGAAAGATAAATGGCACATGAGAAGTGATTTCTTGACTGCTCATAAGGCTGAAGAATTTTGTCAGCTTTTTAATTTAAATAGAGATATAAAAATTTTCTTCTTCTTCTCTCCCTTCTCTACTGTCCTCTCACCACCCCTAACAGCCATGGGGAGGACAGGAAATGCCCTTCACTTTAAGAATAGGAGCTCCCATTCCTTAAACACTTACCATGGTCAGGCTACTCTGCGAAGTACTCCCTTTCTCGTTTTATTAGAGTTAGCCCGCTTGGAGATTACCTCAAACTACCCTATTCCCCTACTCTCTCACAGCCTACTCCCAACTGACCCACCACCTACCCCACCAAAAAATTTAAAAAAAGGGAAAAGATCACGTAACATGAGATTTCTAACAACCCAGTTCTGATGATGGTGTTCTTAGTTACTTTTGCACTGACATTTTGCCTAATTATGGCCAGAAGTCTTTGCTTGGTTTCTCTGACAGTATTTTTTCTTTCTTTGAAGAGCAAGACAAATCAATGCATGCCTTTTTGTTATGTAAGCTCTTTTAAATCCTATTTCCTTTGCTGGTGTTCTTAGTAATACCAGCAGTAATAGTAGCATTAGCAACTAACATTTATTTTAATTTTTATTTATTTTTAAAAAAGATTTTACTTACTATTTTCAGAGAGGGGAAGGGAAAGAGGCAGAGAGGGAGAAAAGAAATATCAATGTGTGGTTGCCTTTCACCTGCCTCCAGCTACAGACCTGGCTGGAGACCTGGCTTGCAACCTGGTTATGTGCCCTGGCTGGGGAATTGAACCAGCGACCTTTGGGTTCGCAGGCTGGTTGGTGCCTTATCCGCTGTGCCACCAGCCAGGGCTAGCAACTAACATTTATTGTAGGTTTATTTTAACCCACCCTCTCTAAGATCTCTACTAGATTGCGTTATTCTAAAGTAACATTAATATTATTATTAACTATTTGTGAATCAGTAGCCCAAGGCACCAGGCAGTTTAGTACCTGGTCCAAACTTGCGAATAAGTATTGGAAGTCAGATTCAAATGTGAGCCTCTGACTCCAGGGTTCACACACTGAGCAGCCCAGTCACAGGCCTTGTCTCCCAGTGGCCAAAACTGTGTGGGTCTTGGGCAAACACCCTAACTTTCTCTAGAACCTCCCGTTGCACTTCTTGAAGTACCCCACTCTGCTTCTTTATGGCCCACTCTTGTCCACAGCCCAGGAAGTGAAAATAATTGCACCACCTTCTTACGGGGTGTGTTGTGAAGCTACAGGATTTTATCAAATAACAGGTTTCAATTCCTTCCAACCTGTGCTCTGAGCTCATTCACATCCAATCTCAGTAACAGGAGTGGCAGTGGTCTTTCTGAACAGACACAAAAATCAAGGTGCATTTCTGACCCCACAACCTAGTGAAAGCATGTTTTGTATTCCCCAGTGAAACTCTGCACAGCCCCAGCTCTGTCCGCCTGCGGGCAGTGGGGGTGGCCGGTACCACGGGAAATCTGGGAGGCAGGTGATCACCCTTATTTAGATGTGCCAGGGATCATGTGACCAGAAAATGGAGGCGAATCAGTATTTCCAGTTAACTGCTCCAGAAGGGAGATGCTAAGGAGCTGTAACAGAGCATCCTTCTCAGCCTCCTGGTACCCAGCCTCCTCGCATCCTCCGAAGGTAGGTGGGTCCTGGTGCGGCTTTGGGAGGGTGGGGAGAGGGGAGGCCCGAGTGCAATGCAGTGTTGTTCCCGAGACGGGTCTGTTGCTGCAGGGAGGTTGGAGGGGAGAAAGAGGGGGGATGAGGGGATGCGGAGCTCTGCCCAGCCCCTCACAGGTGACAGCCGGCAGTTGCTTTTCATTCCGTGCCAACTCAAACCGGCCTGCGGTCCCTTAGGCTCTTCCCTGCCCCTCCCCCAGCGATCAAGTAATTAGGGAGCACAGACTGTGCACAGCTATCCCTTTATGTCTATGAAGAAAATGGAGGTAGGAAAATCATAGGAAGTGACAGTTTGGAAACAGTTTAGGACTCTTGCCTAATGGGTATTACAATGTCTATTTGGATTACTTGAGAAGCTGAACGACCCTGGTACAGTGGCATTTTTATTTTCTATATTATTGCTCTAGTTATTAAAGGTAGTGGCATACATCTCTCTTTTCCCAATGACTCTTGTAGCCTTTAAAGCTTACCTAAGCTCTAAGCTGCAGAATTGGTCATCCTCAGAAATGGGCTTACATGGCTCTTTGTGCCTTTTCAGAATCAGTGGGCAGGATACAGTACCTGTGAAATATCAGTATTTCCCTGAGAAACTAAGTTGCGCGAGAAACTTAAAAAAAAAACAACTACCTGATCAATTTCAAATAAGAAATACATAGGTTATTAAGCTCTTCCGTGGAAACTAAAAAAAAAAAAAACTATAGACTCCCACTTAGAAGGAATAATATAAAGCATGATTTTGCCAAAGGTTGGAGTACTGGTCATGGTGATTTAATGGAGGGGAACATAATCTCTATAAACTGCCCCTCTTCTTTCCTATGAACACGGCATGGTGTCACTATTACATAAACCTCAATTTAAGCATCGCTTCCAACCAGATGGCCATCATGAACCACCACCCCCCAAGAGAAAAGTGGGAGCTACTACTAATGAGTCCATTTCAAAATGTTCACTTGATCAAAGTTTTCTTAAAATCATAACTGATAATATTCATAGAGTGTAAAATCTGGAGACTTCTGGTGATTAAAAAAATGGCCTATGAAACTTCTCTTACTAAGAGATTTCTTACCTGGAAGAAAAAGACTGTCTTTATGGAAATGTCTCTCTTAGTAAATTGCACATATTTAGGATAGTGAAAGGTCTTCAAAAAGTGGCTGCAACCTAGTGCTGCAACTTAAAGGCAAAGCAGAAGAAAAGGGGGAAAAAAGAACAAGATGAAGCCTTTGTCGTTCAAATTTAACACCTGAACGCCACGGGAGAGTTTGCTTTGTAATGCAAAATTGCCCTTTGTGTCCTAAATAAGAGCCAAAGCTTCACAGGTGCTTAAGAATAATGAACCAGATTGTTCTCCTTATTAACAGAAAGTCAAATGAACTTTTTCCCAGTAGTTAAGGCTCTCTTTGGTGCACCCCAGCGAATTTTCATTTTCATTCCATTTGGCTTTTAATTCTTGAATGACTTTGTACTTGGGGGAGAATTTCTCTCTTATTAAACTATAATAATACTCCTTTAACCTCTAAACTTCATGCTTCCTAGCTAGCTAGAAGACAAGGTTTGGGGTTCCACGTAGTTTCAGATACTTAATATAAGTTACAGGGGGAATGTTAGAGCTCACCTACAGAGGAAAAAAAAAGCTTTATTTTTCTTCTTAGCTAGCCTAGATTTGCTTGCACTTGGACATGCCAAGATTTTGCAGAAGCTTCACGCAAACCAAGCTCCTACGAGAGTGATATTGCATTTGAGATGGGTTCCAATTCCTTACCGATTCCAGTTAATCAGATAGAGTGAGAAGGGGCAGAGGGAAAAGGAGTGGAGAACAGATTCTGTCCCCAGTATCCTGTCTGCATCAGTTGACAGTGTTTGGATACAGAGCCTTCTGGATTGAAAACGGCAGGAACTGTGGGATACCGGTCAATAGGTGTGCAGAAGGGTGTAGGAGAAGAGGCAGGGGAGGATGCTCCTCTGTTGAGCATGGTACCATTTGAGGGTTCTGGCAAGCCATTGGCCTGAAATTTTGATAGTTGCCTGATTTCTGTATTATTCTGGCATGCTGAGTTTCAACTGTTACAGTGATATGAGCTGAAATAAGTCTTAGATTTCATTTTGATTCCGTTTACATACAAGAAAATAAGCCCTTGTTAGAGTGAGTAAACAGATCAAGATTACTTGGTGGGTGTCAGCTGGGATCAGAACCCCGGGTGGCCTAGCTCTTGATCTTGTGCTCTTTCCTTCTGCCCCGGGGCCTTTAAGAAGCCCTTAGCAAATAAATTTCTCAGAGCTTTAAGAGAGAGAAAAAATTTAAAAATTTATCAGTTTTCTGTTTTATGGATAAAGTTGTATTTCCCAATTCCTTACAAACCTTAGACGTTTGGGGAGAATGAAGCTGAACACCACCCTCAGAGACTGCATTTAGCACAAGATGCTATCCCTAAGGACTGCACGTGACACAGAGGTGATTTGGACGAAATCTCTTACCTCACTCTAGTAGGGGAGAGGGGCCTGCAAAGTGACAAGCGAAGTCACTCCATTAGAGGTGGACAGTATTCCTGGATGAGGTAGATTCAATAATGGAGGGAAGGAACATTTCAACAGAAGGGAGTATAAAATGATAGAGGCTGGAGAACTGTCAGCAAAACTTGAGAAACTAAGAGCTCATTTTGTCTGCAAGGTAGAACATCTGGGGGCACCCAGCGTGGAGTGATTGAAATAGTGGAGAGACCTGGGGGTGAGACAAAGAAGTTTGTCTTCCATGTGTCAGCTTTGGGAAGCCTGTGTTGTGAGCAGCAATAGACTGGCAGTGGTGCAGGAGAGATAGGAGGCAAGATGGGAGGTGGTAGATCCCATCATAGAGGATGGAACTGTGTCTAGGAAGAGAAGGAGAGAGGCAATTCCAGAACCTAGGACATGGAAGAAAGGTATAGTGCTTGAAAGTTGAGGGAGATGAGGATCTCCTGCTAGGGGCCTAGAGAAGAATGGGCACATCCTCTGGAGTAGATTAGCATTTCGTTTTTCATGATTGAGAATCTGCAGCCTTGTTGCACTTGATAAAGGCGAGGCGAAGAAAGCAGGAAGCTCTCTCCTCTGAACAAGAGAGAGCCAATTTTGCAGACACTTGCAAAAAGCTAAACCCACATCTGATTAGTGAGTGTCCCAATGCTGGACCATGGTTTCTATAACTACACATTCACTGTTACCAAGAGCATAGATCCACAAGCCTTTCACTTTGTTGATGGTCTTCTATAGGAGTGGGGTGTGAAGAGGATGGTGACATTTCCTCCACTTGTCTTCTCTCCTGAGCAGCATCTGTTTGACTCTAATCTTAAGGAGAGGAAGGGGAACACCTAGTTTGAGAACAGGCGTTGGACCAAGTGGTATCTCTGACAAGCTTCAAGAAGATTCTAGCTCAGAGTGGAAGAACAGAATGAGCCTTGATTGTGGGCATGGGAGCTGGGACAAAGCAGGGCAAAGGGGCAGAGGAGAGTGCAGATGTAATCTATCCTCGTTCCCTCTCCAACCTGTCCATCCACGAGGTCCAGTGCAAATACTGCGTTTGGTCCAGTGACTTCCCAGGCCCCGCACTCTGTGCCCCCAGCGGGAGGGGGTGCTGCTGTCGCTGAACGGCCATGGTCAGCTCCCATGGCTTCTTACCTGACCTTTGCTGTCTGTGTGAGCCTGTCTGCTTCTTTTCCTCTCTATTCTCCTAAATTTTAATTGTTTAAGGACAGAAGATGTCTGAACCATGTCTTTGTAATACACCCTCTGGTAGACTAGTTTAACTCTTGAGGTATGGTTCCAGGACTGAAGTATTTGTTGAACTCCTACCAGGAAGAATAGGCTGGGAAGCAGTGAGTGCCAGAGAAGCTACATCTGTCATCAAAGCTTATGGGAAACTGGTTTGGAAACCCTAGGTGGATAATCAAAATTGTTTAGGTATAGTTTTGCCCACAGACAGAGATCTCTCAAAGTTCCCTCCAGTCCAAAAGTTCAGAAAGGAACACAGGCTTTCTATGGTGCCCTGAAAAGCATGTTTAAGGTGTCCAAACCCAACATGGAAGCCCCATGAATAAAGCCACCTTCTCCCATGAAGCCGGAGAACCACAAGAGGAATAAAAATTAAAAATTACACTTAGCGATTATATTTTTCTATGTCCAGCTCCCAGAAGTACCCAGGAAAGGTTGATGAAATTAGAATTTCTATAGATAGCCCTTCTTAAAATAAAATAGGAATGAAACCAATATAGTATGGTCTTAAGAGAGCATCTGTACATGAAGAGGGCAGGTAAATGGAGATGAGAGGAAAGCTAGAAACTATTGATTCATGGAAAGATCAGTATTAATAACTGAAAGAAAGCAATTTGAGATGGAGTAAAGCCCCATTTCTGGGCTGGTCATGGGGCCGTTTTGTTTTGTTTTGTGCATTCAACTAAGTTCAGGGATTAATCAAAGGTTGTGTTCTTAATGTAAGGCCTAAGACTGGATTTTCCATGAGCAGCCAAATTTTTCATGCATTTACCAGTTTATAAGCTCAAGGTTTATTTCTAACTAGCTTAATGGTTAGGTGGTTGATCTTAGGCTGTTAATTTTATTTTCAAGTATTACTAAATTTTATTCACCATCAGGACCTCATCATGGAGAATGTGGGTGGTATACCAGAGTCTTAGAATTTCATATAGTGCTATAATTCTGTGAGGAACAATTGAAATAATTAATTTATAAAACATAAGCACATTTTCTCCCTTACGTAACTGTCTGCATTTACACAATGAAACATACCAATGTAAAATAGCTAAATGAATCAGATCTCCCTGTGAAGTCGGCATAACTGTGTAGTTACTGAGTACATCTCTCAAGAGGATATGAAATTAATGGAGTCTCATAAATTAGTTTCATAGAATGTGATTAAACTATGCTGGGGCATGAGTAAGTAAAGGGGGTGGCTTCTTTTTCTCAGCCTCAAGGGGCCTGATTCGGCTTCTGTCTCTCCCTCCAGATCTGTCAGGTGGCGGGGCTTTCTAGGAGAAGGGATGATGGGAAGGAGTGAGTGATAATGCTCCTTCCAGAGTTAAGATTCGTCTTGAAACTGAGGGGCCAGTTAAAGCAATTCAAATACTGGATTCATTTGCTAGGACTGCCGTAACAAAGACCAACAGACTGGCAAGCTTAATTTATTTTCTCACAGTTCTGGAGGCTAGATGTCTGAGATCAAGGTGTCATTGGGTTGATTTCTTCTGAGGCCTCTCCTCTTTGGCTGGCAGATGGCCATCTCCTCCCTGTGTCTTCATGGTGGCCTTTTAACTGAATTACCTTTATAAAGACCTTATCTCCAAGCACACTCACATTCTGAGGTCCCAAAGGTTAGGATTTCAACATTGGAATTTGGTGGGGGAGAGACAAAATCCAGCTCATAACAGTTACCCAAGGAATGTGAAAGTGGATGTGCTGAGAATTCCTGTTGGATCCATGATTGGTGATGGGCCTCATCTTTCATTTATCATACTTCAATGTCGAGTCTAAAGGTCAAATCAGGGGTTCCTTGACCACCTTGAAAACTCACAGTGAATAAAGGAGGCTTAGTTTGGCCCAAAATCTTCTCTGAGTAGTGAGAGTAATAGTAAATAATATGAGTAATATTAAATAATAGAATATAATGGGTAATATTTTTAAAATTTTTATTATTTTATGTTAACTCCAGGTGTACAGTATAATGACAATTAAATCATGGTATCACAAGTGAGCCCCCTGATAACTCAGGTACCCATCTGGCACCATACATAGTTATTACAATAGTATTGACTATATTCCCTATGCTGAACTTTACATCTCATGACTAACTATTTCACAACTATCAACTTGTACTTCTTAATCCCCTCACCGTTTTCACCCATTCCCCCAAACCTCTTGCCTCTGGCCACTGTCAGGTTTTTTCCTACATCTATGACTCTGTTTCTGTTTGTTTGTTTTTTCTTTCTTTTGGTCATTAGATTCCACATATAAATGAAATCATATAATATTTATCTTTCTCCGACTTATTTTACTTAGCATAATACCCTGTAGTTCTATCCATTTGTTGTAAATGTCAGTTTTCTTTTCTCTTCTTTTTTATAGCTGAGCAACATTCCATTGTTATATGTACCCCCACTTTTTTATCCACTTGTCTATGCATTGCTTCCATATCTTGGCTATATTAAGTAATGTTGCAATGAACACAGGGATGCATATCTCTTTTTGAATTAGTGTTTTGGATTTGGTCAGATATATACCCAGAAGTGGAATTACTGGGTCATAAGGCAGTTCCATTTTTTCATCCTTTGAGGACCTTCCATATTGTTTTCCATAGTTGCTGCATCAATCTGCATTTCCATCAACAGTGCATGAGGATGTGCCCTTTTCTCCACATTCTTGACATTTGTTTTTTGTGCATTTATCGATGACAGCCATTCTGACAGGTTTGTGGTTTTAGTTTGCATTTATCTGATGATTAGTGCAGTAGAGTATCTTTTCATCTGTGTGTCCTCTTTAGAGAAGCGTCTCTTCAAGTCCTCTTCCATTTTGTAATTGGATTTTTAAAAAATGTTGAACTATATACTTTCTTAATAAATTTTGGATAGTAACCCCTTATTGGAAGTGTTATCGGTGAATTTCTTCCCCCATTCAATAGGTGGTTTTTTGGTTTGTTGATAGTTTCCTTTGCTGTGCAGAAAGCCTTTTAATTTGATGTAATCCCATTTGTGTACTTGTTTGTTTCTTTGCTTTACTTGCCCAAGGAGATACATCAGAAAAAAATATTGTTAAGAGAAATATTAGAGAGTTTACTGCCTAGTTTTCTTCTAGTACTTTTATGATTTTGAGTCTTACATTTAAGTCTTTGATTCACTTTGAGTTTATTCTTATATCTGGCATAAGAAGTGGTCTAGTTTTATTTTTTGTATATATCTCTCCAATTTTCCCAACACCATTTATTTAATAGAATATCTTTACCCTGTTGTATGTTTTGCCTCCTTTGTCAAATATTAAGTGATTATATTAGCAAGGGTTTATTTCTAGGCTCTCTATTCTGTTCCATTGATCTATGTGTCTGTTTTTATGCCAATACCATGAATTCGTTTGATCATGGTGTATGACCATTTAATGTATTGCTGAATTTGGTTTGCTAATATTTTGTTGAGGATTTTTGCATCTATGTTCAACAGGAATATTTGGTCTATAATTTTCTTTGATTCCTTTTTTTATTTTTTGTAATGTCTGTGTCATGTTTTGGAATCAGGATAATGCTGGCCTCCTGAAATGAACTTAAGAGCCTTCCCTCCTTTTTAATTTTTTTGAAATATTTTGAGGATAGGTGTTAATTCATCTTTAAATGTTTGTTAAAATTTACTGCTAACATCATTTGATACAGGAGTTTTGTTTTGGAAGAGTTATTGATTATTGAATTAATTTTTTTGTTGTTGTAACAGGTCTATTCAGAGTTTCTGTTTCTCTTTAATTCAGTCTTGGAAGATTGTATATTTTTAGGGATTTATCCATCTGTTTCAGATTTTCCAATTTGTTGGCATGTAATTGTCTGTAGTATTTTCTTATAATCCTTTTGTGGTATCAGTTGTCACTTCTCTTTCATTTATTATTTTATTTATTTGGACCCTGTCTTTATCTTGATGAGTCTGGTTAAAGGTTTATCAATCATTTAATTTTTCAAAGAACAAGCTGTTAGAGTCATTGTTTTTTTGTATTGTTATATTAGACTCAATTTTATTTATTTCTTTTCTGATCTTTATTATTTCCTTCCTTCTACTCACTTTGGGCTTTGTTTACTATTCTTTTCCTATGAGATTTTTCTTGTTTCTTGCCTTTAATGCTATGAATTTCCCTCTTAGGATTGCATTTGCTATATCCCATAAATTTTGAATTGTTGTGTTTTCATTTTCATTTGTCTCAAGGTAGTTTTTAACTTATACTGTGATTTCATTGTTAGTTTATTTAGTGTTTAGTAACATGTTGTGTAGCCTATATGTGTTTGTGTGTTTTTTATTCTTTTCCTTCTTATTGATTTCTATTTTCATTCCATTGTTGTTAGAGAAGATGCATTATATGATTTCAGTCTTCCTAAATTTATTGAGGCTTGGTTTGTGGCTTAATATGTGGTCTATCCTGGAAACTTTTCCATAGTCATCTAAAAAGAATGATCCATGTTATTTGGGTAAAATGCTTTGAAACTGTCATTTAAATCCATCTGATCTAATGTATCATTTAGGGACACTGTTCTCCTTGTTGAATTTTTGTCTGGAAGATCTATCCATTGACTTCAAAGGGGTGTTAAAATCCTCTACTATGACTTTATTATTGTTGATCTCTGTGTGAGAGATCAACAATATCCATCAATATTTGCATTCTATATTAAGGTGCTCCTATGTTGGGTGCATAAACATATACAAAGTTTTATCTTCTTGTTGGATTAATTCCTTTATCATTATGTAATGTAATATTCTTCTTTGTCTCTTATTATGTGTTTGTTTTGAAATGTGTTTTGTCTGATATGTTTGCTATTCCTGCTATTTTTGTTTTCATTTGTACAAAATATCTTTTTTGATCTCTTTCCTTTCAGTCTGTGTATGTCTCCATCTCAAATGGGTCTGCTGTAGACACCATATATATGGGTTCTGTTTTCTTATTCATTCAGCTACAGTATATTGTTTGATTGGAAAATTTAATTTACATGTTAAGTGATTTTTGACATGTATGTAATTATTGCCACTTTAATTTTCATATTTATGTTCCTTTTCACCTTTTAAAAATATATATTTATTTATCTTTAGATAGAGGGGAAGGGAGGGAGAAGTGTCATTGTGTTGTTGCCTTTGGTGCTCCCCCAACTGTAGACCTGGCCTGCAACCCAGTCATGTGCCATGACTGGGAATCAAACCAGCAACCCTTTGCTTTGTAAGGCAATGCTCAATCCACTGAGCCACATCAGGCAGAGCTTTTTTTCCTTAAAGAAGCTCTTTTAAAATTTCTTGTAATACTTGTTTGTTGGTGATGAATTCCTTTTGCTTTTTCTTGACTGGGTAACTCTTTATTTCTCCTTCAGTTTTAAATGATAGCATTGCTGGATAATCTTGGTTATAGGTCCTGGCTTTTCATCACTTTAAATATTTCATGCCAATCCCTTCTGGCCTGAAAAATTTCTGTTGGGAAATCAGCCAAGAGTCTTATGGGAGTCTCCTTTAGGTAACTAATTATTTCTTTGCTGCTTTTAAGATTCTCTCTTTGTCTTTAACCTTTCGCATTTTAATTATGATGTGTCTTAGTGCAGACCTCTCTGGATTCTTCTTGTTTGGGACTCTGCACTTCCTGAACTTCTGTGTTTTTCTTCTTCACTAGGTTAAGGAAATTTTCTGTCATTATTTCTTCAAGTAAGTTCTCAGTCCAGTCCCTTGCTCTCTCTCTTCCTGGTACTCCCATGATGATGTCCCAGAACTTCCTTAAACTGTCCTCAGTTTTTTAATTTAATTTTTTTTTCTATTTTTATTAGGTGTTTTCTGCTACATTGTTTTTCAAATTGCTAATATAATCCCCTGTTTCATCTAATCTGCTGTTGATTTCTAGTGTATTCTTTGTTTCAGTTATTATAGTCTTCATTTCTGACTTTTTAAATGGTTATTATGTCTGTTTTGATGCTTACTCTCTTTGTTCTCACCAAGTTCATTTATTCTTCCCTTAAGATTTTTAAGCATCTGTATGAGCACTGTTTTCAATTCTGTATCTGATATTTTGCTGGTCTCCATTTTATTTAGTTTTTTTTTTGTTTGTTTGTTTTTTTCCTATTTCTCCTGTTCTTTCATTTGGGACATGTTTTTTGTCTCCTGTTTGGGCTGACTTTCTACTTTTTTGTGTTTTATTTTATTTTTATGTATTAGGTAGAGTTGCTATGTCTCCCAATTTTGTTAGTGTGGCCTTGTGTAGTTGGTGTTCTTTGGAACCCAGTAGCACAGTCTCCATGATCCCCTGAGCTGGGTGCTCCATGATTGTCCCTGTGTGTGTTATGTGTACATTCCTTTTGTGTTTGAGCCTTGATTGATATTGAATGTCTGTGGGCAGGGTTAATCTCAGGCTGGTTGACTACGAGGGTTTGGCTCAGCCAGCAAAAGCACCTCAGAAGGTACATGAATTGTGAGAGGCAGATTATCAGGGAGTCACCTGGTAAAGGCAAGTAGTGATCACCAGGTTAACATGGAATCAAACTCAGTGCCATTGCTAGGTGTGAGGCCATTCAGCATAAATCTCCAGATCCACTGAGACCAGCTGCCACCCACCTGGACCTGTGGATTTTATGTTGTAGCAGGGTTCTCAGGGAATTATCAGGATGGAGCTAGTAAAGTTCATCAGGCTAAAACAGATGAAGATTTGGCCATGTGGAGGGAGGGTTTAACACAGAAATGGTGCCAAGTGTCACACATACAGAAAAGTGGATCTGGACCCAAAGTCACACAACTCAGTTTCTCCATATGTTATCTTTGGCACTCCCAATGGCTGTCCCCAATTTTTTGGGACTTTTTAAAAGTATATTTTATTGATTATGCTATTATAGTTGTCCCAATCTTTTCCCCTTTGTCCTCCACTGCCTAGTATGTCCCTTCCTCCAGCAATCTCCCTTTAGTTCATGTCCATAGGTCATGCATATAAGGTCTTTGGTTTCTCCATTTCTTTTACTATTCTTAATGTCCCCCTATCTATTTTGTACCTACTAGTTATGCTTCTTGATCCCTGCACCTTTTCCCCCATTCTCCCACTGCTCCCTCCCCACTGATAACCCTCCAAATGCTCTCCATATCTGTGGTTCTGGTTCTGTTCCTGTTCTAGTTGTTTGCTTAGTTTTTGTGTTTTTAGATTCATTTGTTGATAGTTTATTGTCATTTTATGGTTCATAGTTTTGGTTTTCTGTTTCTTAAATATGTCCCTTTAACATTTCATATAATAAGGACTTGTGCTAATGAACTCCTATAGCTTTACCTTGTCTTGGAAGCACTTTATCTGCCCTTCCAGTCTAAATGATAGCTTTGCTAGATAGAGCAATCTAGGTTGTAGGTCCTTAGTTTCATCGCTTTGAATACTTATTGCCAGTCACTTCTTGCCTGCAAAGTTTCTTTTGAGAAATCAGTTGACACTCTTATGGGAACCCCTTTGCAGGTAACTCTCTGCTTTCCTCTTGCTGCTTTTAAGATTCTCTCTTTATGTTTAACCTTTAGCATATTAATTACGATGGGTCTTTGTATGGTAATCTTTGGGTCTAGCTTGTTTGGTACTCTGTGCGTCCTGCACTTCTGTTTATTCTGTCTATTTCCTATGCCAGATTAGGGATGTTTTATTTCATTACTTTTTAACTAAGTTTTCTTGTGATTCCTCTTCTTCTTTTGACACCCTGTCATTTGGATGTTGGTACATTTAAAGTTGTCAGAGGTTCCTAACCTTCTCCTTATTTATTTATTTTTTTTTCAATTCTTGTTTCTTCATTTTGTTCTGGTTGAATTTTATTTCTTCATTATGTTCCAAATCATGATTTGAACCCCAGCTTCCTTTTGTTCACTATTGGTTTCTTGTGGATTGTTCTTCATTGCACTTTCTATAGCCTTCACTTCTTCCTGTATGTACTTGCTGTACTCAGTCATTTCTGTGAGCATTGTTATCACCAGTGTTTTGAACTCTGTGTCTGTTAGGTTGGCTATCTCCTCCTCACTTGATTCTCCTGTACTTTTCTGTCTCTTCAACTTATGTTTCCCTCTGTGTAGTAGGTAGTGTTGTCACACCTGTTATGTTGTAAAAGGGATGGGGCCTTAGGTATTTGTCAGTGCTGGGCAAATTGTTTCACCACCATATGGCGCTTTATGTGGGAGATGGGTCAGAGAGGGAAGAATGCCACTTGCTTGGCACTTACCCCTTTTCTAGCCACTTCACCTGCCTCCTGTATGCGACCAGCACCCCGCTAGCTGTTAAGACTGCAATGCAGTCTACCCTAGGCTGGTTGCCACCGACAAGAGTTAACAGCCATGAGCAAGTTGGGTAGGGCAGGGCTTCTGAGAGTTATCAGGGTGAGAGTAGTGTAGCTCACCAAGCTAATGCCCCAAAATGGGGAGTGCTCAATTTAGGAAAGATGATATATTTGGGCAGTGGGGGGAAAGGGACTCAACACAGGGATGTTGGCAACTGCCCCTCTAGTTTTCTCCCTGAAGCTACACAACTCAGCCTCTCCCCATATGACTCCAGCTGCCATCCCTCCAAGCTGCTGTCCCTTCACTGGAGCCCCTAGTGAGGGCCTGTGAATAAGAGTTTGTGCGCAGGATCTTTAAGAGGACATCTGGATTTCCAGCAGCCTTCTGTTTCACCCGCAGAAATGAATTTCCACTGATTCTCACAGCCAGATGTTACATGGGCTTATCATCCTGGCACTGGTGCTCTAGGTTGTGGAGGCCAGTATGCTATTGAGACCCCTGCGCCTCAGGGGATACCTCTGCAGCTGAGGCGTCCCTCCTGATTGTCAACTGCTACTCATGGGTGTGGGGCCAGCTCGTCTTACATCTCCACCCTTTCCACTGGTCTAGAGGTGGCTTCTGTAAAGTCTTAATTATAAGACTTCTCTTCAGCTAGTCTGTGCCCAGCTTGATTATTTCCTGATTTAGTTGTAAATTTGATGTGGTCATGGGAGAAATTGAATGAAGCTGCTGCCTCCTGCACCATCTTGTACTGTACCCTCCTCTTCACTATAGTTTTTGTAATAAGTTTGAAATTAGAAGTAGGAGACCTCCAACTTTGGTCTTCTGTTTCAAGATTGTTTTGACTATTTAACTTGAAATAAATACCATATGAATTTTAAGATGGATATTTCTATTTCTGCAAAAATTACTCATAGAATCCAAGGTACCTACCTGCTTTTGGAAACCACTTTTCTAATTTTTAGCAAAATTGTTGCAGTAATAGCACAATATTTAACCCTTCTGTAGCATCAACTGTGATGTGCCTGGCAGTGCTCTCTCTATCCTTAACCAAATCAACTCATTTAATTTTTACAGCTCCCAAAGTAGGTAATGTTAGTTTTCTCCTTTACGGATGAGGAAGCTGAGACACATAGGAACTCTATACTTTCTTAAGGTCACCAAATTAAAAGTTCAGAGCCCAGATTCAAGTACCATTACCCTGGTTCGAGTCTAAGACTTCAGCTGCTATTTTATACCCTTTCTGGACAAATTAAAAATACTCTATGGCAGTTTAGGATATATTTGCTTGATTCTTGTCTCAGAGTTGTGCTTCCTCTGAAGAGAGAAAGAAGGGAAGGAAGGAGAGAGGAAGGAAAAGAGGAAGGGAAGGAGAAAGAGCAAGAAAAAAAGAAAAAGAAGAAATAATTCCTTGGTTAAAATGATGTAAACAAAATCAAACAAATTTATTTTCTATAGCACAGCTCAGAGTCCATGACAGGTTCACGTGCATTATAAAGTCCCAAAGAGTGTAAGTATATAGTGTTTTCTAAACCCACTTGCACAGGGCTCTTTTACCTGGATCTATGGAAGTTCTCCTCTGGCCACAGGCTTTGGGGAAGTACTTGCTTAAACAAATGACTGTAAGTGCCCTTTCTTTATCTATTTCCCACCTGGTTGGTTTGGAAATCTCAAACCAATCCTCCTCATGTGTCTATTTCTGTGTTTCTGTTCCCTAAGCATACAGGGAACTGACTATATAAGTATATTCCAGAAATATGTCACATCTTGCCCCAACCTGCTTCTTGAGGTCATTGGGTCTGAGAGGTGACCCTACTTGAAACCACAGCCATTGACTGTGCAGGAATGAAAAGATAAAGGAACCTTATGCTAGCTGAAAGCAAGGAACAAGTAGCCCACCAGGAAGGAAAAACAGAAATGGGATAGTGTTATCGAAGGCACGGACGCCGGAGCATTCACCATGTATTTACTCAAACACTCAAATGCTCACTCAGTACTGGGCAACACCCTCAGCTCAGCCCCGGGGACTCCCTGAGGAGGATTCTACCAGCTGGCCCTTTAGGAGCTGAGCGTCAGCCCATCTGGATGGAAATGTTTCCATTCTCAGCCCCAGATTCTTCAGCGGGGAAACAGAAAGCAAAAAAGGATGCCCGAAAAGGGATGCTATCAAAAACATTGTTCATTTCAAGAGTATAAAGACTTTTGGACTTAGAGAGATACTTACTGCATGGAATCACAGAGGGTTTTTCTTTCTTTTCTTTTTTTATAAAAAGAATATAAATAAAAACTGAAATTCTCAGAAGCAAAAAAAAAATTTTTAAAGAAACAATATTCAACACTGAAAAACAATAAGCTATGAATCTGAGAAAGGAAAGAAAGAAAAAAGAAACAGTGAAAGGAATAGACTATTGAAAAAGAAACTATAAAAACTCGTAGATACTGAAAAACAAGGGTACAGTTGGGTAAATTGAAAATAACCTACTGAAAGAGATGAAGTGGCAATTCCCTGGGGGAGCAGGTCGTGGCTGAGTCTTATTTATTTTCATCCCCTCACTGTTTGCATGGATCAGACCCTCAAAACACACTTGTAAGGATGAACAAATACACAGACGTGAGGCCGGAGCGGGCAGCAGCACCTCTGTCATGATGCGCTCATGCCAAGCTGGGCTTTGCTGCCTTTCTTCAGTGATGCTGACCTTTCTGCGCCTGTCCTTTGCCGTCACTGCCGCTTCCTACATTCAAGAGTCCTGCTAATATGACAGGCCGATGTGACAGCATAATATTGCTACTTATAAACACCTGAAATGACTACGTACTGAGTGCTTAAATTTTTTCTAATGTTCACTAGAATTTGCCCAGGTGAGGATTTCTAGGAAATCTTAGAGAATCTTATTACATTAAAATTATTTAAATTACCATTTTATCTTGAGCATTTCCTCAAACTTTAGTGTTCGTGATTTCCTGTAAAGAAGTTTATGTACACACCTACATATGTTACACTTCAGGGAGCAATTGAAACGTGTGATTTGGGCTGCAAGTGATTTTTGCTGCCTCCGGAATTTTAGAATCCAGCCCTGGGTACGGAGACAATCTAGTGTCCTTCTCTGGGAACAGATGGCTATGGTTTGTGGATTTTTTGCAAAATCCCTAGAGAAGGCGGTAATTGGGTGAGTGCCCAGTGCTTGTCATACTTTCACTCACTGTCATCTTCTTTCCTTATTTTCACCTTTTGATCTACCTCAGCAGCTGACTATTAGGGTCCACAGCGCTTCTGTTCTAGAGTGAGTGAGGCCCAGCTGGGTAGCTAAAGGTTAAGACCTCACTTCGTGGACTCAACCCCAGCTCCCTGACCTGGATCCAACCTAGGCTGCCATCCTCCCCTTGGTAGCAGCTCCATGGAGCCGAGTGTGAAACCTAGCCCGGCCTCCCGGCTCAGTAACTTGATAAGAACCTCAGGGTGTACAGAGGCCATGCGCTCTCACCTGCAACTGCGCAGCCTCCTTTATCAGACAAGAATCCTGACTTGGCAACCCCCCAGCCACTGGGCTTTGAGGGCTAATTTATGTACTTAACAAAGGAAGGCAAGCACCACTAAAGAGTTTTGTTTGTTTTTCCTTTTTTTCCTCTTATCTCTATTTCTATAAAAAGTAACTTGATCTGCTCTAAACATCTTGGCTAGAAGCAAGGCAAGAGAATTTTAGGAACTCTGACAAAAAAGGAACTTTCTTTTTCTGTAACTTTTCAGAGCAGCATAGCCATCAGGTGTTTTTCTAAAGAACAATTAATGTTTCAACTGGCTAGTCTACTTTTCCAGGGTTGTATTTTTTTAGTTGCCAATCTTATAAGAATGATTTTTTGCCCAAAGGGCTGCTGGGTGTAGTGCCTGTCAGGAAACATTACTGTAATGTTTTGTGTGCACCCACACACACATATGCATGTGTATGTGTGTGTGTGTGTGTGTGTGTGTGTGTATGCTAAGCCTTGATTCACTGCTCATTTCCTATTAAAAATAACCTGGGTGTAGATTTTATATAAATAGCTTTTATTTATGGAAGAGCTTGGTTCTTTTTCCGGTTTCCTGTGTTGAATTGAACCTTTAGCTAATCTCGGTCCTTTTTTTTTTTTTTTAATATTTAAATTTGAGGCTATTTATTTTTCTCTAGAAATTTCTGTCCCTACTTTCACAAGTTTTGATACATCGGACTTTATTCTTAAGTTACATGTAAGTGTGTTTTTCAGTTTTCAAACTGTCTTTTTGTGACTGATTTCTAGATATATGGCTCCGAAGCCTGAGAATATACTACATGCAATATTGACTTTTTAGTATTTTATGAGACATTCTACAAAGTCAGTTTTTGTGAATTTGAAATAAATTACATATTTTTATTGAGTGCAGATCTGTCTGTCCATCAGCTCAAGCTATATCATTACATTGCTCAGATCTTCTATATTCTAATGTACTTTTTCAGATTGATTTATAAATTCTTGAGAAGTATATTCACATTTTCTCCCATGGAATTAATTTCTCCTTATAATTTTCATTTACTTTTGGTTTTATTTATTTTTAGGCTATGTTGTTAAAAGCATATTGACTGTAGATGATTACATCTTCCCAATAAGACATTTTAATCATAGAATAATGACTTGATTTTTAAAGTGCTTTTTCGGACTGAAGTCTTTTTATTTGACATTAACATTATTAACACTTGCTTTTCTGTGGTATTTATAATATATCTTTTTACGTGACTTTATTGAACACTTCTTTATTTTTTAAGATTTTTTAAAAATTTTATTATTTTCAGAGAGAAGGGCAGGGAGGGAGGAAGAAAGGGAGAAAAATATCAATATATGGTTGCCTTTCACCTGCCTCCAGCTACAGACCTGTCTGGAGACCTGGCTTGCAACCTGGTTATGTGCCCTGGCTAGGCATTGAACCAGCGACCTTTGGGTTCACAGGCTGGCATCTTATCCACTGTGCCACCAGCCAGGGCTTGCTTTATTATTTTAAGATGTTCCTTTTTTAAGCAGCATGGCTACTCAGGTAAGCAATGCTACCTGCTAGGACAGATACCCCAAATCTCACTATGTTATCACAATGAAGGCTTAAAAATTACTCCTGATTCATTACAATCTCTTTCATATTGATTTTTAAGAACTTTCCATGTTAATGTTTCTGCCTGCTCTATCTGCTAGCAGTCCCTCACAATGATTCTTTTCTAGTGGAGATTATATGGGTTTTTTTAGGGGGCGTGTATTTTGGTATGAGCTTATCTTTCTAAGGGTTTTTTTTTTCTTTCTTTCTCCTCAGTAGATTTCCTTTGAATCCTAGATTGTAGAAGTAGCACTACTAAGTGGTCACAGTTGATTCTCCTGGAGTCCTAGGATTGGGACTAGGTCTTCAATGGTCTTAGATGAATTTTACTTTTAATTTCTTAACTTGGGTTTCCTGCATCATTCAGGTAATGGTAATATAAGCTGAGATACCCTTGACACACTGTTAGTGTCTCTAATTCTCGTGGGCTGCTTTTTTTTTTTCTTTTCTTTTCTTTTTTAGGTGGGATTGACTTTGGGAGGGAATGGGTGGGTGGGGAAGAGGGCAGAGGGGAGCAAAAAGGGGATGGATGTAATACAACAACAATAAAATTAAATTTAAAAAAAGAGAAAGAACCTTTTAAGATAACATTGCAGGACAGGCTCAATCTTAGGTCCAGCGGGGTAGAGACTGGAGGAAGTGGTGACTCACAAGGCAAACTATTCTGCTATCCACCAGCTGCACTTGGTTCTTGACTTGCCTTGCGCATGCTCTGGTTTTTTATGTCTTAGCCTGGGTTCCTCTCCCCCTTCCACCATTTCTCTTCTACCTTCCCCTTCTCAGACCAGGCCTTGCACAGGAAATGCAGAACACCAGGAGACAGCTCTCCCACCACATGCTCACCCCATTGCAAAAGTTTAAAAACAAGAACATGTTCTAGACTGTTCTCAGCACTGCCACCAACATTGGTTAGTGGCAATGAGGCTTGTCAGCATCAAGGAAGTAGGCAAAGTCATATGGGACTGGAGTCACCTCCATTCCCACAGGACTTTGCCTATCGAAGGCTGGTTTCCTGGCCCCCGTGTCAGCCCTGCAAAGAGAAGTGGTTAAGGACCCCTCAGGTAAAGCTCCCTTCAGAAGTCTCCAGGCCCTGCTTACACTGGGCTGGGCTGGGAGGGCTTTGCTTTCCCGGACATCTAGAACTTCCTCCACAGGCTCAGGGGCCTCCTGGGGACCAGTTCTTCTTCAATAGGGAATGGCTGCTGCCTTTTCTTCCATGAGAAAACCATTGCTACTCTGCTGGACTCTGTCCCCAAAGGCCTGACTCTCCTGGGCCTATCATGGCACAGGAGGGTGGTATGCCTAGAGAAGGCCACATTGTCCATGAAGACCAAGGAAGATAAAGACAGCCCAGGGGAGCCCAGAAGGAACAGGTGCTGCTCCAGGAGCCTCCTTCTTTCACTCAACTCTCACAGGCTCCACAAAGCAGGATGCTTCTCCGCATCAGACTAGCCGATTGGAGAATCTCATGTAGCCACCACCTGGACTGCTGATGTGGCCACTGATGTTACCATCAGAAGGGTGGTCCCGTCTGCAGCTCCTTTGAATTCCTTCCAGAATAGGAGCTACCCCATCTCTCAGAACCAGATGAGGAGCAGGCCCGACCACAGTAGATCCTTCTTGAATATATGATGAGTAGATGATGAATGAGTGAATGAATGGATGGATGGATGGATAGATGAATGTTAAGAGAATCACTGTCATCAGGGTCTTATATGATCTTATTCATGCACAAGTTCTTATTCACTTTCTAAACTTTCCAAATGGACCCTGGCTCCTTCCTTTTCTCTTGTTTGCGGATTTGATACAAGTTGAAGACAAAATTAGGCCCCTCCCAGCAGTACCCACTCTGGTACCACTTGGCCAGACTGTAGCCCAAGATGGACGCAAGCAGCAGTGATAGCCCCACACCAAGGATCAGACCCAGGGTGCTGATGGAGTCCTCACCTTCCCTGCTGGGTGTCCCCACCACATATAGGACAAACACTCCACATGGAAATTTCCATTTTGGGGGTCTGCCTCACTTTTCAGGGTGTGTGCTCCTCTCAGGTTCCAGGTGGGCTTATCTCTGCTTTTTGTTTTCTACCCTGGATTTCAGGCTGACTGTGCTTTCCAAAGCCAATGGATAGAGTTTGTTCTCATCCTCTTTTCTTTAAGGAAGCAGTTCTTTAGGGATCAAGGCCTTATTTAGAAAGTTTTGGTCTATACCTTTCTTCTAGTACCTGGAGATCCCTTTTCCCGTGGGGTCCTAAGGCCTAAGTCCAGTCCCAAAACCCGTGGGCTAGCCGCCAATCAATTTCTTAGAGTAATTCTTTATTTCTATTTCTAGCATCTGTTTTTTTATTTTTTATTTTTTTAATTTGAAAATGTATTAAATGCTTTCTGGGTATTCTATCTTGTGCAACATGGGTTTATATATATATATGATGGTATGTGGCATTATACCTTGCCAACTACGTTTTAGCAAGGAGAGAAAATCTCAGAGTGAGAGCCCAACCCAAGGGGTTTTACATTGACTTTGATAGCATTGTTTTATCTTTATTATAATTAAGTTATATGACTATTTTTTAAGTGAATGATTCTAATTTCCATAAGTATTAGTGATACAAACATTCCTTTCAAAGTTTAACTAAAATAAGTCAGTTTAAAGAAAAATATTAAGCATATTTGCAAGTGCTGATTGGTTATAAAAAAACAAAAGGTGATATATTAATACTCATGTTTATGGAATAACTAAAAGAATTCGATGCCCTTCCTAGCTTTTGTCCTCATTTTTAAAGACATTCTTTCATGCTTTAGCAATGCAGATAAGATGTGTACCATCAACATAAACCAAGGTTGAGAATGTGGAAAATGTGTCATCTAAACTGGGGCATGGTATGAGTCAGATATGTTTTGAGCCTTCAAAGCAATCAATAAAGGCCAGCTGTACTAGTCAACATGGCGAGATTAAGATGTGGTAGCAAAGAAACCCAATATCTCAGGAAAAAAACACAGCAAAGATGTTTTTCTTGTTCACCTATCCAACAAGTTTTAGTCTGGGCCTCCACTCCTCTTTGTAACTCCAAGGCGGATTGCCAGAGCCCTCCGTGGTCCCCAAGCAGTGGTTCTGCCCACCTAATTCTTCCAACCAGAGGTGATACCTGCCACTCCCAGTCTCATTTCATTTGTCAGAGCAGGTCACGTGGCCACCCTAATTTCCCAGGAGACCAGGAAAGTTCAATTTTACCATATGCCCCAAAAGTACAATCCAGAAATATTTGATGAAATGCTTGGTTTCTAATGATTATAGTAACCCATTGCACACAACAGTTCTGGATTTGCCCTCTAGATGGAGACATGGAGCTGAGCATCCTTTTGGGAGACCAGCATTGGAGAGCCTGAATGTTGTTTACAACTCCAGTTGTAACTCAGCCTCTTCCTTAGCTCCATTTGGTGCACAGAAAACCCCAAATTCAGTAGTTGCTATGGATTGATAGGGAAATACGTCCCTTCATGCTGGACCTGTCTGTTACCCAGCAGACCCCGAGAGGCTTCCGTTATAATTCTAACACTCCATCTTGTTCATCAACAAAAACTCTGACCGCTTCATTTTTACAACTATTTATGGACCTCATGTATGAAGGTGGTTGAAGTATTTACAGTCAGTGCAACCTGAGTTCACTTTTCCCTCTCTGTCCCCACGGCCTTCTGTAATAACCATGTGTTTGTGAGAGTACCTCTTCTCTGCCCCCCAGCCCTGCTCACAGCCTTGGGCTTTTTTATCTTCCCCCACTCACACTACCTTTGGCTTTCTAGCACTTTCTTTTTTATTTTAATTTTATTTTAATTTTATTGTTGTTATATTATATCCATCCCCTTTTTACTCCCCTCTGTCCCCTTCCCCACCTACCCACTCCCCACCAAAGTCAATCCCACTTGTTGTCCATGTCCATGGTTCTGCCATACTGGGTTCTCGACTAAACTGCTCCCCTTCTTTGCCTCTTCCTCCCTCCTCCCCCCACCCCTTCCCCCCTTCCCCCTGCTCACTGAAGGTCTATTCACTGTATTCATGTATTTGGTTCTGTTTTGCTTGTTGTTTGTTTTGTTCATTTATTGTCCTGAAATGGATGAGATCATACGGTATTTGTCTTTCGCTGACTGGCTTATTTCACTAAGCATAATACCTTCTAGTTCCATCCATGTTGTTGCAAAGTATAGGAGTTCCCTTCTTTACACAATGGAATACTACACAGCAGAAAGAAAGAAGGAACTCTAGCACCTTCTTGATGGGATCTCGGGTCTCCACTTTGTGTTGCAAAGGAGCATTGAGAGACAAAGGCTCTGTTCACCAACCGTCCAGTGGCAAATACAGGCTCTACTGAAATTTTCCCTTACCTAGGTAAATCCCCAAATTATAGTAACCTCAGGTATGCTTTGTCAATTATGGCACCTCTTTCAATTAAATGACTAATCCTGCTATTAAGTTAAAAATGAGGCAAGGTAATACCTTAAACTTAATGCTTTGTAATTTACAGAGTACTTTCATATGTATTCTCCACAGTCACTTCAACATTAGATATTTATTATTTTCATTTAAAATCATAAAGATGGTCAGCTAATTTTCTCAGTTAATCAGCTTGTCAGGACTAACAATGGAACTATAATCCAGAACTATAACCTCATATCTAGGACTCTTTCAATTATTCTGTGATGTTGCCTAAAAATATTAACAAAACCTATAAAAATTTAAGACTGATATTATTTATTTTGGAGTTAAGGCCAGTACTCTTATGTGCTCTGTCAGATAGGTAGTGATATATCTTTTATTTTTTTAGGTTGATTCCTAAGCAAAGGACTAGAGAAAATAATGTCCATGTGCATTTTGGATATTTCAACCTCAATAATTCAACACATATTTATCAGGCATTTGCTTCCACCCGGTACTGGAGACATTAATGGTAATGAAGGCAGACTCAGTTCTTGTCTTCATGAAGTTTCAAGGCAAATGGAGAAGGCAATTATAGGTGGCAAAAAGAGCTCTATTAACAACATATACCATTTTTTTCTTTCAGTGTTATTTGCAGGCATTGCACATCCTTCCTGTTTTATTGGCAATGAAACTGAATAACTTGCCATTTGACAAGGGACAGAGCTAAGATTTTAATCCAACTGCACTTAACAGCAGTACTTTGCCACTTGACAGGTACTGCAGGATGCATGTCAAGGAGAACACACATAGAAAATGTCTGAGGACAAGGGATCATTGCAAAGAAATCTGAAAACCTGCAGCAACACAGGCATCACAGATATCCAGCCCTCTGGGTCCCAGGACTTGCAGAATTGGAGCCTCATTTCAGACCTTTTTCTCTTTTTTTCCCTCACCAGTCCTTCCTCCACCAGTGAACAGTTTGGTTTTGCTGCCATCCTGTATGATGTGTCTGTGTCTGGCACAGATTACCAATACGTTATTGCCTTTGACTCACACACCAAACTCTGCTCACCATTTTTCCGTTAGAGTACAGAATTCATTTTAGAGAACAGACAGGGTAGAAACCACAGCACATGTGCTGAGCAAGAAACTCCCTGAGCTTGTGTTTTGAAAGGGGTTTGTGGCATTGATGGGTAAGGACACAGGCATTTACTTCTCTTGGGATTATTGGTGATAGTCATCCTTATTTTAATCCCCTCATTCCATCTCTACCATAGGAATGAGACTGGTCTCTTTTGTTCCTCTATTTTCTCAGGTCATAGTAGACACTCAATAACATTTTTGTTAAATAAGTGAAGAAGGAGAGCTATCACTACAAACATAGAATTTTGTCTTTATCAAATGATAAAGGTTTTGACTTGGATTCTGGAGAATTTGAAAGCATCTGTGGAAGCAAGCCCCAGATCTTTGGTTGGTCCAGATGGAAGTGGCAGTAAGAGAAAGGGAGGGGCTAAAATGAGAACTTTAACACTAAGGTTTATCATGTTTAGATTAGGGCCTACATCACTAGGATTCACCCCAGATGAGTGAAATTATGCGGAAGCCATTAAGAAGAAAAAATACATTGTCATAATAAATGTGGATTTACTGAACGAGGGATGAGAGATGAAAATAAGTCATGGAGAATTAAGTGTGAGCAGTGGTCAGCTTCTTATAAAAGTATGTCTGAGGTCCGTCCTGAAAGTATCAGCTGTGCAAAGTTTTAATTATATTGACATTGGCTTGATACTTTTGGGACAGACCTCCTACATTTGTCACTATTTTCCTCAGTATTTTCTGTCCCCCTACACTTGTTGTACCAAGTGAGCTAATCTAAATGGTTCTGGGCTTGGCATTGATTAGAAAGCAGAAATGATAACCCATGACTAGAATCATCTTCACCAATATGTAATTCACAATGAATTTTTAAGTTTTTAAAGAATTGAGAAAAATAACCTTAGTTAGTACCTCTCAAGACTATTAAGCGCTTTATAGTCACGGCTTAATTTTTCAAAAACTCAATGATATCCATGATATACATTGTACAAATAAAGAGAGACCAGCAGAGTATGCTTTTCTCTGCCCACAGCTGTTCACAGAATATGCTCACATTGACACAGAGGAAGAGATATATACAGAATCAGGTCTGTCTTTACACATGTGTTGCTTTCCTGCTAAATGTGAGTGTGCATAGATCCCCTTAAGTATTTATTTAGCTTTTCATGTTTCTGAGGGTTTTTTTTTTAGCTTGGAGCATGTTTACTTATGTGAGCTGGCAGGAGAAACAACGTGCTACATGCACAGAGTAATGCTGGGGTCCATGGTTCTCATCCACAGTAACTTGAGAAAGTCTGTATCCTAATTTGCAGCTACAAACAGTGGATTCAATACATATACTTGGTTTGTTCTAAGGGAATTAAAAACAGTATCCCAGAATCTCCGGGTTTCTTTTTCAAAGAAAATTCAGCCCCACCCAGCTTTGTATGCTCTGCTCTGCTTCCTTTCAGACGACAGCCAGAAGATGTGGGGATGGACATCCCCTTTGAGGAGGGAATGCTGAGTCCCAGTGCAGCAGACATGAGGCCTGGTGAGCAGAGCATGTGTTCGTTTCCTTCAGCTGTGTTCTGTATCCAAACATTTTCATTATTCAGCGAGAGAACCACTTCCTAGGCATCTGACCTGTGAAGAGAGGAAAAAAATTAGGTGTGAAGAAAGTGTTTGGCTCACTTTGGATAATTTCAGAGTTGACTTGAATGTTGATGCTCACTAATGTGGGCTGGCTACCTTTTATACCCTGGGCCTGGGCTTCTCTGCTAATGTTTCAGTTCCTGCGATAATTGGCCACTGTTTATGATAATGCCAAATTCCAACTCACAGCTAAGTTCGCCAAATTTATACTTAAGTGTGAGAATGCTTAAAATTAGAAATGTGATATCAAGAAAGCTCAGTAACCTGAATATGGAGGGGGGCGGGGGAGGGAGGAAGGAAGGAAGGAAGGAAGGAAGGAAAAGAAAGGAAGAAAGGGAAAGAAAGAAAGAAAGAAACCCCTATACCCTTAAGGGTTTACAACCCAAGGCATATTCAAAAAGAAATTTTAAATTTTCTTTTGCAATCTATATTTCTTCCACTTTGTACTAAGAATACTTCTTTGCACTGTCTAGCTTCAGGATCATACCAAGCTCCTGAATCCTGACCTTATCAACCAAGCCTAAAATGGAAGAGAGTCAATTTTATCTTTTTTTCTAGGTATTTAAGTGCATTCTTCAAAATACTAGTCATGTGACTTAATTATTTTTAAATGTTCTATGGCCAAATAAGCATAGTAGCCACTGTATGTCTACTGCACTCTTCAAGGTTCATAATGCACTTTAGAACAGTAAAGGCACTTAAAGCTATAGTTAACCTTTATGGTAGTAATTAGCCACATGCGGCTATTTTAATTAATTAAAATTTGAAATAGATTTTCAAATTAACTTTTTCCATTACACTAGCTTTATTTTAATTCCTTAACATTTCTATCATTACAAAAAAAATTTCTGGATAGTACTGCTCTGAGAACCCCTGTAATATAGAAATCCATTGTTTTTCACTTATTGGTCACTGGAAACTTTTTTAAGAAAAGATTTTATTTATTTATGTTCGAAGAAAAGGGGATCGGAGGAGAGAGAGAGGGAGAGAAACATTAATCAGTTGCCTCTCACAAGCCCCCAGCTGGAGACCTGGCCTGCAACCCAGGCACATGCCCTGATCGGAATGGAGCCAATAACCTTTCATTTTGCAGGCCAGCACATTCAATCCACTGAGCCACACCAGCCAGGGCTAGAAACTTGTTTCAAGAACTATATGAAAACATTACAGGAAGCAGTTAGGGTGATGTTCTAGAGGGAACATCTTAATGGCAAAGAAACAGTGCCGACTTCCTTAGGATGAGACCGGACTTGAATTTCAGAATTGAAAGATGTATCCCACGGCCTTCAAAATACTTTGTGATTGAGAATCCTGAAATTTCTATTTTTAGGAGTGTTTAGTTGAGATCAGCTTGATTAAAAATTACTTCTCCAGCCCTTCTTCTGCTAAGTGAATGATACATTAGTGGCAAGATCTGTGTTACAAGTAAAGTGTGGGAGCTACTTCCATGAACCTTAACATAAGACTCCCACTTATGGTATGGGAACCAATAACAAACAATATTGGCATAAGAGGTAATGACTGCTTGGTTAAAAAAAAAATAGTAATCTGGGAGGATACCTTAGTTTTATTAAAAATAAATAAAGAATGCCAGCCAAAGAAAGGTCACTGCGCATCGTACACAGAGTAGTCAGAAACTGAAGAAAAGTATTTGGGGAGTATCTGTGAGCATAAAGATAACAGTTCTTACCCTCCCATTCCATAGAAGTAAAATCTACGCGAACGAACCATCATCTGATATACGTAAGCTTAACTGTTTCTCTTACACCATTTGCACCATAAAAATGCAATTCGATGTTTCCTCAGTTTCATGTTCTCAAACCTGAAACAGGGCCATTCCAAAAACTAGTTTTCTACCCATTTGTCAGGGTTCCCACTTATTTCTACATGGCCAGAGCTGATGAGACCTGCTGGTTGAGAAGGGAGTCCACATTGCATAGAAACCATTTTCATCAGGTCTGTCTTTGTTGAAAGGGCTTTGAAATTTTTTTTCCACTGGGGCCTACACCTGCTCTTGGCAGCCATGCATATGGTCTAATATTTGATGCTGTTTCTGTTTCTTTAGAACCTCCTAACTCTCTGGATCTGAATGGCACTCACCCTCAGAGAATCAAGCTCATAGCTCCAAGTATCAATCTTTCTCTGGACCAAAGTGAAGGGTCTGTCCTCTCTGATGATAACCTGGACAGTCCGGATGAAATTGATATCAATGTGGATGAACTGGATACCCCTGACGAAGCAGATTCTTTTGAGTACGCCGGGCATGGTAAGTGGCCAAGTTGCCAAAGTTATGTGAAAAGTGAAAGATTATCTAAGTGGTGTTAATAACAGACCTTCTGTTTTGTTGTTGGTGGCTCTTTTCTGTGATTTCTAAAAGCTTCTATTTGTATCTCAGCTCATAGGTGGCTGTGATTGATAGTTTAGAGCTTGACAAAGGTCACTCATAGCCATGGCTCTTTTGTTAATCACCTACTCTACGCCAGGCCCTGTGCTAGACAGTGAGGTTGAAAGAAAGCTGCTACCTGCTGTGTTGTTGGAAAATTGGGGCTGAGTTTACAAGGGTAAAGAATTTAATCTGGAAGATAAATTTTGAAGCAGAGAGATCAGAGTTTACCAATTTCTTTGTATAAGCTCCAGCTGTCTGTAATGTTCTTTGTCCCAGATTCTTACATGGTTGTTCCCTTCTCTTTATGTAGATCTTAATCTTTCTTGACCTCTGTAATCAAATGTGTTCCGTATCCCCACCTCTACCACCCAGGATTCATTTCATTTTCCTTGTATACTGATTGAAATGATATCATTTAACTATCTGTTTACATGTTTATTATCTTTCTCTTCCCACTGAAATGTCTGATCGATGAGGGCAAGGCCTTGATTATCTTTGTTGTTATATTGCTGATAGAGTAGGAAGGAAGGAGGGATGGAGCAGGGTATGTGGGGGGTGGGGGTGGGGTAAAAAGGGAGAAAATAAAAAGTTACTGGATCAAACAAAGACATTCCTAATATGAATATCAAATCTTACTTTAATTCCTTCTCTTGGTCAATGAAATTGAGTTTCTTATGGACTTTAACAAACAAAGTAAACTAACAAAATAGAAATAGACTCATAGATGCAGAGAACAGACTGGCAGCTGCCAGAGGGGAGGTGGGGTTAGGGGCTGGGTGAAAAAAGTGAAAGGATTAAGCAAAAATAAATAAATAAGTAAATAAATAACAGCTCATGTACAGTATGGTGATTACCAGTGGGAAAGGGGGGTTGGGGGATAGGAGAGGGTAAAAGGGGGTATAAATTGTGATGGGAGGGGACTTGACTTGGGGTAAACACAAGATACTATATACAGGTGACATGTTATATAATTGTACACCGTAAACATATATAATTTTATTTACCAAGGTCACTCCAATAAATTCAATTAAATTGCAAGATTCTTCTTTTTTAAGTGTACAAATGCCAAGCATTTGCTTTCAAAAATGGCATCATGCTGTTTCCGTTTTACAGGATCGCATTCCCTGACTTTATCATATTGAAATTAAAAGAGAGAGAATCCTGGCCACAGTTGTTGCCTCAATACATTGTAAAAATTCTTCTTAAAATTAACATTTTTCTTAATTTCTTAAACAGATTTTAAAATCTTCTTTAAAATATTTTTTTAAAAAGATACCATTATTAAATGATGCCTTGACTTTTAGGGTTATGTTCATTTCAGCAATGTCAATCATAGGAGAACGTAATAGGAACCTTCATCAAATTAGTGAATTAATTCAACTGATGGTCATTGAGCCACTGGGACTACAGAGCATGACCAGTACAGACTGAGACCCTGCCTTCACCAGCAAGTGTTTGGTCTCCTCAAGCTAAAAAAAGAGGCTACACTCCTTGTTCTACAGATTATAATGTTTTCAATAGAGGTTTTATATTTCATCTTTGTCATACTTGGGTATTTCTATTATTATCTGGGTATTTGAGCCTATAGGATGAAATACACCCATAGGAGGCAAAAGGAGGTCATGAAATCACATTCTTTTCAATATTCTCAGAGGTTCTTCCCCAGTTACTCCACCCACCCCAGCTGCCCCCCGCTGCCCCAGCCCGCCTACTAAGATATTCTCACATGTAAGAATCATGCCTTGATTTATAACCACCCAGAAGACAGCTGCAGCGCGACCCTGTTGGTCCCTCCCTCTTCTCCCCCTGTACTTTCCTGTCGCCCTGGGGAGCTGTATCCCACCACATCTGAAACTTTTATTTTTATAAATAGTAAAACTGCCAAGCTAAGTGGTAGTGGCTGAACAAACTGCTAATTAAAGCTGCCACTTGCTGACAGTTCTTTTTCGTTGATACAGTTATGCTGAAAGAACCAGTTTAAAAGCTACAACCCCACTTTTAGGACTTACATTCAAAGGACAGAATTGTAATATAACTTGAATATTGAAGTCCACCCTGATTCTGAAATGAAAGATATATGCATATTTAGACACTGTTTTAAACAAACAAGAATATCAAACATTGAAAAACACAAAATACATCTGAATACCTGTGTTTCATAAACAGGTAGACATGAATAGCTGACTATGTTAAGAGGGATGGAATACATTTTAGTCCCAAAGTATAAAAAAATGCTTGAAAGCTGCATGTTTTGGGGGTTTCCTGTGTAAGCATTTTGAACAAGGCACACACATTCCAAACAAAATGAGAGATTTTACAGCACGGTGTTTCCAAAGTGTTCAGTTAGTAATTTATTCTATTTAACAAACACTTTCATAGTGCTTACCATGTGCCAAGACCTGTGTTAGGTACTTTATTAACATTAACTATATTAATCGTCATGTCAGCTCTGGGAGTAGGTATTCTGTTTCCCTATTTTAAGATGCGAACATTGAGGTGAGGCACAGAGAGGTTAAGCAATTTACCTAAGGTCACATAAGCTAGTAAATGTCAGAGCCAGTACTCCAACCCTGAGTTGTTGTCCTTGATTCCCAGGCCATGCTGCTGCTCTGTGAATAATACTGACAACGAATAGGACAGAGGCTTTTGCTAGGTTAGGCTAATATGTCTGAAGCCAGGCCTTATTGTAGCCTCCTCATATTTATTCACCCTTTTTTTATTCAGCCATTGTCATGCCTTGAGGGCTTTTCACCAAATGCTTGAAGGACTTTCAAGCCGTTGCCTTATTTTGTGCAGTAGCTGATGATCAAACGTTACTGCCCACAATGGGATTTTGCTTATGAAAAAAATTGTGAATTTCACTATCAAAAATTGTTAAATTGATCTTTATTTCCAAGCAATTTTCTTTAATAATTGTGTCTAGATAGTTGGCAAAGATCATTCAAAGTAATGGTATAATTTAAGATTTGATTTTCTTTCATATTTACAAGTGTCAAAGGTATCAGAAATACCTATGTAGATACTGAAGGACTTAGGAGGTCAGTTGTTCTATTAAGATAGATCTGAGTTTTCTTTTGAATGTTTTGTTATACTAATCTTAGAAACCTCAGTATAGTCAAAGGTCAGAAGATGATGACCTATTTCTTTTTTCCAAACCAACTGCAAAGTTATATTTACCATGATTTAGATCTCAGCAAAGGCATTTCTGAGGGAAATGGGAAAATGATAACAAATTTTAGCCCGAATATTTCTGAGAAGAATGTTAAAAGAAATAACCATGTGCTTTTATATTTTTTCTTCCTTAGTGATGTTTGTGACTTCATTTAAGCTATCTTTTCTGAAACTAACCTGTAATGACAGATTGGTTTCCCTGGGAGTAAGGTACCCAAAGTTTTTTCCAGACAATCAAGGAGTCACTTCATTTAACTTCCCTAGCTACTATCTTCCACCATTTTCACAGTCTGCAGGCAACCAGCTTATAACATTAATTCCATGTGTTAACTCTGCATATAAACTAATCAAGCGTTAAGGTTATTTTCTCTTATCCACAGGCAACCTCATGCCCCAATGGTGTAGTCTGAAACGATGATTTTTCTTTGTACTTTTGTATGCTCAGATTTTACATTTGAATTTATTGCCTTCCTGCTCCTTGTCACCACAAAACAAACAATCAAAACAAAAGGTTTGTTGACTGTATCCAAAATGCCTTTACTCAAACAAGAAAAAGTTCAAACATAATGTCTTCTAAGATTATTTACATTATCAGGGCAAGATCATAATATAGACACCTTTCCTAGAATGTAGGTCTCCTACTGGAAGGCCACAGTGGAAGTCATCTCTAGTTAGTCCATAATGAGACCAACAGTGGATTCCTAGCTGTGTACAGCACAGGACATCCAAGAACTTGTGTACGAAATCATTTCACAAAAGACAAGAGAGAATGTTCAAGCTGACTTCACCCCTGTGTTCCAGGGCTGAACTGAGTCAACGGTCACCAGGAAGAAACCTTTGCTGTTAAAAAATAAATAAAAGGAGACAAAGAAAATCAAGCCTTTCTGGAGGCAGCCTGATACCAAAAATTAAATCCGGAGGACCTGTGACAAAGAGTTAAATAAGACCTGAAACTTTTCAAAATAGTGAGAAAATGATGGCTAGGAGGAGGAGGGTAATTTATAGTTACGGCAGAATTATTTTTGAAGATGAGGACAATATTGCTAATTCAAGGAAGTAAATAAAGGTAGCTTTACTTCTTACTGGCTTAGAAATCCTGTGGATTTCTAAAAATGAGCACTTTAAGAGAACCTGTGGTACCTTCCAGCCCTGAACTAATTTCTTTTTCCCACGTACACCAGTCGTCACTGGTGGGGAAGAAGGAGCCGCAGCAATTGGCCAGCTCTCACCCTGAGACATTGGCAATAACATGTCATACAAAGGTCCAACCTCAAACTCTAAAATTAGTCATAATTATGTTTTTAAAGATAAACTGTAGGAAAATGCTGGTGTATGCCTACTCTTAAGGTAGAGGTATCCTTTCTTATGATACAATCATCAAAAACAGAAAGACAAAAATGAACAGGGTCAACTACATAAAATACTATATTTATATTTGGGAAAAAACACAAATTTAATAGGCAAGCAGCAGACAGGAAAATAATTGCAATATATCACCAAGTTCTGTACAAAGAACTCCAACAGATCAATAAAGATAACAGCTAAGGGACTCCCAGTGACTTCCCTGTCAGAAAGAGAAACATCAATAGCCACTAAACACTTAAAAATTCTCACTGTCCTCAATAATTAAATGAATACAAATTAAAACAACAAAGAGATATGTTTCATCCTAAATGGTCAAGGGTTAAAAACTTTGATAAGCTCCAGTGGTTTGGACAGTGTGAGGAAAACGGACTCACATATATTTTTGGTGTGATATCCTCAAGGCAAAATGTTCATGAAAACCTTTGGTGCCTACATCCTCTGATCCAGCACTCCATTGTGAGAGACTTAGCCTATAGCCATGGGTATACAAATAAGGTAAGATACCTGTACAAAGATACTTACTGAAGCAAATTCTTTCTAAAGAACAATGAAAGTAAACTCGTATCACTATGGGGTTGATCAACTAAAAGACATCGGTAAAATGGAATACTCTAGGGCTACTTGTAAAACAAGCAGAGTTGCCCTGGTCAAATGGTTTGGTTGGTTGGAGCAACATCCCGTGCATCAATAGGTCAGTGGTTTGATTCCCAGTCAGGGCACATACCTAAGTTGCAGGTTCATCCCTGGTCAGGGTGCATATATACAGGAGAAAACTAATCAATCTATCGATCAGCCCCCCACCCCCTACTCTCTCTCCCTCTTTCTTTGAAATCAATGGTTATCTTCAGGCCAGGATTTAAAAAAAAAAAAAAATAAGTAAATAAAATGAGCCAAGTATATACATTAAGTCAAAAAGAATCCTATGTGATATTATTAAAGAGGAGTACATTATGGAACAAAGTGCTTGAAACATGCATAATGTTCGGAGCAATCACACTTTTGGGGGGAATGGTATGTGTGTACACATACATGTCGAAAGGAGAATACATATCTAACAATGAGTGAAAGTGGCACTGAAGATTTTCGCTGTTTTCATGAACAATTTCTGTATTGCTTATGCTCTAAGTGTATTTTGCTTTTATGATCAGAAAAAAGAATACAATGTATAAAACTTTTTAACAAAGTAGCCTCATTAAAACATGCAGAAAACAAAACAACCCCACATTGATCACTAGGGCCAATTTAGAGCAAGCCAAATAGTCCTAACCTGGATGAAGAGGGGTTGATGGGTGGTGAGTTCATTGCAGGAGACAGAATGTGTGTACAGGAGCATCAAAAGACACACCTGTGTCAGAGCCCAGAGTTTTGAGAGCACAGTGACCAGATGGAAAACAGAGTCCCAGGAAGGGAACTATGATGAGCATTCAAGGGCCCTAACCCAAGTAGGATGAGAGTACCAGGAAGGGATTCCATATGCCGATGGATGGATTTGCACAAGTGACATAATGCTTGGTCTGAAGCCAAAGGTTGCTGCTTTCCATCCTGTGTAAGCCACTGAGCCCCGGTGGGAACACAGAGGAAGCCAGAGTGAGGCAAGGCTCTGTAGGTGGTTGATGGTGCTGTTGGTGTTGGCAAAAAAGCCTAGGATTGCATCCCAAGTGGACTTCATTTTCCTATGCTAAGTCACAGGTAATTAGACATGTTTGAATGTTTCTTATGGAATTTTCCGAAACATAATGGCTTTGTTGTGGCTTCCTGCCAGATTACCTACATTTCCAGGAACTTGTCCAAGTTTTTTTTTTTTTTTAAGATTTTACTTATTTATTTTTAGAGAGAGAAGGGAGGGACAGAAAGTCTCGTGCGCCCCCAACTAGGGACCTGGCCTGTAACCCAGGCGTATGCCCTGACTGGGAATCAAACAGGCGACTCTGGTTTGCAGGCCAGCACTCAATCCACCGAGCCACACCAGCCAGGGCTTGCCTAAGCTTTATTTACTCACCCTCCCAATCTTTATTGAGTACTCTGTGCAGGTTTCCAAGCTAAGTGTGGAGATGAATATTAAACGTAGCTCAGGAAGAGTTTCTTAGCCCAAAGAACTCACAGCCTCATAATGAAATAAACAAGAATGAAACGATCTCACATTCAAGTTACAGTGGGGTAGCTTAGAAGAGTGGAAAAGGTAAGGGTCTGACTATATTTGCTTTGTGATTCTGTGACCTGAGGGAACTACTTCAGTTAGTTTCTGCCTCAGTATCATGTCTAGTACAATACCTGTTACGGTGCCTGACACATGGTAGATGCTATCCAAGTCCCGTAAACAGAGTATAAGTAGCCCTGGCTGGGTGGCTCAGATGGTTGGAGCATTGTCCCATGCACCAAAGGGTGGCAGTTTGATCTCTGGTTGGGGCATGTACAGGAGGCAACCAGTCAATGTTTCTCTCTCATGTGGATGTTTTTCTCTCCCTTCCTCCTCTCTCTAAAATAAATAAGTGTGTCCTCAGTTGAGGGTTAAAAAAAAAAAAAAGAGTACAAGTAAATCAAAAGTCATTACCTTGGTTGGAAAAATAAGATAGATAATATCTTAACAGAATTATTTTGAAAGTTATAAATACTATTTTCCTTCAAATTGCTTAAACCTACAAAGAATAATCACTGTTTAACTCTGCCAGTACTTGAATTAAAAATAGAAACAATTGTTCCTTATTCTTTTAAAAAAAACTTAACATGAAGCCCTGGCTGGTGTGGTTCAGTGGATAGGGCACCAGCCTGCGAACCAAAAGTTGCTGGTTCAATTCCCCAGCCAGGGCACATAGCCAGGTTGCAAGCCAGGTCTCCAGCCAGGTCTGTAGCTGGAGGCAGGTGAAAGGTAACCATACATTGATGCTTCTCTCCCTCTCTGCCTCCCTCCCTACCCTTCTCTCTGAAAATAATAAATAAAATTGTCAAAAAACAACAACAAAAAAAGTCCTTAACATGATTGTTCACTCTGGATGCACAAGAGTGGGTGCATCTTTCTCTCCCAAGATACTCGGTGGGCTTTTTCATTGCCTTCTGCACCCACAGATAGGAGCCTTGAGAATTTTGGCCTTGGAATATTTCTGGCCTTCAAAGTTATTTTCTTGCTTACATCTTGCTGTTTGAAAAATCCACAGGAAGTACATAAATGTATGTCCTGGTGTGCTCCCCAATAGGGAAGGAGGTTCAGCTCCATTGTAAGAGCCTTAGAGCAGGGGGCTTATGGTAGCATCTAGACACCAAGAGTCTGAGAACTCAGGTTATACCAGAAAATGTAGCCCAAAGAAAACAAGGTGATCTGGACCTGATAAATAGCCTTTACCCCATCAGAAAGGTCTGCGGTCTTCAACCTCTGTGATCAAGGATGAGCTGGCACCAGCCTACACACTCTCAGGCCACTATGGGCACAGGATGGCTCTAGCCCTGCCTCATCCTCAGCTTGGCCCGAGCACTGCATTTGGTTGTTCACTCGGTCAATAATGAAGCTTTACTGAGTGTCCTTTATGTGCTCAGGGTGGTGCTAAGCTCTGCGAGTTCACAAAACAGGGAGTTCCCTCCGGTTGACTCTGCCAGGAGACGGCTGGTTGCCGATCTGCCTCAGCTGTAAAGCTCATGTGCCTTCAGCCTGGCTCTGTGCTTCATTTCCAGAAGATTCCACAGCCAACAAAGATTCTGGACAAGAGTCCGAGTCCATCCCGGAATACACAGCAGAGGAGGAGCGGGAGGACAACCGGCTGTGGAGGACGGTGGTGATTGGAGAACAGGAGCAGAGGATTGACATGAAGGTCATCGAGCCCTACAGGAGAGTCATTTCTCATGGAGGTAGTCAAGCTCTGTGCGAATCTGGGAACTGGGGAGCAGGCAGCCATATTTTTCATTAGAAAACGAGACTAGGGTTCTCTGCAGCAGGCCATCCCAAAGACCCCATCAAGCGACCCCTGTTCGCGGGGCTGTAGAGCTGAGCAAATTACTTCTGCTCCATTCCGTCAACACTGGAAAGCCGACCCAGTGTTGCTTGCAATGTGAAAACTGTTTTTCCTACCACCCATCTGATAGCGATAATCTCCTGTGTACATTTCTCGAAAGCCATGGTGGTCCCATTTAATAGTGTCTGTTTGGAATTCAGCTGGGTGGGTTGTAGGAGTTTTTGAGTTCATACCACCACAGCCCGTCATGAGATCACCACAGTAGAGCTGCTTCTAATTCCAAAGTGGTCATTTAAATCCTCTTCAGGAGCTTGACAAACTCTTTGCAGACTCAGCTTTGTCATGTGTCCCCCTACCCGAAATGGGCTTTTCTCTGCACCCCATGACCCTGGGCCAGTTCCAACCGAAGCCTGCACTGGCTTCGTGAGAGACAGGAGAAAGAAAAGCTGTGCTTTGTATTTCCGGTGCTTTCTTGGGGCTCCAGAGCCTGGACTAATGTGAGGTTTCACAAAATTTCAGATGCGCACAGGTGACACTTTTAACATTGTCAACTTAAGAAGACGTAAATGGCTTTTTTCTTTCCCTGCTGCATGGCCTCCTCTCCGCCATCCTGAGGCACCACCCTAACCATGCCGCTGCCCCAGAAAAGTGTAAGCTGACAAGGCAAACACTGTCCCCTCTTCCCTAACAAGGACAAGGAAATGAGCATCTTGGGACATTAAACTGATAGCTTCTGTGTTCTAACTCGCCAAAGGACATTTTGTTTTTTCAATCACATTTCCTTCCATCAGCACATTTTCCACTTTCCATCCCATGCATTGCTACCTGCAGTCAAGTATCCAGCTGCCCAGGGACTCTAATCGGGACAGTGAAGGAAAATGCCAATAGGTGTCCTTGGCTGTGACGTTGCTTTTTTCCTGCTTCACTGGTGACCTGAAATGGTGCTGTGTCCCCCCTGACAGCTGCTGTGGGGCTGGGGCAGTTTTCTCTGAGGGAAACTTCTGGCCTAATGTCACTGCAGGTGACGGCCAACTGGCCATAGAGGGAACCCTTTTGTTATGATGAAAACCACAACCCAGATGTTCCCAGAATGTTACCCCTCCTTTGCACCACCCACCATGTGCAAAGAAGGTAGGATTTGTTTGCTTTTTGGAAATAAAAACAAATCAAAGGCTGACTATAAAAGTAGCCTGAGCTCATTCTAGAAAGTACCAAAAAATGTAGAACAGCGATCATTTCTACAAATGCTCACCCCTTCCATCTTCCACTCAGCACCCTTCTGCCGAGAATTGCAGGCTCACCGCTTCGCCGCCCTCCTTACACCCCTCATCCCTCCAGCTCACCCAGACGCTTGTTCTTCCTCCACCGCAGTACAATTATGTGGGCTGAGTACAATGATGTGGGTCCACTGCCTGAGTTGGGAAAGAGTGACTGTCATTAGCACACTAGGGCCAGAAAAAGCTCCTGTGTCTGCCTGTCACGCTTTCTGATAACTGAGCCGCCCTCTCCGGGATAACCTGGTTTGCTGTGCCCGCCATCCCTGCCGCCTCCTCCCCTTGGCATTAGCTCCTGTCTGTCTGTGTGGTGGGCTCGGTTTTTGTCGGTGTGACTGACTGCGGTTTGTTCGGAAGGCTACCTTTCTCTCCCCAGCTCTGCCTTGTCTTTCTCCAGGCACCGGCCTGCATGAGCATGCCTCGGTGACAGGTATCCGGCACGTTAGGAAGATGCTGCTTCTTCCAATCCCCTCAATAGCTTTTGTGCTCTGTAGGTATAGATCATTCCGATGTGACCTCTGAATTTGCCAAAGCTTTGTCTTCTGTGTTGGAAGCTCACATTACTTCCTGAGACCCTAGTGATGGTAAAGCAATTCTTGCTTACCAATGCGTTGAGTTGGCGCACGCTGGCTTGTGATGAGCATTTAAAAAGCAGCACTACATAGAGATTAGTCTTGTTTCGGTGTCTCGCATTTTGCTGCAAGAAAGTTTTTCCCATTCAGGCCAATAGAAAAGTACCAGCTGTTTGTGCTCTGTGCAACTACACAATGGGGGTGGGGCAGTTAAAAGTCACATAAATTCACTGGAAAACAAGACCTTACTAAGTGTGCATGCCAGCTGGGAATATCAACATGTGAGAGCAGTATTTGAACAAATAATTCAGTTTTCTGTTATTGCCAGAAGCCCAGAACTCATGTAAAATAGCAGGGTTCAGGACCCAGCTTTGCCACTAATTAGTCTGTGACCTTGATCCATCACTTAACTTCTCTTGGTCATCAGTCAAATCATAGTGACCTCCAATGAGCCCATGAGCAATATTCCTGCCATTTTCTTATATAAAAAGGCAAAGGGAGGCCTGGGTGGTGGGGTTTAGCCAACAGTGAGGCCAGAACTGGCTTTTATGAACTTGAATTAGAGAACATGTTTAAATGACCAAAGACAGTCACACCGAAGCATTGTAACAAGGAGTTTCCTTTTCTTGTTTTTTGTTTTTGTTTTTACTTCTCATTTCATTGTAGGAGATTCAGGTAACCTCTGCAATGTTGCTGGACAAATGAACCTGGAAAGAATGGGGAGAAGAGTTGCTGGCTGGTGTGTGTGTGTGTGTGTGTGTGTGCGCGTGTGTGTGTGTTTTGGTGGCAACCGTGACATCTTTCCTCCTCTCTCCATTCCATTCGTGGGCCAGCAAACTTGTGTTACATCCCTTTCATGCCTCTCTGTTCTGCCTCAGGTAAGGTTAACATCGCTGCTTCAGGGGGTCCCAGGAGGCACCACGGTGGGCTTGCTCCTGCACCTTAGCACACATGCCCTGAATGCCCTTCACAATTATTGAGAAGAGAGCCCAATACAATACACATGTTTAAAATTCATATTTCAAATGCATCCTAAAGTGGCTGACAGGCAACCTCATTTGAGTGAGCTGTATAATTATCACTGAACTTGGGCTAGCTGACCCCCTCGAGGATATCTCTGAGGGACTAGCGGGAATACTGTCTCATTCTGTCAGCAGTTGCTATTGGAAGTGACTCCAAAGCCTGAGAGCAGTGGCACCAGCTCTTAATTTAGAAGGAACGCTCTCATGGGGCAGTCCTTTCTTTCCATTTCTGTTCTTACCTCTCCTCCTCTCTGCCTGTTTTCTTCCTCTCTCTTCCAACTGTTCCTCTGCTCCCAAGTACAAAAAGTCATCTTCATTGGTAAATTTCAGTAATTTGTATCTAAAGAGACATGGCTGATTTAGACAATGGTCAGAAGGTGGCAAGTTGGTCGTTAAGTATTGGTAAGATGAACTCGAGTGAACATGACACAATATTCCAAGGACAGGCAGCATTGACACAAGCTGAATAACCATGTAAGCTCTCATCTGAAATACTGTGTATAAACCTCAGGCTTCTATGGTTTGTTTAGAAATTCTTCAGAAGTAGAAAAAGAAATCAAAGCAACTGATAGTTGTGTTCTTGCTTTTGAAATGATGCTTTCATACATGTTTTTAAGTTGGATTCATGTTGTCTGGTGTCTGTTTTGACGGTCACCTTTTTCATTGTGCTGAATCTGCACTGACACCTTTGTGGTGCAGGATTTGTATAGCTGAGACAATTTACCTTTATGGATTTCCATTTAGGTATAAAGCTTCTGGAAGAAAATTGTTTGGCGGAACAAATACTTCCTGTATTAAAATATATCACTTTCTATCATTTTTCTTCATATTGCATTCTAAGAAGAAGTTGGTAAATATCAACTTAATTGAAAAAAGATGGAACTAAGGCAAAGAGTCCAATAGGAAGCTCCTGCAACCCTGTCTCGCAAACATGCATTTCCTCAGATGTATACTGACATAGGTAGCATCTTCTATATGTGCTGTATACAACAACTGCAAATTAGCCGCAGGCACGAACCTATAATTTGCTGTATTTTTAGACAGCATCGCTTTCTTCCCCCACTCTTTGGTGGCAGACTCATACTCTCTCTTTGTAGAGAACATCTTATTAAACTGCTTTTCAAGAGGTAAGCCTGTCCACATCTATATCCAGCCAGTATTTCCCTGCCACGTGTCACCAGAGGGGGACTTAACGCTTGGAAATGAAACGCACTCAGTTCTGTGAGGACTGGTGTAGGCTTGCAGGCGTGTCCCATCCTCCTACTCAAAGCTTGGAGGGAATCTCTACGGAAGGCTTCTGAAGCCCTGAACTATATTGTATGACAAAAAATTGCAAGTGTTTAAAAGGAGATATGAAAAATATGAAAATACAGTGCGTTGCTACCATTTGCAAGTCTGGAAGATACGTGGGGTCCCACATGCAAGCCTGTGGAGATCCAATCAGCCTCCTCCATGAATTCCAAAGATGAGCTCCAAGGGGGCACAGAGCGTGGGTGAAGCAGAGCTTCCAGAAGTGGATAAAAGGTCCTGAGATATCTCGACCTTTTCCTTGATCATTGGGTTTCAGTGACCACACTGGTCTGCTTCTCCCACCTCCTATTTTCTCACCCCCTCTGCAAACAGCATTTCCACCCCTGCCCCATCCATGGTACCAGGAAGGAATTCGCAAGTTTTCCCAAACCATATATTTTCATAAAACTACAAGAGAGCTAGGCTTTACCCAGACCAACTCTTCTTGAGTGCGCCCCTTTCTTTAAGAGACTAGGCTCTGAATTGTCCCTTTCTTTCAGAGGCTAGGCTCTGAATTCTGTGCTCAGTTATTCCTTGCCTGGCCAGGACTTTCCGTCTTTCCTGTGCTGTCTATTGAATCTGGAGATTGTAGGGACCCTACAGACAAGCACACCTAGTCTCTAAATCAAAACCAAAATGATTTACTTTTCTACTCACTGGTTACTGAAGTGTGTGAGTCTGAGATTACATTGCAGTTCAGTGACTACATTTTCTCTTCATCACTCAAACTAAAAAGAACTAAAAATGACCACTCAGAACCATTCTTAGCCAAGAAAGGAAAACAAGTAGTATACAAAATACTTCTTTTTTAAAGATTTTTTTCATTATTTTAATTTTTTAAAATATTTTATTTATTACTTCTAGAAGGAATGGAAGGGAGAGAGGCAGAGAGGGAGAGAAACATCAATGTATGGTTGCCTTTCACCTGCCTCCAGCTAAGGACCTGGCTAGAGACCTGGTTTGCAACCTGGTTATGTGCCCTGGCTGGGAATTGAACCAGCGACCTTTGGGTTTGCAGGCCGGCACCTACCTACTGCACCACCAGCCAGGGCCTATTCATTATTTTTAAAGAGAAGGGCAGGGAGAGAGGAGGAAAGGGAGAGAAGCATCAATGTATGGTTGCCTTTCATCTGCCTCCAGCTAAGGACCTGGCTGGAGACCTGGCTTGTAACCTGGTTATGTGCCCTGACTGGGAATCAAACCAGTGACCTTTGTGTTTGCAGGCTAGCACCTATGCACTGAGTCACCAGCCAGAGCCAAATTACCTTTTTAAAATATGTATATTAGAAATCCACAAATCAGAAAGTGTTGCTAAAAAAAAAAAAGAGAGAGAGAAAAAAAGTGTTGCTCAAACCCTATGATAAGATGAATATTTATACACCCATTCATGACTATATATATAACACTTATAATTGTTCATAATGTATAGATACCCTACATATGAAAGATATTCACCCTATATATTTAAGACCCTGTAAAACATATATGAGGTCTGCCCTGCAAGTATTGGCTGCGCAAACTGTTTTAATTATATCGACATTGGCTCGATACTTTCGGGACAGACCTTGTACGTTTACCATTGAAAGATAACAATTTGTGTACGTACTTTTAAAAGTATAGTCTACCTAATACTCACTTAAAGATGTATCTGTGCTATCTATATCCATACACTTGCCAAGGCCTCCAGATTTATCCTTTCAGTTAAATATTATAATGTTAAAGCTTTCAATTGGTTACAAATGTCTTTTTGTTTGTCCCCAGGATACTATGGGGACGGCCTAAATGCCATCATTGTGTTTGCCGCCTGTTTTCTGCCAGACAGCAGTCGGGCGGATTACCACTATGTCATGGAAAATCTTTTCCTGTGAGTGATACCGCAAAGTGCTTTGAGTTAATAATGTCTGTGGGCTTGTATGGCAGATAAGCATCTTTAGTAAAGGAAATAAATGATGTAGAATATGCTAAGCCTTTTGGTAAAAGGTCAGTGAAACCTCTGTCAAGGAACATTGCTCAAGAGACTAAAACCTTTCAAGTCACTCTTGTCAATAGAACAAATTGAAAACTAAACAAACACAAACACAATTGGGTCTGCATTTCAAAACTGTGTAACATTTCCTCTGGGTGAAGTGCTGTATTTGTTCCTGATAACCTGTTCTTAATCAGCCAATGATAACCTGACTTCATTTATCTCTGCCCTTATTTAATCTGAGTTCCCCTTAGCATATGAAAACATTGTTGACATTTTTGAAAGTCAGGTTTCTTACCCACACATTTTTTTAGTGTACCTGCATTTTTTTTAGAGATAACTGTACATTTCAGTGAACAATGCTCTCAGAGAAGTCTTAGGTCACTGATTTTTCTCAAGGTGAAGAGGTAATAACACAAGCTTTCTTGAACATCATGCGCCCTGTCATTTAAATTCGATATAATTATGGTGTAGATAAAATGAAGTATTTCATGTGGCAGCTGAAAACACTCCTTTTCCTTCCTGTGATCAGATATGTAATAAGTACTTTAGAGCTAATGGTAGCTGAAGACTATATGATTGTGTACTTGAATGGTGCTACCCCAAGGCGGAAAATGCCAGGCCTGGGCTGGATGAAGAAATGCTACCAAATGATTGACAGACGGTAGGTGGACTCCTTTATTTAATCCCTAATTTTACTTTCTCAATAATTCCTGTTTCAGACTCCCTCTTAAACTACCAAAAATGCAATCACATTTCAGGAACGTTGGATTATGCAGAGTTGAGTTAATGCTAATATATTCATCGAAGTATCACTTGGTGACCCAAATCTGAATAAAGCAAATCCTTCCTGGATTTTGTTAAATGTTATCATCTCAGACCTGCTGACCAAGTCTGTTTTCAACTATGCATATGTTATTGCCCCTGGTGGTACAATGTGAGCTGGTAAACTAGTATCCATGATTCTTTTCAGGTGTCATGCAGTCTTGATCATGTATACACACACACACACACACACACACACACACACACACTTGGACTACTGTGATATTTAAAAATGTTGTGCTTTTATTTCAGCATTCACTGTTAATTCACATTAACCAGTAGCCCATATGGTACCCCTTCTTTAAGATACTTTACTTTCATTTATACTGCTTTTAATTGAACAAAACACATTATTGCCATATATGAGGAAACGGTCATAAATGTACAATAAGTGTGGCACTCACTTAGATGTATGTAACTCCTTACATAACAATACATGAGTACCCTGTTGTAGTGACTACAATTCATTTAATGACCTCAACATTCATAAAGTAGCATTACTATGCTAAAAAATGGTCCTGAAAATCAAGAGCATTAAAATCATAGCCTGACAACCAAACACTCACATGATACACCATTTCTGCTATCACTATATATGTAAGAAGATACAAAGACGCAGAGATAGAATAATTGTGTAAGTTGTTAGTAAGAGCATATTGTTTTCAAAGTACTCAAGATAACGCTTATAAAAATGAAAAGCATTGTTAAAAATATGCCATGATGGTTATAGATTTATCAACTCCAAGGAAACAACCATCCTATTTTACCTTTATTCTGAGAAAATGAGGCTTGAATCATAACTGTTTCAAATTATATATTGAAAAGCATTGTTTTTAAATTAATTATGACTATTCTATACTTTCCCTGCTAGTAATAATAACTTGCCTAGAACATTTTCTATATATTCTTATTTGGGCATATGTTTTTTGTTTTAATTTCCACTAAAAATAGGTTACAAGTAATATTATTTTCAAAATAGGTTGCGGAAGAACTTGAAGTCCTTCATCATTGTTCATCCATCTTGGTTCATCAGAACAATCCTTGCAGTGACACGACCTTTTATAAGGTATGATTATTAATAGTAAACAAAACCATTACTACTAGATTTTAATTAATTTATTTAAGATTTTATTTATTCTTTTTAGAGAGAGGGGTAGGGAGAGAGGAAGAGAGACATCATTGTATGGTTGCCTTTTACCTGCCCCCAGCAACAGACCTGACTGGAGATCTGGTTTACAACCTGGTTATGTGTCCTGGCTGGGGAATTGAACCAGCAACCTTTGGGTTCACAGGCCAGCACCTTATCCACTGGGCCACCAGACAGGATTATTTTATTTTTAAAGATTTTATTTATTATTATTTCCAGAGAGAGGGGAAGGGAGAGAGGCAGAGAGGGAGAGAGACATCAATGTATGGGTGCCTTTCACCTGCCTCCAGCCACAGATCTGGCTGGAGACCTGGTTTGCAACCTGGTTATGTGCCCTGGCTGGAGAATTGAACCAGCAACCTCTGGGTTCGCAGGCCGGCACCTTATCCACTGTGCCACCAGCCAGGGCTTACTACTAGATTTTTAAATAGTATTAATTGACCTATAAACAAGAACTCATAAACTAAGAGGACATTTGACATATTTGCCTCTGACTTTCTTGGAATGATATTTTGGACTATCCAGCAAAAGGCGATAATTAAGAGTATTATTTCATAATGTCTATTTCCACCCAATTATTATAAAACATGATCTCTATATTGGTTGCTGTGAACATAGAAGATGAAGTGCTGGGTTTCCATGTCACATTATAAAAGAAATAGACAGGATTTTTAAAGTGATATATGGTATTTTGTGGAGAATAGAAGAGGTAGAGTAACATGACAAGAGAAAATAAAGCCAACATTATTTATTGAAGGGAGTTTCAATATAATCATAATTACAATATAACCACAATAATAAAATAGTGAATAGCATTGCGATAAATTACATATAATAAATGGCTTACATTTGTTGAGTGCTTACATGCATTAGTTCACTTAATCCCGGTGACAGTCTTCTGAAGAAAGGGCTATTTACCATTTTTATTATGTAGGAGAAAAATCCCTGAGATTCAATGAGGTCAAATAAATTGTCGAAAGCAGGAATCAGCAAACCCACTTATCAGGGTTCCCATAGAAAGTATTTGAGGGTTTGTAGGCATGCTGTCTCAGTCACAAGTACCCAATCTGCCATTGTAGGGCAGAAGCGGCCATAGACAATGTGTAAACAATAAGTATGGCTGTGTTCCCATTAAACTTGATTTATGAATACTGAAATTGAATTTTCTAAAAATTTTTACATCACAGAATATTCTTGTTTTGATATTTTTCAACCACTTAAAAAGCAGAAAAATAATTCTTAGCTCAAAAACCTTTAAAAACAGTTAACAAGTTGGCTGTGGCCTGTGGGCTCTAGTTTGCCAACCTCAGGTCTAAAGTAACAGCCAATAAATGAAACTCAGGCTTTAAATCCAATTATCTGCCTAGTTCTAAAGATCACACACTTATACTTTGCCTCTACAGTTTCATCATGTAAGTACCTCTTTAATATTCCCCTTCTGAATCAATTTACACCAACTTTTACATTGCTAAAAAAGAGGCCACTAAGATGTATTACAATTCTATTTTATAAGTTGTTGGTCATGTATGTTCACCCAAGACTTACCAGGATGGTGGAAGTGACTGTATGGAGAAGAAGGTTACTTACAAGGCATAGCCGGTAATCAGGGTCAAAACTGCAAGTAAAATCGAAAGATAGCTGTATAGAGACTTGACCTTGAAAATCATCCTTCCAGAATGCACAGTAGTTGAACAGAAGGAAGTACATTTGGCAGACAGCTCAGCATGATCCCAGGAGACTGGGGGAATCTTTTCATTTGAAACCATTGGAGAAAGTTCGATGCTTGATCAAGTTCCCTTTCAAGTGGAATAATACATTTTTAAAATTAGCTTGCAATTATGCCAGTAATAGAGAAATGTGTTCTTATAAAACATCTAATCATTACAGATAAGACCAAATTTTTCCTTCAGCAACTACCAATTCCTATTTCTAACTTTCTAGCTCTCTTCCTCAGAGGTACATTTCTTTCTTTTTCCTTCTGTTTTTTTGTTTTGTTTTGTTTTGTTTCATTTTTAGGATTTTATTTTTACTTTTTAGAAAGAGGTGAAGGGAGGGAGAAAAAGAAGGACCTAGCCCGCAACCCAGATATGTGCCTCAACTGAGAATTGAACCACTGACCTTTTGGTTCATGGGCTGGTGCTTAATCACTGAGGCATGTCAGCCAGGGCTAGAGCCACATTTGTTTATCAGTTTCAGCGGTCTCCTTCCAAGTTATTTTCTATGCATTTAACATACCCAGAATGATAACATGTAGATGGAAGTGGTTTGTCATCCAAATTCAGTCACTGGAACGGTTTCTGACCTTTGGTTCCTTGGGAAGGAATTCTCAGACTAAAGCTTTACCCACAAAGTGCTTAAAATATCAAAATAAAACTAAAACTGAAAGAAAAAGAGGAGACTGGGTTTACATATATTTTGAAAATATACGAATGACAAGATTTGCATTTGTTAAAAACAAATAAACAAGCAAACAAACCATCAACCGATGACATGCAGAGTGGCTGAACCATGGGAAGTCATGTGATGCATGGTCACGAGTGTGAGCTCTGTGGTCAAACTGCACCTGTTTAAATTCAGGCTTCACCACTTACTGATGGCAAATACCTAACTCCCTCTGTCTCAGTTTTCTTACTTTTAAAAAGAGAATAGTAAGCACCAAGGACACTGGACTATCCTGAGAAATGATTTCAGGTCTATAAACCACTTAAAATAGTCGGTGGCACACAGTAACACTCAAATAATGTAGCCTTGCTTCTCAGTATGAATGCTGGGGCAAGGTGTTGAATGCAATACAGTCAGGGTTTTCAAGAAGAGGCAGTGGCCTGAGGAAGCATGCAAAAGCAACTAGTCATGTATTTTCTTCTCTTCTTCTTGTAGTTCAAAATTCAGCAGTAAAATTAAATACGTCAGCAGCTTATCGGAGCTCGGTGGGCTGATCCCGATGGATTGCATCCAGATTCCAGAGAGCGTCATCAAGTAAGTCCTGATGGTTTCCAAGCTTTGGCAAGAAATATTGCCTGTTTGGGAGAGGAGACTGGAAAATAACTCATTTCTTAAATAGTGAGGAAATGACCTTATCTTATGTTTAAAACAAATGTTAAATATTCTCCAAACTTGTATTTGTTTTTCTTAGAACCCAGCAAAACAATTCTGCTCTTTCAGATCCTCTTTCACATCATCTCTTGAAATGGTTGATTATTGCTCATTTTCCCTTTGAATTTTACAACAACTTTGGAGAAAGAATACATTTAATATTAATCAATACATCTGTTACTTGTGTCTCCTGCTCCACAGAGCCACCATAGGGTGTGAGTGTAGTTTGGATTTCTTTATCATCTATATAAATTTATTTGTTTGCAAGACTCTACGAAAACAGCAAAAAATACCCTAGGGCCCTTTCTCTGTTTTCTTTGGAATCCTTTTTCTTCACAGTTCCCTTCAGGTGAAAAATAAGGCAGAGTGGTTAAGTGGCGCAGTAGGTAAAGTGCACTTACTCAGCCCAAGGCAATGCCCCAGCGTTGATGCCGAACATTGCAGGAGTATGCTACAAAAACAGACAACCACTTGGAGCTAGGACTTCAAAACGGGACAGAGGGAGAGTGAATCTCCTATTTGTTTCACTGTTGCAAGGAACCATGGCTTTCTGTGGGTCATGTTTTTCTTTCACTGCCCCTGATTTACTAGTTTTTTATTTAAATAGAATTGATAGAAAGGTTACCATCAGCTCAAAGAAAACAAACAAGGGCATCCCATCTTCCTCCGAAAGATGAATAAGAAAATGGACCTTCTACACTGGACACCCCCAGGGGGGTGAAAAAGACTCCTCACTTTAAAAACAAAAGGCACAGAAACTGGAAGGGAAGTACTCTCATATAGTGTTTATTTATGCTGCATGGGGCATGCAAATGCTCTCTTTATATCATTTACAGATATAAGAAGATAACTTGATAAAGAGAAATTGTTCATGCAAAGTATAAGTAGGAACAAGGAAAGATGGAACAAGAATTTAATGTAATCAGCCTAGCACCCAGATCCCCATGCCCTTTTTCAGTAGCATCCTTCACCTCCTTTAATGTCTTCATCTGAAGCCAAAGCTCAGGAGTAGATGCATTTGATTTTCCTACATCTTAATATCAGGCATGAACCCAGAATGCTGACGGAGCTTAGACTAGCTGGTTGGCTCAGCCGAGTTAGGCAGAGGGTTCATAAGGCCCTAGCAATGGCTTTCATCTTCTTCAGCTTCTTAAGGTTCTCATGTTGAGCACACCTCAAAAAGGTGCACCCCACCTCAAAGACCAGCTCCTACTCTGAATAAAAAGCATTGGAGCACCCACTTCCTGTAATACCGCCTCTACTTGCAAAAGATGATGAGGACATTTAAGTGGAAATGAGCATTGTCTATGCAGCAATTTTCAACCAGTGTACTGCAAGTATTTTTAAAACACATGATGCTTAGTTAGGGGCACTGACCTCTTTTCCCTTAGATTGTGAAATTTAAAAATGAGAACAACCATGAACATGGACAACAGGTGGGATTGACTTTGGGAGGAATGGGTGGGTGGGGAGGGGGACAGAGGGGAGCAAAAAGGGGATGGATGTAATACAACAACAATTTAAAAAAAAGAGAGAGAGAGAGAACAATAAGGCGCCAGCCTGCGAACCCAAAGGTTGCTGGTTTGATTCCCCAGCCAGGGCACATAACCAGGTTGCAAGCCAGGTCTCCAGCCAGGTCTATGGCTGGAGGCAGGCGAAAGGCAACCATACATTGATGTCTCTCTCCCTCTCTGCCTCTCTCCCTTCCTCTCTCTCTGGAAATAATAAATAAAATCTTTTTTAAAAAATGAGAACAGCCAACATAACAATAGCTGTCCAGTGTGAATAAATCAAAACTATCCTTATTTTCGGTCAGGTCAGCAGAAAATATATCTATTGGTGTGCTGCAGAATTTTAGTATTTAGTCGACATGTGCCATGATATGAATAGGGTTGAAAATCACTGCTCAAGGTAAATGCAGTAATACTTCCATGGTGTGCCTCTTGTAAGGTAAGAGAATGGGCTTTGGAAGCTTAGCATTAGAGTTGAAGCCTCCTGCCTGCTTCTCAATGTCTCTAAAACTTTAGGCAACTAAATAAAACGCTCTGTCTGTTTGAACCTCAATGCACTGAAGAAGTAGGCACAGTTCATGGAACGGTCCTGAGGACTGAATGAAAAGCATTCAGAAAGCCTCCCAGCACAAAATTGGTGACCCAGAAAGTTACTTATTATAATCATGTTGCTTGTAGAGACTCATTTCCCATCATATGGGAAAGTTGAACATGTCAGAGCACTTTTACTCACCTACACACTTTGCAAGGGATCCATTAAAAACTGATTTTAAGGCCTTGGCTGGTGTGGCTCAGTGGATTGAGCACCGGCCTGAGAACCCAAATGTTGCTGGTTCGATTCCCAGTCTGGGCACATAACCAAGTTGCAAGCCAGGTTTCCAACCTGGCCTCCAGCTGGAGGCAAGTGAAAGGCAACCATACATTAATGTTTCTCTCCCCTTCTTCTTGCCCTCCTTCTCCTTGTTCTAAAAATAATGAATAAAATCTTAAAAAATAAAAAAATGCACCGACTTCAGGAGGAAGAGTTCTGTTTGGGAAGATTTTCTTCTGGAGGAAAAACGTTACAACCATGCGTGTCCTCCTCGTGTATCCGTATTATCTCCCGTCTTCTGTAATCCATCTCTGGTTGTCCTTTCTGTTGCTTTCGTTACTGGCCTTCATTTTCATGTTACACCATTTTCAAAGTGGTACCAGCCATAGCTCCTTCCTATTACTGAATAACATTCAGAGGATCCGATCTCAGCCAATCCCGACATGGGTATTCGGCTGGGATGGAGCCTGTCATCCAACAGTTTAAATGAAAGAAAACTTGCCCAATCTGGAATCAGATTTAGAGTCAATGATTATAGTCAATTCTTGCTATTTGCTATGGTGATGTTCCAGAGCACCAAACAGCAAATACTAAACTGCTGTTCTTAAAGGAGATACAAGGTTAGGTTCCTTCTAGCCTCTGGTCACATTTTCATCAACAGTTAACACATAACCTTGTTTTATGTGTTTCTGTTTAAAAGTAATGTATTTGATATATATTGTTGATTCATTACTATTGGACTCATGGCCAACAACACATAAATCATGCCTAAACAAAGAGTATCTAACAAACATATATTCTCCATAAGGTACATCACAGCCTTCTTGTGCCTAGAATCACTATACAGAATTTTATCACTATGTTTGGATCCACTTTAAATGGCAAAATAGCAAACAAAACAAAACAAAACAAAAATCCCCAAAGCATGGCACTTAATAGGTTGCAAAAAATGACACCGGTTTACAGCAAGAGAACTAAAACTAGAAGGCAGAGCCTTCAGCTGGGGAAGTACATATCAGGTGACACAATTTTTTTTTGCCACTAAGAATGTCTTCAAGTGATCGTGCACATGCCACAGATATTGATTTGGGAATTATAAATGAAGTTTATCAGGCAGGCAATTTGCAAACGGAATTTGCAAATAATGAGGATTGGCTGCATATAATTAGAAATTCTAAATCATTGATTATATCTAATACAAAGAAGATTTCTCCCAAAAGGCAACTTGATGATTATTTGGGTAGGCTTCTTCTCTCATGGTGTGACCATTCCTTCAAACATTTACCTGTCATGTTTTTTGTCTGTTGACTCATTCTCCTCACTGCATCCATTTTTTATCTCATAAGGTACGATGAAGAGAGATCTTATAAGAGAAGCGTGAGGTAAAATCTCCTGCTGGCCCCTCCATGTGTGTGCAACCAGTGTCTCACTCGTGGGTGACCTCAACATGCTGCTAGAGCAAGAGGTCGTTGTATCAGTCCTTGGTGTGTACCATCCCCGTCTTCGTCTTGTGTGTAAAGCTGTTGAGGTCAACCTGAGTTGCAACGGCAACTACTAAACCAGGCACATCCCTGACATGGCTCAGGCTGCAAGCTGACTTTCACTGTACCCAACAGACTGATGTCTTTTCAGCTGTATCCGGCCAGCATGTTTCTCATCTCCTTGCAACGTTTATATTCACCTTTACAAAGGAACCTGCAAAGTAAACACATGTAAACACTGACTAGGAGGAAATAGTGCCATGTTCAGTCGAAGGAGTGTCCCTTGGTGCTCCAGGTTTTTAAAAGCATATACATTCCACTTCTGTTTGGCTCTGCTTTGCTGGGTGACTATCTCATGCTCTGCTTGCTTTTTTGTTTTGTTTCGTTTTCTACGCATAATTTTTGCTTATGCAGACTGGATGAAGAACTGAGGGAAGCATCAGAAGCAGCTAAGTAAGACTTGGTTTCCATTCTGCAGCTGGTGTGATGTTGGCTTGCATCTTGGGAATGAGCTGGGAGAGCCTGCATGCCTGGTATTGTAGTTTTGCATCCTGATAATAATGCTGCCCTTTCAAAGTTTCCTTTGTCCCATGCTAGATGCAATTTCAGCTATTTGTACTACAGTCTATTTCCCCATGATCTTGGTTATCTTGAAGAGTGCATTTGTTAAAGTTGTTTATTTTTTTTTTAATGTACACGCAATTTTACACACCACAGCAAAAGAATACATCACAGGTACACACACAGCATATGTATATAACACATATAGTATGATGGTCATCTGGCTGTTACACTGATGCCTCAAAACCTCACTGGTGGGTGGAGAGAAATGGTGGCAAGTGGAAATTTGGAATATTTTTGGAGAACCAATTTAATGACTTTCTAATTTTTTTTAAACACCTTATTTAGTCACTTTGGAAATACTGCTTAACTGTGTTTGAGCTATTCAGATAAATTTTTAAAATATTGCTCGCTATTGTTAAAATAAAATTTTCAAAAAGGAAAAAAATCGTAACTTTAATGCAAATATAAAATGAATTCATGCCAATGGTTTTATTCAACTAATTACTTACTGAAGAAATCAGTGAGGTATTAACACCAGTTTCAAAGGGCATTTAGGAAGCTAGATATCAATGGGTAATTTATAAAGGGATTGAGATAATACAGTATTGTTGGTTTAGATATAAAATTGATTAATGTTCAGCAGGGCAAAAAACAGCCTCAGGGTTATCTTATGTGTTGGATAAAAAATTATTTGCATTTCTGCTCAACAAAAATCTAAAAGTTAACCTCTGGCCCTGCAGAGTTATAAAACAGCCCATCAGTCAAGAGTCAACTCAGCACTGCTTTGAAAGAACATCCAGTAACTTCCTTTTTTAATTTCCAAGTTACAACGTTTTTCTGGCACTATATATTTGCTTGCTGCATTGAGCTGTTTCTCCATTTCAAATGTTGCTTACACTTTTAGTTTTTATAACCAGTTCCCATTTTAATGGGTACTGGATAAGCAGAAAGTCTGGACAATGTGCAAACAGCAACAAATTCTGGAAAAATCAGATCTTAATCAGTGAAATTTCCCTGCGAAAGTGAAATGCCAACTCCTCATGAAAATAATCCATGTAGACTTTAACCCCTATGGCCCATTTTTTTTTTTTTTTTTTTATTGCAAATATCCTGTAAATTTAGATTTGTTTACAGTGTGGATTTGGGGGGTTAAAAATTCAAGGAAAAGTTTTTACTTTAGAAAATTTACCTTTAGAGGAAACTAATGGTAAACTTTTACCATTACACCATTCCTATCCTCTAGTTTTCTTTTAAAATAACTGACACCCAGTTAGACTAACAACACTTAAAATTATATAAGTTTTTACTCTAACAAAACCTGCTTAGTCTCTAACTCAACTGTTAAAAAACGAGAAGTTGTGGAAGGAAGGTATTAGGGATCAAGGAACCAAATGATGGTATTGTAAGGGGGATGTAAAGGGTTAACGGGGAATGTAAGGAAGCCCCCGTAACGGCCTGTAAGGGGGATGATAAGGGTTAACGGCCTTGGCTCTTGGGCAGCAGGTAGCTTGAGTGTACCGCCTTGGCTCCTGGACGGGAGCCAGCTGTAGCCAGCTTGAGTGATAAGAAAGGCGCTGAAAAACTAGCTTTAATTTCTATGCCTGTTTCTGTAACCTTGCAAGGCCAGGGAGTGAAACTTCAACTATAAAAGTTGCTTTTTGCCTTAGCTCAGGGCCCAGAATTTGGAGAGCAGCTTCTCCTCTGGGACCGCGCGTGAATAAAGGATCGTACTCCTGGGCTTCCCCAGTGTCTGGTCGGTTTCCTTCTGAATTCTGATAGAACAGTCTGAGGTACCCCTTTAGCATCACGATGGGATGAGATTCCCCCAAAGAGAAACAGCAATAAGTTTCTTTCTAAGATTCTTTCTTTTTAAGGATAACATCTTTATGAAATTAGAAAGTTGTTTTCAAGATAAAAATAAGGGGAGGTGACATCAATAATTTTCCAGCCAAACCCATTAGAAAGGCTTATTGCCTTTTTTTAATGACAATAAGTATCATAAATCTTGCCTTCATCTGTAGACTTTCCCTCAGTATTTTACCTCTTCCTGCATAGCTACCGTAGAGAACAGTTGTCATATTTGGTTTAGTTGTGTAGCTTTCTCTTTTTTTCTCTCAAATTCTCATTTTGTTCTCTTTCCCACCCTCCATATCCCCTTCCCCCAGGTTTCTAAATGGTCTCAGACAGAGAAGTCTTGATCTTTTCCCTAAAAGAAGCACCAAGCTCAAGCCCAGTAGATAGTTGATAACCTGGAAATTTTCTGCTACGTAAACTGACCGTTATGCATGAGATTAAGATTATTGCTTGGAGCAGTGGTTCACAAACTTTACTAAGCATAGGATAACCTGGAGCACTTGTTAGAGCACGGTATCCTGGGCTTCGCCTACAAAGTTTCTGATTTAGCAGCCTGAGAATCTGTATTTCTAACCAGCTTGCAGCCAGGCTGGTGCGCAGACCTTAGGACCATGCCTTGAGAACCGCCTGCCTCCTTAAAACAATTGGCTGAGTAAAAATAATTAGATTTGTCTAAGGGGGTCTATGCTCTGACTCTGGATGTAGTCCCTAAGCCACCTGTCTGAATTCTGCTCCAATCGACCCCCATTCTTGGGACGGTGACATGATCTGTATGAGAACTTGATACACATGAGCTCATTTGAAAATGTATGAGGAGAAAGAATGTTACTCTGTTGACCCCACAGATGACTGAAATGCCTCTGTCCCCTACTCTTTCCGCATACTAACTGCATCTTCCTTCAGCCTCTACAGCAGCCCCCAGGTCCTTGGACAGACTATATATGACAGTTTGGGGTTCAGAATATACAATCGCTACAAATCTGTGGTTAGAGCGTAAGCGCCAGATGATCCAGGTTCTTTCTATGGACATATAGTGCCCCCTGACTTTCTCCATGACCCTTACTGGAAAACTTCAGGCTGGTTCTAACCAAAGGCAAATAAATATATACCCTGCCAGGCAACAAAATTTGCCAGTCTATTGTTTTGCTTTATGCCCACCAGTGTTTTCAAACATTCATCCTCTGCCCACATACACACACGACCACCACCTCTACTGGGCTTTCAGAAGGTAGTTTCCCAAGTCTGCCTTATTATTTTTTCCTTAAAACTTTAGATCTGTACAGAAGAGAAGCTACTTTTGAAGGTTAAATTATATATAGGGAGCCATTGGTGAAGAATCTTCTGCTGCCTTTGGAGTGGCAGTGTTAATGGATGGCAAATTGCTGTTTACTTTGGAAGGAGTATATGCAAACTTAAAAACCAGCAAGTCTAAGTTTGGAAAATTGCTCATTCTTGGTTCCCGCCCAGCTTTGCTAGGTTTTTCTAGCACACTGTCAACACTAGCCTGACTGTCCTTGTTCATTAGAGTTGCTAAACATACTCCATAAAAATACCAGACCCTCAGAGGGAAGGGTGGGAACATATAAGGGATAAAACCTTCTGCCTTCCCAGGGAGAGATAGATAGCCATTTAAAAACAAAACAAAACAAACAAAAAACCCCTCTAATGTTAATAGCTAAAACTAATGTAATGTAAAATTATTCACATTACAAAAAAACTCTCATATGTAAAAAAGGATCATAGAATCCCTTTAACTAGTGCTTGTTTGCCAACAATAAGACTTAACAAAGGAGATAAAGTAAAAGTGTTAATCAGAAATTAAGAGAGAGCAAGTCTGAGGCTCTGGCTGGTGGCACAATGGATAAGGCACCAGCCTGCAAACCCAAAGGTCACTGGTTCAATTCCCCAATCAGGGCACATAACCAAGTTTCAAGCCAGGTCTCCAGCCAGGTCGGTAGCTGGAGGCTGGTGAAAGGCAACCATATATTGATGTTTCTCTCCTTCTCTGCCTCTCCCCCTTCCCCTCTCTTGAAAAATAATAAATAACATCTTAAAAAAGAAAGAAAGAAAAAAGAGAAAGCAAGTCTGCAATTTGCTAGCAGAGGAATTGCATCAACATGGAATATCAAAAGCAGCCAAAATTATACCCCAAAGAAGCATAGACACATTCACACACGATAACACAGCTTTTGGTTCATGATTTTGTATGGTTACATTTTTCTTTTTGGACACATTCAGTTCTGGTTATTGTTAGGGTTCATTTGTTTTACCCAAACACAGCTCAGCTATATTGTAGCATGTGTTGTATTATTTTTTCTGAAACGACGACAAGGAAAGCCGACATGGCATTTTTCCTGTTTGTGTCTTGGAAAATCCTCATTCTTGTGAAAGTGAAAGATAACTGCTTATACGTAAATAAAATTAGACTGCTTGAGAGGGTTTGGTTTTTGTATATAAAATATTATACTATTTGAGTTATACATAAAAATTTGCAATGTGTTTCTGAATAAGATAGATTGAAAACATCAGAGAAAATATGGTAAGAACGGAAGAGCCCACTGGAAGTGTTTGGTATTTTTGATCTTCCTCTTATGTTTTTCAATGATGGGCAATATCTGCATTTCCGAACAACTGACCTGATGGTAAGAGTCACAGCTTAATCTCATCATCAATTCAGGTGTAAATGCTTTCAGTATTAGCTAAGGGACTACAGCCAACAGTTTAAAATGCCCAAATCTATTGTGCTTGCAAAGGTAACAGTGGAGAAAATGTTTACTGCTTCCTGTTTTTTCCATGCACTCAGAACTAGCTGCCTTTACAATGATCCAGAACTGTCTTGTATGGAGAAAGAGTAAGAATTCACCATCAATAATAGCTGTGTGGTAACCTGCAATTGTTGTCTGGCTGGGCTCTGAAAGAAACAGATGTGTTGAGGATTGGGTAAACCTCGTGCAGATGTTCAGCTTTCATGTTCTCTATTCCAAGAATTAGAAACTTAACATGAACTGTGCCAGTTTAACACTATCTCACTCATCGCCATTAAATTCCTTACAGACAACTCTGTTTATCCTTGGCATTCTATTTTTCCAATCCAAATATTAGGAGACAATTAATTTAGAGCCAGTTATAGGAACAGGTGGGCAAGAGGAATGCAAGTCAGCTTTCCGAATTAACATCCTCTATTTTAATTAGTGAAAGTTGACACTTCCACTTGAACTTAATGGATAGGATAGGAAGGGAGATGTTTTTGTTTTGAAAATTCCAAAAGCAGTTGAGTCTGGGTGGGCTGGAGGAAAGATTCTGGTCCATCTAGTCCCTTCCTGTGAGAGACAGAAATCAAACACAGGTTGAGTTCTTACCACATGTCAAGTTCTGTAAAAAGCTTCACACGCGCTGATTTTCATTCTTAGAATAAGCCTTTGGGGTCCATATCATATGGAAGAAAAGAGCAGCATAGAGAGGTTATCTGACTAGCCCAGAGTTTTACAGTTACAAAAATGGCTCAGAGCTGAGATTTAAATCTGGAGTGCAATTTCAGTGACAGTGGTTCTGAAATCAGAGGGAGGTGGACTTAATGCTGCAATGGCTGTGCAATCTCTGATCTAACCAAAGACGAGAGAAGACCAAATGAGGCACTTAAGAGTTCATTATTGGCCATGTCAGTTTCAGGGACTGAACTGTGGCTGCCAATTCACTCTCAGAGGGAACTGGGCCATCCCGTTAGGGGCTCCTAACCTGGGTTGAGCTGTGGCTGATTTAACATTGTCCTTCTTTCCAGGAATTCAAAAGGAGGGGCAAACATCAGATTTAAGTGTATCAGCTATTGTCACATTTTGTTTTCTTTAGCTCCCCTTCCCCTGAAGGTCATAAGGGAAGTTGGAAAATCACAGCTCCACAGTCACTATGGTGACCTTACAGTTTAAAGAAGTTTATGGACAAAAACTCCAGAGAAAAGGTCCCAACTGAAAAGTATACAAAGAACAAAGGCTGTCAGGGAAACTTTGGAATCATACAACTGTATTTCTGAAGGTTTCAGTTGTCCCTCTTCTTTAAGATGAGGATAGTTTGCTCCAATTGAACTACCACGCAGGAATTCTGCAAAGCAAAAATATCTCTATCCCTTAGTCCACCATCATCCTTCTTGCAAATCTTTCCTTTCTCAGCGAAACAGCGCTCCCTAGAGCGGAGTCCTGCACCTGTCATTCATGAGCTGTGTGGACGGATTATCCTCGCTGGCCTGCCGCTGTTACATCTGCGGGTTTACCCACTCCTTTGTCTACCTTGTCTGTTTTGTTCCTCATTTGTATCTAGACCCCTTTGGGTTGGGGAGCACTACTGCCTGTTTAGGTTTGTCCCAGGGCTGGGAATGAGGGGTGGAATGGATGCTGTAAATGCTTGAAGTTACTTCCCACTTCTCAGGACAAATTCTCCCTGCTTCCCTTTCCTTCAGACCTTTCTTGCATAAGCTGTTACCAGGCCATGATCCTGGTGCAGACTATGAGATTTGGGAGAAGGGGCAAGAGTGGCTAAGAATTTTTCTACTGACTTCCAGCCCTGGATTTCTGACTTTCCTTCAGTATTAGGACAAGGGGTTTCGTTTTCCTGCTTCTGGTTCCTGCGTGGAAGCATTTTACACCTTCTTGTATTGAATGGGCAAACTGCAAAATGGGCACAGGTTCTTCCAAGAAGCTCAGTCAGGCCACAAATAAAATGAATTTTATTTCTGATTCTGCAGTGGCCTCTCATTTTCCTCAGAGAGAGAAGGGAAGGTTATGCCTGGCATCCCACTCTTCCTACCGAAACCAGAGTTTTTATTCATTATTAAACAATATCATCAAACACGTTGGAAGGAACCTCCTTTAACATGTTAGAGCCAAAATAGCCTATAGTGAAATTGTCAGAAAGTTTCTAGTCTCCCTGGAAAGTTGGTTTTACTAAGCCCACTTGCCAAAGGTGAGGAATACTATATATATATATATATATTTGGGGGGGGGGGGTAATTCTTTTTTAATTGATTTATTATTGTTGTATTACAGTTGTTTCATTTTTCCCACATTGCTCTCCCCTATCCCCACTGCCCTCTCCCACAGTCATTCCCCACCTCCTTGTTCATGTTCATGGATCTTTCACATTAGCCCCTCATCTAAACCCCACCACTTCTCTTCCTGCTTCTCTTCTTCCCACCTCCCTACTCTGGTCACAGTCATTCTGCTCCTTTATTTCCCCCTATGTCTCTGGTTTCCTTCTGTTTGTCTGTTTGTTTATTTATTTATTAGTCTCTTGTATTTGATCAGATCATATGGTATTTGTCTTTAGCCACCTGTCTTCCTTCATTTAACATAGTACTCTCCGGTTCCAACCATGCCTTTGCAAAAAGTAGGAGGAGGCCCTTCTTTCTTTCTGCTACATAGTAAGGAATACTCTTTTCATATCTCAGTTCTGATTAAAAGGCCCTTTTTCTTTTTCTAAAAAGCAAAGCATTTTTCAAAGTAGCCCTAGGCCCTTGCCTCCCTCACTTTTAGGTTTGGATTTAATTGATTCAGACACATCCTAAAACTTCCAACATGCCTTTTTATGTTTTTACATACCGTAAAGTGTATATGATTCAGAAGATGTGGTTCTACTTGGCGGGACTTAAATTAGTAGCATTGTTGGTAGCTTCATAAGCTCCCCAAGAAAACTATTGTCTCAAAAATTAACCTTCAGTGCAGTTTCCTGTACTTACGTTAAAATCATTTGCTTCTATGTCTTGCTTATTTTATAAATTGGGGAAACTAGTTTCAATGTTTCATTTTTTTTGTTAACCTAAAGCTGAAGGGATATTAAACCCTGGAAGGTTTACCAAAAAGTCAGTATGAAAAATGAGGTGTTTGAAAGGAGGCATTGTAGCCTGTTCTTTCTTCTTTCAGATTGTTATCAGATGTTGAGATAGTGAAACAAAGTGCACTTTAAACTTTCCAAGATGACCTCAAATATTCTGACCCACATTCACACTTTTCAGACAGTGTGTCCCAAATTTGGGGTTAATACAGATTCTCTCGGTCTGTAAGAGGAACGGAACCATCACTCTGTAAGAAAGAATGACGTTCCAATCATCAAGTCTCACCCACTGCAGACTTCAGGGAATAACTTCAGCTAGGCAGTATCATTGAGAAGCAAAAACAAGAAGACATAGGGGTCACAGTGGATAAAAAGAGAACACCCCCATGGTAAAACTCTGTAGATAAGAAAAGTCAGATCCTCGAGAGCATAAAACAAGAGATTAATATCCATGATGACCTGTCCTCTCCTGCCAGTTAACATGTCCCGCTCTGAAAACTCCCAAAGGAGACATTATTATAAGTACAGTAATTAGGCCAACAGGTGATTTTCCTGTTTCGAAGATACCAAGCTACCACCACTACTCCTACTCCACTGTTAGTACTACTAGTACTAAGAGACATTTGCTATGTGTTCAGTATATGCAATTGAACACACTTGAGACTTCATCCTTAGCAAGCTATGAGAGAGAGATGATTCTGCTTTTTTATAGAAACAGAAATAGAGAAGGTAGGTAGATTGGCCAAGGCCCAGACCTAATAAGTGGTGGAAGTGGTGGGGGTATTTCCAAGGAAAGATATTTTTTTACTGTAAACTAGACAGGCAAGCAGTGTGGGTTACAGTGGCTTTATTTGCACAGCTATTACAATGAGCACAGCTCAGCAACTGCATGTTCAACAGGGAGAGTAACCTTGGCATTCCGTTTCCGGAAAGCAGATCTAAGGGAAATCTGCAGATACTTTCCAGTTGCCCTTTTCGATGAGTGCATTTTTTTCCCTTTGTTCAGGGCTAAAATTCCTCCTCCGAGTGTTCACTGAATGTAGCTCTCTTCTCGGGTGGATAACGGCAAGTCATGATACGTGCACTGAAAGGCAAAAGGGAGACCCAAGTGGCCAAAGGACCTTTTATTTAGACTTATTCCCTAGATATTTGAGAACCCACTAGATAGTCGTAAAAACAAGCTCTTCTTAGGTTATAAAAATCCATCTCATTAAAGTAGGCTAAACCCTTTCGGGCAAATCCTTTGGCAATAGAAAATGTTGGGTTTGGGGGCTTTTGTTTCATTTTTGGGTTTTTTGGCCATTGTTGCTTCATTGTTTATACTTTCTTACTATTTAGCACTAATCAGACATTACTTATTTCAGGCAGATCATTTGTTCTCCCTACACGGAAAGGTCTTTTACTAAAAATTGATAGATCCTTTATTTCCAAAATGCAATAGCATTCTTTATAGTAATCTACTTAAGGAACAAGGCGTAACAAGGATCTTTTGCCTCCTTCGATCATTTCAAAAGGCGTAAAATGCTTCCAGAAGCAGTTTTGTAAAACTAAACAGATTCTGTATGTTAGAGAAAGCCTTGCCAATGAGGGGAGGATTGTGCTTTACCAAACTTTTCTGTTAAAAGAAACTTGCATGATTTATTTTCAGTAAGTCCTTTGAGAGAAAAAAAGTAAACACCACCCCAGTCCTTACTGAATGTTTCTTACTCAGTTTCTCATCTTTTTCTTTCTTTTTCTTTTTTAAGAATTGACCTGAAACTGAAAGAAAAGCCCTAGTTTCCCAAGGCTGGAAGAAGAGGATGCTTTTCTGCTTCTTGGTTCTGTTGAAATATATCTACCTGGAAGAGACAGGGCTGTGGTACTTTTTTCCACTTTGTACTACCTGGTGCCATTCTAAATTTCTAAGGGGAAAAACAGTACGGGAATTTGTTTACTCTAAACATGTTTTATGAAATTGTGTGTATTTTCCTATTTTGCCAATTATGTGCCTCAAAGATTTTAGTTGAACCTTAGCAAGAAACTAGGACCCTCCGTTTCCATATTTTGTTAACCCTTGGTGCAGTGGTATTTCATCTCTTAGACTGATATTAATCAGTAAGATAACTTCAATTCACTATTAATTATGAATGGATTTGCTTCCATAGATTAGCTGGGTTTCTCCTTGGTGATCATTGTAAGTTGAACATACACAGGGCTCAGCTCTCCCTGGAAAAGTTGTTCCCAAGTAACGCCACTTTTAAATCCTAAACTTGCTTAACACAGCCATAAGCCAGACACGAGTGAGCCCACCATCAGCTCAGTGCCCACTTGGCGCTTGTCCGCAAGAATGAAATATCTCTAACTTCTCAAAGGAAAGCCAGGCTTTCTAGCCCACAGCAATTTTATTTTAGTCATCAAATTGGTCATCATGTTGTCTGTGAATTAGGTGGGTTTTTAAAAATATTTCTCAGTGAATGTGGAAGACCTCTGTTTTGAGAAACTTGAGGATCATAATCCAAATTTTTGGTAGCTGTCTGTGCTTCAGGTGATACATTTAATTCAAGATGTTTTATTTTCTATGCCAAGGACTTGAGGGTAAAGTGGTCCACTTAGAAATTAATGATTTGATAATATTCAATTATCTGAGTTTCTCTCTCACATGCCTTATAAAAAGTAACCTGCTTTAGAATAATCTGATCACAGATTAAATGAAAATATGAGTATGTGCTATCATTCGCAAAATATCCCCTTATGATTTTCATATGCCCTTTAAAGCACTAGTGTGATTTTGAATCAATGGGCCTCTGGCAGAGGAGCGGGCACAGGACAGCCAAGTGCAGCAAGCCCCCTCTTTTCCTCTGGTCTTCCAGTTAAGACCAGTTTTCACACTTTAGGTTGGAAAAAAAAATTAATATTTCATGAGACATGAAAATCATTGAACTCTCAGTGTTCATAAGTAAAGTTTTGCTAAAACACAGCCACACAAATTTATTTATGAGCTCTCCATGGCCATGGTCATACTATATAGCAGCAGAGTTGAGTAGTTGCAACAGACCATGTGGCCTACAAAGTCCAAAACGTGACCATCTTTCTAGAAAAGTATGCTGATCCTGCCTCCAGCACAGGTGTCCTTTGCCCCCTCCCCTGTCTGTGTGTTGATACTCATTTTCATAACAGAATGCACAGTGAGGCTGCAAACTAATTAATTCTTAAACAATAAAGTTTGGTGGGCAGAAAAATGCCCACCAAGTGGCCTACTGAGAAAGGTTGTGTTTACATGGCCCACAGTGAGGCCTGCTTTACAGGTTTTTGGCTGTTTACAGGTGTAGCTGAGGTCCTGGCCTCACTCTGGGAACCATTCTTAGTCTCTAGCACCACCTATTACTAAGTAGGCAGTAAAAATAAAAATGAAGTGGAGAATGGGTGATAAGTACATCCAGGACAGCTTTCCACAGTACTCTGAGCCCTGCGTATCATAAGCTTTGAAATGCTTCCAAGTAGACATCTTTGCGCAGGTGACTGCCTTTTACTGGCCTCCTTTGCTTCCTGTTGGTCTCCCACCCACCTTCTCGACATGCTCCCATCCACACAGGTTAGCTTCTCCCCTCCATAAGCCATAGTTATCTGTGTTCCCCTGCTGGTCCCGTTCAGCTGAGTATCTTAGTGAACTGTGTTCTTTTGGGTGTTCTCCCTCATAACATCTGGTTTGTCTGGGAGCAAAACCCTAGAGCATACTTTCTGTCACCTTCGGAAGCCCAGCGTATGCCTCTCCCAGACCTTAATGTTGACAGAAGTACAGTGACCCAGTATTCTGGATTGTTCACCCGTTTACTGTTGTTGCCCCAGCATAATTACTAATGATGCTTCCTGTTGCTCAGTCATGTCCCATTTTGGAAGATGAATTACACGGTCCCCCCTAGCCATAGGAAGTAATGAAGAATCCAGTGTTTGGCTTAATGGTGAAGCCTGAGGACATGGGGCTGTTGATAGAGGGCTTTTGTTAAACTCAGCCAGATGTGCACCAATCTCACCATTCACATTTTCTTTGGCCTTGTCCAGCCTTTGCATGGAAGACTACTCAGGTGGGATTCTGTTTGAAGCTGTTAAGGAAGCTGTAGGAAGGTTACTTCCCACATGGAAATTCCAAGCATCTTTCCCAATCAGCAATTTTGTCTGTGCTGTTCTACGGGCTGTATCACCATTCAGATAGTTAGACATTTGCTATTTTTTTATCTTAAAAAGACAAATTAATGTCATTGCATGTGCTACAGAAAAGCCACCAGGTACATTCAATTTAAGTAAATAGAATCCTGAAAAAATAATCCCTAAGCCGATAGGTAGGCAGATGTAAAACACTCACATCATTAGCTATCTAGATCTTGCATTTTGAGCATTCTTGCTTTGGTTCTGACTTCTGGGAACTGTTTTTGCACTTTTTCTGTAGACTTGTAGTTAAGGGAACCAAAGGGTCATTGGGGCAAAAGTATTGTTTTCCTGCAGTGCTTCTTAGCTCCTTGATTAAGAGAAAAAAACAACAATTCTGTCCAGAAGATACTGTCAAGGAGTGAGGGCAATCACTGGGCATGGAAGAAAACCCTGAGGTTCCTACTGAAGCCATACAATGATCTATGGAGTTTTCTTCTAAGACACACTCCAAGATGCGTGGGGAAGTCACTACTCCAAGCCTTTGTTGTTAAGATCTCATTTTAAGTATTCATTTACGGTACAGTGTTTGCAACGCTCATCTAACTCACAATGCCTCAGTAGTTTGCTCTCTTAGACACATTTATGTGTGGCACAAATTAATCTTTTATATATTTAAAGATTTTCTACCATGTATTGAATTGCTCAGAGTAAAGTATCTATTGGATTATGTTTGGTAAATAAGTAAATAAATTCTCCTTAAATAGTGTGGATTAATATAAAAATATGTAACACTATATATATATATACATAATCTCTCTGTATAATTGAGAAATAAAAATCTATTCCACAAGTTACGGCTTTCTCATCTTTGAGTCAGTGAGAATCTTTCTCTAGCCTCACTTTGCGGCAGCCTTATACCTGGACATCAGCCTAGCTTGCTGCTTGGTTGTCAGGTACTTGGAGGACAGTATAAATCTTGGCTTTCTTGTTACCCAAATTTTATTCTTTTCATTTTTGCCATCCATGTCTCAATGACATGGAAGCTTTCAAAATGTGTGTTTACCCTCCGGGTGAGTAATTTCTCCCATTGGAAGTATCTTCCTGTTTCATGATTACTTGATTTTTTCAGCTCCTTGTCCCTTGCCTTTTTCATGGCATATATTTATTTTAAATTAAAATGCATTAAGTAGCACTTTATTTTTAATTGCTTTTTTTTTTTTAACTTTTATAGCATGTAGGCAAAAATCAGTTGGGAATTACCATTGTGGGGTATTTTCTTTTTTAACTAATAAAGCAATCTGCTTTTCAGAAGATTGAAATAACCAAATGAGAGGTGGCTCTACAAAAAGTGAAACACTGCATGTTCTCATGATCTAGGCATTAGTTCTGGTGGATATTGTCCCAATGAAGAGAAGACAGACAAGAGAATTACGGGCAAATGGTGAAGGGCATGATACTTATTACAAGGTGGACATCCATTCTGCTCCCTTTATGTCACCATGGTTGTGGGAATTGGAGGCAGGCTGAGTGTGCAACACTAGGAGAAAATATTGGGTAAGATGTGGTGGGTATACACTATGGTATATTATGCAGCTATTAGAAGCAACAAATTACACATTCATAGAGCAAAATTTAAATCATAGGGGAGAGTGGGAAAAAAGGAAGAAAACTCACTATTTATATAGCCTAGTGCCATTTTTGTAACTGCTAATTCTACACATACACACACATACTATACTATATATTATACAAAACCCATTTGTATTTAAGGACTTAGCACACTCAGAGTGAGTGCAAGGGGTAAAAGAGAAGCAATTCAAGATGAAGTTGGGAGACTAATTAAAAAACAAAATCAAAAACCTTTTTATGGGCTAAAGTTAAAAGTCAATAAAATGACGATACCTTAAACTGTCAGCCATGGATACCAGAACTGTCAGCCGTAGACATGGAAAAGCTGTGTTAGGGCACTCTGGGTCCCCAGGGGGGTATTCCCTAGGCAGCACCCCCTAGGTTGGCAGCGTGCACATGCTACAGCCGCCAGACGCCCGCCGTGGGTGACATCACCCTGTGTCATCATGGAGCTTGTAATTAAGCGGATGCCCTTTGAGACATCAATCCTCACACAGCTGTGGGCTTTATAGAGCAAGGAGATTGCTTTGCGAAGCTGATTTTCCTAGGCAGTTTCACCCACATTCATCCAAAATAACTCATTAGCCAAGAAAAGTTATTGATTTTTAATATAGAACCTAAAGATACTTGGGTAACAGACCCTAATTAATAACTGTTATCTACTACCTCTCTAACCTTACCCCTAGGAAGAGACTTGCATCATTGATACTTGATCATGTCGCACTTTTCCTCCTTAGACTTGTGAACTGAGTTCCCCTGTTTCCCCTGTATTTGCTGTCTGTTGCATTGCTACATAACAACTTACAGTCACTCCTCAATATTCAAGGTAGTTGTGTCCTGGGAAGTCACTAAGAACGCCAAATGAGCACATACTGGACCATTCCTCCTAAAGGAAATTCAGGGTTAGGTTCCTTCCAGCCTACGATCACATCATTTCCATGAACTGACCAATATATAACCTTGCTTTTTGCATGTTTCTATTTAAATACACTGCATTGAATATATATTGTTGATTCATTAACATTGAATTCATAGCCGACAGCCTGACTATAACTCGTGCCTGAATGGAGTTTATCTAAACATGAATTTTCTCCGTAAAGCACATTACAGCCTTCTTGTGCTTAGTAACACTAGAAACACTTAAGCTCTATGCTTGGAGATCATTATATGCAGTGAAACCAACAATAATTTAAAAAACAGCAGCAACAACAACAGAAAGCATTGCGCTAAATGGACCAGGAAAAAGACACATGTTTACAATATAAGAGTTGAAAGGAAAAGGCAGAACCTTGTCTTGTTTCACCTTATCTGGGACCTTGTGCATCAAGCTACTCAAAATTTTCACTGCTCTGTGCATGCCCATTAGTGACTGTGAAAGTGCAGTGAGTATTGATTTGGGTGTCACAAATAAACTTTAGTGAGCAGGCAAATTTACAAGTATATAATCCTTAAGTAATGAAGATGGACTCTGTCCCAAAACTTTGTGGTCTAAAACGACACACATTTATTCTCTCCAGTTTCTGTGGATTAGAAATCCAGGTGCATCTTAGCTGGGTCCCCAACTCCCAGGCTTCTCATAGGCTGCAATCAGTGTTGGCCCAGGGCCTCCCTCAAGACTCCGTCAAGGTTCAACTGGAACAGTATCTACTTCCAAATTTATTCATATGGTTGCTCATCAGCAATATTCAGTTTTTCAAAGGTCACTGGACCGAGGGCCTCATTTCCTGCTGGTTTAGATGGAGGCTGCCCTAGTTCTTTGACTGATGGGCCTCTCCAACACCAGAGTTTGTTTTTTTGAAACTCACAAGACAAAGTCTGCTCACAAGATGGACATTCCAATTTTTAGTAACCTGATCGCAGAAGTGGCATCTTGTCAATTTTGCTGTATTTTTTTTAAGTCGCTAGATCCAGACTCAAGGGTGCCAGGTCCTAGAGCTTTGAGCTTTGGACCAGTAGATTCTGATAGTGGACAGGCCTCTGGTCTGGTGATAAACATGGACTCACATGGAGCTTTCAGGAGAGTTGACATGCTTTATTGCAGGCAGCAGGTTTATGACCACACTGGTCAGACAGACAGAGCGCTGGTGTCTCCACACGCAGTTATCCCACCCTATCACAGCTGCACTTAGGTCAATGACCCCAGGGAAAGTCTAGGCATTTCTGCACCCATGCTCCTTTCCACGCAGCTGGGCAACTCGGAGGGGTGTCCGTGTTCTACGCACGTTTTGTTCCACCCCGTACAGCAGCAGTGCACCTAGCTTACAGTAAGGGCATCTTATGTACACTTTGGAACAAAGGAGGCTGTATACACACTAGAACAAAGAGGCAGTACACCCAAAGGTGACACCTGTCTGCTCAAGGTCACTATGGTGGCTATTCTTGGGGCCTCAGTGTTTTGGGGCTCTGGAAACAAGCTTAGGTCAAGGCTAGCTAGTTGGCAGACCCCAGCAAAAGGGCCAGCCATATACAGAGAGGAACTGGGGACCAGCCCCACACCAACAAAGGGGAGAGGATTACACCAGGGTGTGAATATTAGAAGGTGAGGATCATTGGATGCCATTTTAGAGGCTGGCCTACCATATCCCCTATGCCCTCTGCCAATTCTCATTTGACTTCCTCCCTCCTGAAAATGCTGGTGTTTCTCAATGTTTCTCATTTTTTGCTTTTTCTGCCATTTCTCTATGACTTCAACACACATTTCTTCAGATTATTCAAATCCTGATTTCAATCCCAGCCTCCAAACCCCCCACCATCATTTTCTCACTCAGTCTCTGAGCCCCTTCCAGTCTCTGGTGGGCAGGAAGGATTGAATTCTCTCCCTTCCCTGACCTGACCAGACTATTTCTATACTATCCCATTGCTACTGCCTTCACAGACACTGGGATTTAAATCCTGGTTCTGCTTACCAGCTTTATTACTTAGAGCTAGTTTCTTAACTTCTTTGAGCCTTAATTTATTCATTTATTAAAAGTGGGTAAAACTCTCGTCTTATCTTTATATGTAAAAATTAAATGGGATTTAAATGCCCAGCTGGGACAATACATTGAAGACTCAGTGAACATTAGTTCTCTGCTCCACACTCTTTTTTTTCTCATCTTTCCACTCACCAAGCCTTTTCTCTGTCAACTTGCCAATTTCTCCAAATCCACTGACAAGCTAACCTTTAGTTTGTCAACTGTGTCAGCATCTCATTTCCCCTCCCACCCTTCTTCCAAACAGACTGGTTCACTTCAATCTTTCTTCCTCTTCTCTCAGGTAATAGCTTTTTCACTCCATTCTCTGCCTTACTCCTCCCCTAGTTCCTTCCAAGTTTTCTGTTTCTGATCTTTGCTCAGTTTGCCTCTGGTTTTTACTTGAAACATTCCCAAATTTGCAAGAACAGTAGGATAAACTATTTTTCTGGAAACCCTTAAAAGTTGTCTACATAATGCCTTATTGCCCTCAAATATTTAGTGTATTTTCTAGAAACAAGGACACTCTCCTCATAACCTAATACAACTACCCACCCACGATATGAACATTGAAACATAACTACCATCTTGTCCAGAGATGCCATTAATGTTTCACTTGTCATCACAATAAATGTCCTTTAGAGCAAAAGGATCCAGTTCAGCATCACACATGGAATTTCAATGTCATGTCTCTATAGTCTCCTCCAATTTGGAAATATTCTTCAGTCTTTCCTTGACTTTTATAAAACTGACACTTATGAATATTACTCACAGTTATTTTGTAAAATGCCCCGCAATTTGTATTTGCTCGTTGGATTCCATTTATACAACTTGAACAACAACATCTCAGAACTGATTAGTGTTACTTACTCTAATTGCACCTTGGTGATGTCCCCCCTTTTTTTTCCAAAGTGATGTCTACTTTTAACACTTGATTAAAATGATGTCTACAAGCCTTTTTCACTCAAAAGTACTTTATTCCCTTTGTAATTACTAAGTATTTTGTTGAGAGGAATTTTGAGCATATGTAGATATACTACTGCTCATCAAACTTCCAAAAAATTAATTCATTTATTTATATCAACATGAACTCAAGGGATCTCATATTGTTCAGTAAGTTTTTTTATTACATTTTTTAAAAGATTTTATTCATTATTTTCAGAGAGAAGGTCAGGGAGGGAGGAAGAAAGGAAGAGAAGCATCATGTGTATGGTTGCCTTTCATCTGCCTTCAGCTGGGGACCTGGCTGGAGACCTGGCTTGCAACCTGGTTATGTGCCCTGACTGGGAAATCGAACCAGCGACCTTTGGGTTTGCAGGCTGGTGCCATTACACTGAGCCACATCAGCCAGGGCTTGTTCAGTAAGTTTTAATCTGCTATGTATGATTATTTATTTTGATTCTCAAATTGCTCCAAGTCTGGCTAGTGGGAGCCCCTTGAATTTGGCTTCTATGTTCTTTGACATGCCTCATCAATTTTTTAAAAAACGTTTTTTAAAAATTTTAAATAGATTTTACTTATTTATTTTTAGAGAGAGGGAAAGAGAGGGAGAGAAACATCAATGTGTGGCTGCCTCTCTCACACCCCCAACTGAGGACCTGGCCTGGAACCCAAGCATGTGCCCTGACTGGGAATTGAACCAAAGACCCTTTGGTTTGCAGGCCAGTGCTCAATCCACTGAGCCACACTAGCAGGGCATTTCATCAATCTTTAAGCACTTTTTTACTCTCTGACACAAGATATTCCAGAGTTCCAGGCTCATCTTGTATTTTCTCTACCCTAGCCTTTGAAATCACCCATCTCTTTGAGAAGCTCTTGTCCTTCTTAGAGAATAATATTTGGAAGCCAAGATTTCTTGTCTGTGGATCATGAACATTAGCATCATCTAGAAGTAGATTGGCTTTATAATTTGTGTGGCCCAGTACAAAATAATAATATTGGCCCACTCTTCAAAAAGCAGGAAAAAATTACTACTGAAGGTACTAAATATAAAGCTTTTTTTTTTTCCCCTCCACAGCCTCTTAGCTTGTTGTGGAATTTCATATTTGCTATTTAATGTCATAGTAACTAAAAAAAGTAAAATTTTAAATTACTAGAATGGATTTACCATTTATATTTTTATCATGCATTGCCAGTTTTTTTAAAAAAGCTTTTATTTATGTATTCTTAGAGAGAGAGGGAGGGAGGGAGAAATATAGGAAGAGAGAAATTAATGTGTGGTTGCCTCTTGTGGTCCCCCAACTGGCGACCTGGCTTACAACAGGCATGTGCCCTGATCAGGTATCAAACCGGCCACCCTTTAGTTCACAGGCTGGCACTCAACCCACTGAGCCACACTAGCCAGGGCCAGTTTTAAATGGGAATGTAAATTTAACTCACGTGGAACCATCAAAATGACACAATTTTGTATTTTGTCACTTGTACACACATAACGTATTTTAATCTTATTAGAACAGTGGAAACACTGAACAAAGCACCTCAATTGTTTTTATCTTACTCCTAAATAAGCACACATTCTACCAATGATCTCTACTCTCTCTTTCCTGATGAATAAGGAAGGACTAAAAGGAAATAGAACTTTTCTTTCTATGCCATCATTTTCAGCTTAAGTGGCAGTCTCATAGAGAGAAGTAACATGGATTGAACATGGATTAAACAAGGGTTCCTTGTTTATTCATAATTCTTAGAACATCATTTCCTTCTGTGTTCATAGCAAGTTACGGTTCCAAGGCTGTCAGTGCCCTCAACCTTCCTAAGTCACAGACAAAACACATTACCCTGAACTTGCTTGAAGACTTGATGAGCTCGCACCAGAATTTTGTACTTATAGGGCATCTTGAACACTACATGCACATAGACAGCAGGAGACAAGGGACATGCTCATGAATACCGGACTGCATCTGCGCCTCCATTCTCATGCAGGCCATATCATCCCATCAGATTTTACTTGCAAGACACAAATTCAAACATAAAACCATTAAGTATTTCAAGAAGGTGACAGTAAAGCATTAAACCAAGCTCAGGTTTCTTCTGCACCATGGGACCTTGTGTGACAGCAGTGGTTGCATGCACCCCATAAGGCTGGCTCTGCCTGGGGACTTGTTAGAAATGCAGGTTCTCAGCCATACTTGCTCAAGCTGACTCAGAATAGAGTCTTATGGAGCTCCCCAGACAGTATGTGACTTGTTAACACTTGGGAAGCTATGGTCTATTCTAGAACACTGATGCATCTGCCTCCCTAGCTTGACACACTCACATTATGCCCTGGCTGGGTGAGTGAAAATGCTGTCCCTGGTCCTATTTCCCTCCTGTGGGCCTAACTGCAGCTCCCCCAGATGTCACCGACCCCATGGGTCTGCTGGCTTTTCTGAGAACCAATTTCTGAGGCATTACTGACATCTCTTACTTCATCTGCCTTTCTCCCCGGTCTTTGTATCTTCATGAATCCCTGTGGCAAGGCAGAAACCACAAAGGCAGATTTTAGGGGCTGGGCCAGAGACGCCACCCTCAAAAGATGAAAGTCTTGTTCATTTGCATGTCAATGTGTAACTGAGATGACTTTATTATCAAGAATGTAAAAGTGAGAATCTTGATTTCCTCTGTGTGCTAGTTAATTTCATTTATTTCCCTCCTTTCACTAGCTTGAAACTTTCCCAGTGTATGAGAATCCACTGTAGCCTTCTTTCTACATGTATTTGAGATTGAAAATAATAATAAACATCCCCCAAGACACCTTTAGTAAAAGAAAAAGAGGAGAGAAGAGAGTGGAAAATAATTCTCTTTGACATTAAAGTTTCTAAGAATAAGAACTTGAGAAAAGTTAAATTAGAATTTAAAAACTTCATCTTCTCGTTTCACTTTCAACCTCAGGAATAAACTAGAATCGCCCCTCTGCTTGCCAGCAAAGCCTCACTACACCTCAGGCTTCGCTGCCCCTCAGCTTCACCAGCCGATAGGTGTTTTCTTACAGAACAGTGGCTCCTCTCCTGCGTGGGAGGCATAGAAAAGGAAGTGGAGAGAAAGAGAAGAGACAAGGAAAGAAGAAAAGAGAAATCACACCAGTTACGCCTATGATGGGAACAGCCTCTTTTTCCTCCAAAGCTCCAAGGTTACGACCACCAGAAAACATCCTCTTGTGACCAAGCCTGGCAGATGCCAATATTAGCTCAGTAGCTGCTTATAATGTATCAGAACCTTTCTGATGTACAGACATCTCCATTTTAAAACTAACCTTGCGGGTTCCCTGACCAGGACTAGAAATGACTTACAGGGAGAAAAACCAAAAACCAAAATCCAGCCTAGGGTGGTGAATGAGGAAGCAGAAAGCAGCACATAGGAAGTGGGGGACATGAGAAGCACCCACAGGAGACCAGGAGCAGGACGGGTACCCATAGAATGATTAGGGGACATGACTGGGATCACACAGAGAGTGGGAGAGTGGCTGGGACCTCTTGAAGGTCTTAGGCTTTTTGGCAGCTCCTCTCTTCCCCTGTGCCCCAGCCAAGCAAGGGCAAAGAAGGACACCTGAGTAATTAGCATCTTGGGGGTGAGTTTTTCCTGCATAACTGTAACTATGTTTTTTTTATAAATTGCCCTGCTTGCACAATGATTGCATTCTCTTGTGGATCGCCAACTCAGGACATTTGGTTGCATGAGTGACAGGGGCATTTTAAATTCATGGGAAATACAAAACCCCCTTTGTGGGCATTGGTTTCAGCTGCCTCCTCAGGTAACAAGAGTTGAGCTAAGTTTTCCTCCTTTTCCTTCCCTTATCCATTGATTCCCTGGCCAAGGTGCTATCAAGTAGCCTGCTGACCCATAGGCCAGGGAGGGAGAAGGAGGTAAAATGCACGTTCATTCACCAGATGGAGAGTGGGGTGGTTTCGTCAGAAGGCAGCTCTGCATTTCAAATGCCAGATCAAAATCAGGTTCAGAAAGTTAAGTCCTGCTGAAAAAGCTGAGAGAGTAGAGATCTGAGTGGGTCAGAGCTGGACTAGGTTCAGAGAACTCTCACATTCTCTCCATTTCTCCAGCGCCTGGAGCTAGGAGGCTCTGGGCTGGAAAGCCCCCACTGTCTGCAGTCAGAGGCCTTGCAGTTAGTCACACCTTGGTTCAAATCCCGTTTCAGCCCTTTGGCAAAATAGCATCTCTGAACGGAAATTTTTTCATCTATAAAACGGACACTTTTATCACCTATCTCATAGACTTTCTGGGAGAAATCAATGAATGAGGACATACAATAATAGCTTAATAACCCAGAGCACATGCAGCTAATAACAAGTAACAGCAATCACAGTGGTAGTTGCTGTTTTAAAGTGGAAGCTAGTGCCCAGAAGCCCAGCCTCCCATATTTCCAAAGGACATAACAAAGAAACGTTAGTGATTTGTTAAGTCCCTATGAAATCCACTTCCTACAGAAGCCAGAGGTCTGGGGGTCAAGCTACAATTCTCATTGTGAATAGGTGGAGCCACACCACTGCCTTTCATGAACAACACCTTCTCTTCCTTCTTGCCTTGTTCCCCCACTCTCTTTCCTTCTCCAAAGGTCCCATCAGCTCTACTCTTTCCTTATAGAGCAACTTTAGGAAAGTCACCTCATGCTGCTGATCCCATCTGCCTCTTCAAGGCAGCGAGGATGATGGAGCAGATGCTCTCTAAACCCCTTCAGAAGCCAACCTTCCACCATGATCCGTTCCTTTTCCCCCCTTTTTCCATTCTTTGCCCCTTTAGCACTGAAACTGCCAGAGGAAAATTCTAACTGGTTGAGCTTCAGTGACATGTTGCTGGGCAAAATGGCAATGGAAAAAAAAAAAAAGAACAAGGACCTTGGGTTGCCTTACTAGGAGACCAAGACTTGGTCTCACAGTGCCACCATGACAGCATGTGGAAGAGGAGAAAGTGACTCCTAAAAAAAAAACCACAAAGGAAGAATGGACACTGGGTTGGTTTGGGGTGCAGCCAAAAGAAAACTCCTGCAGCCACTTTGCAGACAATGTAAAATTATTGGTATCTCTCTTGCTCTTTTGCATCTATATTCAGGGTGCATGAGATAAATTGGCAATAACATTGCCTCTCCTTATTTCACATGCTTCTTATTCAGTTTGAAAAACTTTGTTTCTAGGGTTATGATTTAACATCATTGTTTCAGATAATAAACTATTAAATTCTGAGAGTAACCATCATGTCAAAGGAATACGATGTTAGAGCAACCATCATTTCTGGACTGCATGCAGTCCCTTTGGGTACAGTTTACAACATGGAGAAGGTGTATGATGCTGATCCTGATGTCGCCACATCAACAAGGAAAATGCACAAGGTACAGAAGGATCACACAAGTCCAAATATTGTACACAGAATCCAGGATATCATCAATAAAGATCCAGGAAAGTCAATGTGCTCCATAGCAAGAGAACTGCAGATGCTGGATGCAACAGTTCACAAGATTATTGCTGAAGACATCAGATACAGATTGTATGTTCTTAGAAGAGGCCAGTTTATAACACAGCAGACAAAGGAAAGGTGCTTTGAAAAAGCAAGGAAGCTGCTAACAAAATGGAAACATTCCAAAGAAAAATAAACCTCTGATTTTCTTCTCCTATGCCAAGATTTTTCAGCAGGACCAAATAGTCACCAGAAGAAACAACCAGTGGCTCTGTAAGAATCTGAATGAAGTCCCAATTGTCATGAAAACAAAATGTCCTGCTACAGTGATGGTGTTAGGTGTTGTCAGCAACGAAGGAAATATCATGCCCCCGCATTTGTTTCCACAAGGTTTGAAGGTGACTGCTGATGTTTACCTTGACCTTTTGAGAGAAGTAGTTGTACTGTGGATGAAGCAAGTCACAAATGGACATCATTTTATCTTTCAACAAGATGGTGCACCAGCATGTAGAGCCAAAAAGGTGCAAGAATTTCTCAGTGCCAATGTTCCTGAATTCTGGTCAAAGGAAACCTGGCCTCCTAGTTCACCAGATGCAAATCCTTTAGATTATTATGTGTGAAGCATTTGTGAGAGAGAAGTTAATAAACAACCTCATTCCAATAAAGAGGCTGTTAAAGCTAAGATTGAAAACATTATGATGCCCATGGATAAAGAAAAGTTAATTAAAGCATGCTCAAGATTCCGAAGTCGAATCGAGTCTATTATTGCAGCAAATGGAGACCTTTTTTTAACAATTAAAAAAATAATGACTGTTTCTGTATTTACCTATAAGAGTAAATTTATTTCAAAGTATAACAGTTTTGTGGTATGTTGTTTATTTTACTAAAATTTTGCCAATTGATTGTGCACACCCTGTATTTATTCAGTCATCATATTCATGCATTCACATTTGAGTGTCCAGACCACTGGAGAGGCAAGTCTTACCTAAACTTGAAGATGTTGAGAAATTCTCCTATTAAAATGATTGTTAAAATATTTTGTGGTAACAATAATAATAGGATGTACTTCCTAGCAGGGCAGGTCCCAATGACTAAATTGAGTCTTCTCTGAGGCCAGCCAGGCCCTTGAGGGAATAGGTATATAGGACCAAGCCAGGAATACTGAGCAGTTAGAGGATCCGCAGATAAAAACCAGCCCTACAGTTCTCAATAAGGGGAGATTTCTTCCCCCACTCCCATTCTAGGGACATAAGGAGGAGAGGGAGCACACTTCACTTGCGTCTACTGGGTAGAGACCAGACGTCAGGTTGGGGGCTCATCTCCCGTCCGTCTCTGTATACGGCTGGACCTCCTCACTGGAGTCTGCCAACTGGCTATCCTTGAAGCTAATCTTGTTCCCAGAGCCCTGAAACATGGAGGCCCCAAGAACATCTGCCATAGCGTCTCTGAGCAGACAGATGTTGCCTTTGGGTATACTGCCTCTTTGTTCTAATGTGTATAGAGGCTTTTTTGTTTCAATGTGTACATAAGATGCCCTTACTATAAGCTAGGTATTAACTACTGCTATGATAAGGGTGGGATAGCCATGTGTGGGGACGCCAACACCCTAGCTACCCGACCTATACCATCGTAAACTAGCTGTCTGCAATAAAACATGCCAAATCTCACGAAAGCTCCACATATGTCCTTGTTTATCACTAGCCTAGAGGCCTGCCCATTATCAGAGTCTATTTGTCCAAAGCTCCAAGTTCCAGGACCTGACACCAGGAAGCTGTTGAACATCCTATAAGGCACAAGATAGCTCCCCACAGCAAAAACCTATTCTACCCCAAGTGTTAGTAGTGCCAAGGTTAAGAAAGCCTTTAGCGGATGGATAAGGGGCCTTTTGCCTTTCTATAAGTTTGAGAGCTTTCTCTTCCTAAGTGTTGGCTCTTCCACTAAGGAAGTCAATATGTCTCTGGAGGAACCTTGCTCAAGATCCTTCCTCTTCCTGCTCTCAAACAGTGAAAGGCTCTCAATTCAAATTTCTCCATGAAACTGTGCATGTTAAGCTAAATGTTTCAATGTAGAGGAACAGTCTTCTAGCAGCCGGGGCAAGACTGTGTGAAATTCCCGCTTGTTGGCTTCCTTTAACTTCCTCACCCATTCTAAATCTAATTCTCCATTTTATCTTGAGTCTTCTGAACTGCATCCTATTCTTTCAACAAAAATATCTTTTTTGCTCTCATTAGCAATTTATGTTGTTTATAACGAAGGAGTTCTAGCTGAAACAGAAACATCTTCAAATACTTGAGTGACTTCCAAACTTCACACAGGTTGAGCATAATCCCATCACTCCAAGAATATGAATCTTCAGGAATATCCTGACTCAGACCCTACCTTTTGGGATCCTCCAATTAATCAGTCAATGTAGCCATCAGCAAGTACTTATTGATGCCCACAAAGGTTAAACAATGATGGCTGCAGAAAAAGTCAAAATAAAGAAGAGGCAATACAATTTGTTGGGTGCCTACATGTGACAGGTATAGTGTTAAGGTCTCTATATTTAATCTCATCTCAGACTTGTCACGATACTGAAGGTGGGTAGCACGATCTCATTTTACTTTTCAGAGAAACAAAGATCAGACAGGTCAACAAACTCATAAGACAATATAACTAGTACTAGTTATTAGAGTTAGGATTTGAGTTCAAGTCTGCTTGTTTCCAAAGTTCATTAAAGATGTTCTTATTATAGATAGTTGGCATACAATATTATATTAATTTCAGGTATACAGCGTAGTGATTTGACACTTAGGTACCTTATGATATGATCACTGGGATAAGTGCAGCAACCATTTGTCACAGCCCAAAATTATTACAATACTTTGACTATATCCCTTGTGCACCACCACCCCTCTTTTTTTAACCTCCATACCAGGGAGGGAAAATTGCAGCCCAAGGGCTGTATTTTGCCCATCATATATTTTTGTAAGTGAAGTTTTACTCTAACAGCCACATTCATTCTTTTGCTCTGTAATGACAGAAAGCCCAACCATGTTGTCTGCAAATGGTTTCAAGGGCTCCATAGCAGCCCCCTCAGGCACCTCAGACAGCTCACTTCCTTCCCCTGCGAGTGCCTCTCCAGATCTCCTCGTCTGGGTGATGCCCAGTGGGTGCCAGTGACCGCTTCTCTGTCCCTCTGTGAGGACCCTGATGTTCTACTTTCAGATTCATTCTTAGTGCCTCCTGTAAACCTGTCTATGCAGCCGATCTGAAATGTTACATACCTTAGGAAAAGTTCCACATTAGCTAAAATGACAGCCTTTGGGGTCCATCGAGTTCTCACTGGATGTTGGACCTAGAATGGGTGCCAGGCCTACCGCTCAGCTTTTTTGGTGAGAGGCCATGAGCCAAATGGAGGTGCTGAGTGAGAGGTGCAGAGCCAGACATCGCTCACAGTAGGTGTGTTGGGAGTGGGGGGTGCTCCAAGCACTAAATACACACATCAGAGCCTTGACAAGACCTGCCCCATCCGCCCCACCCTGCGCTTGGCTCCGCAGGCCCAGGCCTTTTCCCTTTCAAACAATAGCAGAGGCACTGGTTGTTTCCATTTCCTCTACAGACAGCAAGAAGGGGGCACCTTGTCACAAAGGAAAGACCCTAAAGACCATGAGAGACATTCCCTGTTTCAGTAAAATCACCCTGAGCTCTTCAGTGACACCCGGGCTCCTGCAGGAAATCATTCCATGCCCTTGGCATAAGCCAGGCCCAAGCTTTCCCCAGCCTCATTGCTGGACACTTTCCCCTTTCACACCCTCCACTGCAGCCACCTCAGGATATTTTTCCTGAGATGTTTCCTGCATCTGGCCCCTTCTCCACTGTCTCTGCCAGGACGCCCTTCCTTCCGCTGCACTCGTCGCTGGCCATTGGCAAATAATTCCTCTTGTCCCTCCTCCTACCCTATTGGGTTTGGGGTCACTTGGGCACCCTTAGCCGGCTGTGCACATTCTATCTTGCTCTTTCCTGTTCTATAATAAGTATTTGCCCTCTTACTGAGCTTTCTCTTAGCCTGTACCTCTGTGGACGACAGGGGCTGGCCTTCATCTCTGTATTCCAGCGCCTGCCTGGGTGAATGGCACCTTCGATGTGCCCACAGGGTTGCGGGGTCTCAACTTGGACACAGACAGCTCAGTATTTCAGCTCTCAGTTTAGCGAATCACACACGTGCATACACCTCGTGCGTGTGTGTGTGTGTGTGTGTGTGAGTGAGAGAGATACGCTGCCATTTAAGAAAACAAGGAACTAGTTTTGCTCCCTGAATCAAAGGATTCCTTCGAACGTCTGCCAGGTGGTGTGGTACCTCTGCTCATATTTACCAGAAGGCACTAAAAAGTGCTGAGGATACGGGTGACGCTTCCCCGCAGTGGCCACAGTGGCTTCCCTGTGGCAGGACACGGTTGCGCTGTTTTCCGAGAGAACCTCCACTATCCGAATTTGTCTTGCTTTAGGTTTCCCCAAAGCAAACCCAGAGACAAGGAGCAATTATTTCAAAGGTGATCTCAGGAAAGCCTAGTCCAAGGCGGAGAAAGGAGTCAGGGGGAAAAGGGCAGTCCAGGGTGGGCAACAAAAGCTCTGTGCGCAGAAGAACTCCAGTCGGCGTAGGTCACACACCTCCGGGTTGCCCACCCAATGGAAGAGCGAGAAGGCTGAGCTTGCCCGCCAACTGCGAGGACCTTTACTCTGCGCTCCGGCTGGTGTGCGCAGACGCAGGCGGAGAGGCGAGTCCTGTGGCAGAAAGTGGCAGGAATTGGCCGGAAGGGGCGTCTTGCGCAGAAGTGAGTGCAGTGGGGACTTGAGCAGGGGCTGTCGGGGCCGTTTTGAAATCTGCAGGTCTTTCCTTGGGCTGATCTGCTTCTCCAGAGGTGAAGTCTGGAAGACCAGCTGCCCGCATTCTGAGGGAGAGGGGGTTAGAGGCTCCCTATCTTATATTAGCTTTCACTAGAGCATCTTGTTTTCTGCGTAAAATTCCTCAGCCAGGTCCTTGTCCCCGAATCACCATTGGTTCTCACTCTCTAGAGTGGCGCTGACCAAGGAAAATATCATGAGAGCCATGGATGTAATTTTAAAGGTGCTCTTAGACGCATAAAAAACGTCAGAAGAAATTAATTTTAATAACGTTTTATTTAACCCAACATCTTAGACACATGATTGCTTCAACATGTGGTCCAGTATGTTGTTTTTAATGTCAAGAGGTAGTTTACATTGTTTTTTATGTACCAAGTCTTCAGTGTAGCTCGCGCTGACTAACTGCACGTAATTCAGAAGAGCCACATTTTAAGTGCTATCACATGCCTGTGCCTGGTGGTTTCCGAATCAGCCAGCCCTACACAGAGACTCACCTGGTCCTGTGCAGAGGTGGGGAAGGGACAGCACCCTGCCGTAAGGCTTTGAAAGGGACCCAGGAGTCTAACTGTTTCAGTTAACGTATTTTTCCATTCACCCCACCCCATTTTACAGCTATTCAGTGTTTCCAGCTCCTGAGCATTTCTAGGCTTCTGTGGAGGCACATTGAATGAATGACTCTTTTCCACCCCTGCCAGTTTAGGATTTAATTTCTTTGAGTCAGCTAGATCAGCTCCTGCTCGTTCATTGGCTTTCCATCTTCCATTTCCCCCTGCTACTTTCTCCACTCTCTCTGTCCTAATGGCTTTGGGCTTTAAAATAAGTCCTTCACTGTCATTTTAGTGGGGTCTTTAGAGCGTAAAGATGAGCATATGCATTCAAGCCATCATCTTTAATCTAATGAGCAATGCTTTCATGTCATTGAATTTTGAGGATTTTAAAAAGATTTTTCTACACATGTGCTTAGCATTTTGTTTTAAACTACCTAATAACCTTATGTATGCAATAGTTGTTTCCTAAAGTGATGAATGGGTAAATGAAAAGATAGACATGAGAATAACTTAATCGTTAGGGTTCTCCGATCCAGTTGAAACCAATGCTACAAAGGACTTCCTCTGAGCCTTTTCTTCCCCTCCATTAGCCCAGCTAAGTTATGCCTTACCTCTCCAGGTTACCACTAAGCTGAGAAAGCCCTTGCCTTCACAACATGCCGCCAGAAGTAACTAAGAATTTGTAAAGGCATTTACAGCAAGCCAAATGATAGAGGAACCCTCGAGTCAGTGGTATGCAACTGCTTCCAACCTCATTGCCCCATTGTCTGCTAAGACTGACCACATCCTCACAGTGTGAGCACTGCCTTTAGCGTTCTCTAGCATGGGGATTTCTTAGCCCTGCCTTCTACAGCTTCTAACCTCACTTCTTTTCTTTCACAAGGTCTGAATTTATTTTTGTGGTCTTTCTGGAATCTTTTAAAAATGAAACTTAAGTCTGTCTAACAGAGAACATTAGAATCCAGCCTGTATGTCATTCTTATAGGGCTGGTGGCCGCAGGGTCTTTATTGTGGTTTGATTGTGCTTATAATTTATTATAACAGCACCCATGAATAAATTAAAAGCAACTTAAATGTGTATTGGAATCTCTTATAAAAATACCAAGAGGAAATTTTATTTATAATATATAGGAAAGCTTCTTAAATGTATTCCTTTTGCATGCACGGAAGCCTTGAGAATCAAGATTTCAGACTCAGGGATTGCATTTAGATGGCTTCATTGGTTGAAGTAGATGGCACCAGCAGCTACCACACATGTCTAGATGGTGGACAATAATGAAAAGGGAAGTCCTAGAAGCTGCTGCCACAGTGTACGTACACAGAGGAAATTTCTACAGAGGAGAGGTAAATTTGGTAATGGGGGTACCACTGAAGGAAGAGTATTGCTCTTGCAATGTTTACAGAAAATGTTCACCAAATTGAATTAAATGGGAAATTCACCCATGAATTTACAGGGTTCTGGTTTCAGCAAGCCCCAGCCCTTGCTGCCCCTAACCCCATCCCCCATTCCTGATTTTATTTCCCCAGGACACACTTGCAGCTCTGTGCATTGGGCTGCACTTTAGTCACAGCACCGTTGTAAGTCGTAAAGAAAATAGGGTCATCCTCACCAAATTTCGAATTACATTAATATTTCCTAACCACATGTTTTTCTTATGAAAATAGTATATTTGCATAGTTTTCTAGAATTTTCTAAACATTGCAAAATGCCTTCCCTCACTTCAGTTTCATAGCAACTATCTCTAATTTCTAGGTGCAGAGAAGGGAGCTTTTATCAGATATTTTATTTATGGATCGTTTTTTAAAATTTATCACTCAATTTCTACAAAAAACTAGAGGTAGAATAACAGGCTTCACCTGCTAGCCAAGTGCAGGGCCAGAAGCAGATGCCAGGCCCCCTGACTTCTACCCTGGTGCCCTATCTGCAAAAGCTCTTGATCTTCAACTCTGTGCCCAGGGATGGTCTCCATAGCAAACTTGGTCAGATGCAAAACATTGGGTGTTAACTCAGGGTTTGCCATGGTGATGATTTAGGGCTGCTTAACCAGCCTTAAAGAATTCTTTCTCCAAAGAGGCATATTTTAAGGTGGTCAATTCTGTTCCTCTTCAGGGCACACACAAAAAGGGGAACTTGAAGTTGATGTGGGGAGTAGGGCTGAGCTGTGAGCCCTACAGCTGCTTCAGGGACTAGGAGGCCCAGCTGGGGTGAGAATGGCATTGCCACAGTGGGGAGTACCTTTTGGGGTGTGGCGGGGGGGGGGGCGTGTCACAGCCCAAGAGGGTTATGCACAGGTTGCTGGTCCTGTGCGGGAAATCCATGCCCCAGTGGGATGAGGAGGGCATCTATGCAGGAGCTGGTGACAGAGTTTAAGTGGAATAACATTTTCCACCTGACGGTGATGTTGGGTCAGAACCAGGACCAGGACCAGGGCAGGGTGAGGAGAGCATATGCAGGGGGAAGGGGGCAGCTGCCATGGCTAGAGATGAACTTGGTGCTGGAAAGCAAGGAAATGATAGGGACGTAACAAAGGACACAGAAGCCAGCTTCATCAGCAGGATAAATTATCATTATAATGAATTATAATTTCTTGAATAAAATTGAAAACCAAGTTGTTTAAATATAAGGATAAATGGAAAGTTTAAGGGAGAATAGGATATTTACATAGAACATCCCTCTCAAAATAAGTATTAGTCGCAGCAGGAAAAGAGTAACCTCCTAGTGGGAGGATGGGAGTGACCTCCATGTAATGAAGTGACCAAAGTGAATATCGTCCGTGGGCAAAACTGAAGTCGTGCCCTCCTGAGAGAAGGCAACGAGAAGACCAAAGCCTTACCACCTGCCAAAGGTGCATGCATTAAATCTTATATCAGATAAACCCAAATTGAGTAATGTCTAGGCTGAGGAGCTAACTGTTGCAGACTTCGAGAAACAAAAGTAGTTGATAATCATGGGATTCTTAGGTGCGTCCTTTTGCCACAGTGGACTCATTTGATGATTGATAAAGCTTGAATGGGATCTGAGGAGAAGACAGTTGAAATGTAACTGTGAACTTGCAGCTTATAATGAATGCATTGTGCTTTGTAAAAGGACGTCCTTGCTCTTAGGAAAGAACCACTGACTTATGGGGCATGGGTGGGATATTATATCATGTAGTCAACTTACTAGCAAATGGTTCAAGGGGAAAAGCTTGTAGTGTTCTTATAGTAAGATTTACCTTGTCCCAAATAAAATTCATTGTAAAACAAAATTGGTGTCAGTTTGAAGAAGAGCGGCAGGCAGTTAGACAGACTTGCTCCGAGCGAGGAGGATGGGCTAGGAATGGAGGGTCACCAGGAGGGCAGAAAGCCCCAGATGCCTAGCAACAACCAAACAAGGACCTCGCCCCCAGAGTAAACTTTCCTTCCTTTAGCATGTCACTGGCCATGTGGTTTAAACTACTTGACATTTCATATTGTTGGTTGTGGGATTTGGACCCTACCCGGAGCTCTCCTCCCCTGGCACATTACTAGTCATTTTGTTTTAGACCCCTTTCAAGAAAAAAAGGGCAGAAAGGTAGCCTCGAAGATCCCAATACAAGCCCTTGCACCACCACTCCCTTAAGCAATAAACCATAGAAATAACATGTAGGCCTCAGTTAAAAGGATACACCTGGAAAGTTGATGACTATTCTACTGAAACCCTCCCCTAAAAATCCCCACTTTAAAAGCCCTTAGGATGCAGGGCCCAGCGCTCTCTCTCACTCTCTCCTCTCTTCTTTCTCCTAAGCTCCAAGTGAGCTGCTTTTGTTTCTGTAACTTGTTTCCTGAGCCCATTTCTTCTACCTCTGTGACTTTCTAAATAATGGTTCTCTTAACACTTTTGAGACTTGGCTCTGACTTCTTTCTTACCCAGAACTCAAGTCCTGTGGTGGCTGAATCGAGGTCTACCTAACACCTGGTGTCATTTCACCATTAACTGAAGGACACCAGCGACAGAAAAGAAAGAAGCTTATATCACATCAGAAGAGGTGGTGGTAGCAGGAAAATGTTCAGAGATATGAGTCTCACATGGATCCCTTCCCCAGTGAACAGGATGACCTTTGCAGGAAGGTGTAGAACAAGGTAAAGCCATGCTCATTCCAAACAAGGCAACCAGAAAGCTCTTTTCATTCCATCACCACAGACAAGCCCCAGGGAGAATACACAAAAGGAAGTTCCCGGAAAAGGAAAGGGTCACATTCCCTATCCCACTATTATCCAGAAGATGTTTTTCTAGTTTTTATAAATGCCACATTTTAATTAGAAAAATAAATATTTTCTTTTCATTTAACAAACAATGTCAGCCCAGCAAAAAGCTTTGTACTAGGAAAAACTTTCTGCAAGTACAGTTTTGGAAAATGGAGGAAGGTAAGAAGTGCACCACCCACCACAATGACTATTATTTGCTTTCTATGCTCTTTTTGAGCTTTTTCTGTGCCTCCTTTTGAAACAGCTGTAATCCTATCATGCACTTGTTCCCTGCGTGCAGCATTGAGGTTACACACAGGCTTTGAAGTTGACGGGCCAAGTTCTACACCGGCCTTCTGCCACTCTGGGTGACTCTTGAGTTATTTCTTAACTGCTCTAAGCCTGAGTGTTCTCCTGTATCAATACGGTCAAATACTCCCTTGTCTTGGGGGTTTGTGAGAGGATTAAATAAGCTAATGTACATAAAGGACTTAGCAAATACCTGTTGTTGAATTATAAGCACGTTTTCATGTTTCTAAGTCATCAACGGAGTTCGTTATTACTGGCTACCCCTAAAGCGATGCTCAAGGAAAGCTTTGGCAGGGGCCTTCCTCAGTGGTTGGTGTGGCAGAGCCTGTCTGCTGTTCAACAAAACTAGTTTCCTTTTCCTCCTCAGTGCACACAGCTGGATGGTCTTTCAAAGACACCCTGCAGTTGGCTGCGGCGTGACGCAAGTTCCAGCAGCAGGGTGTGGGCAGAGCAGTGGGGGTAGTTCCCCAAGCTCAGTCCTCCACTTTCTGTCTCTGAGACTCACTGAGGCATGGCAGCACTCCACCTCAGCAGCGTGGCTTTAGAAATAGTGTTTTTAAAATGGTGGAGACACCATTCGATTAAGTCTCATAGGCTGTATAGAGCAGAACCTTTCACTGGCAGCCAGCAACCCCACCTTGGAAAGACTGTTTTCTTTGTTTGTTCTTTTAAAAGAGTTTATTTATTATTTTCAGAGAGAAGGGGAAGGGAAAGAGGCAGAGAGGTAGAGAGACATCAATGGTTGCCTTTCACCTGCCTCCAGCTAAGGACCTGGCTTGCACCCTGGTTATGTACCCTGGCCGGGAATCAAATCAGTGACCTTTGGATTCACAGACCAGCACCAATCCACTGTGCCATCAGCCAGGGCTGAGAGACTGTTAATGAATCAGAAATAACCTTATACTGTGTTTGAGTCATTATTTATCAAGTTTATTTTTGTAATAGCAACTAGCATCACTCTAATGCAAATAGTTTAGGCATGGTTCTAAAAGAAGTCAAAGGAGCATTGGCTGGTGGCACAGTGGATAAGGCACCAGCCTGCAAACCCAAAGGTCGCAGGTTCGATTCCCCAGCCAGGGCACATAACAAGGTTGCAAACCAGGTCTCCAGTCAGGTCTGTGGCTGGAGGCAGGTGAAAAGCAACCGTACATTGATGTCTCTCCCTCTCTGCCTCTCCCTTCCCCTCTTTCTAAAAAATAATGAAATAAAATATTAAAAAAAAAAAGACATGTAAGCTTTCAAAATAAATTAATAAATAAAAGAAGGCATAGGAGAACTGAAAAACCTTTCAAATGTCTCTTCTAGAGTCTGTGAGAAAAAGCAACAAAGAAGATAATTGTCCTCTGGCAGTCTAGACACTTCATACTTTCTGGAGCAAGTTTCCCTTCAGTGTCACAGGCTGCCTCCACTTGGCCACCTCTGCTTTTTCATGGTCCTGTCTCACCCTCAGGTCCCTTCCCTTCTCTACAACACTCGTTTCTTTTCCCAACTCCCGATGAAACATAAAAAACGTGTTCCTTTGGTGATCATCATTAACTATGGCCTATGTGAAATCTCCTTGTTTGCTTTGTGCTTTCTTTATAAACACTGTGATCATTGAGGGAGGAAACCCAGAAAATGTTGGGAAGCCAGGAATTCAAATATGCACCAAAGCATATAACAATAGCCACAATTAAAAGGCAAACAACCCAGTTGGAAAAATAGGCATGTCGTTTGAATAAACATTTCTCCAAGTAAAGTAGACAAATAGCCAACACATGCAGTCATACTTGATGTCATTAGTCATTAGGAAAAATGGCTATTGAGGAAAAATACATATTTAACCATATCCCAATAAAAGTCTTAAACTCTTAGAATAAAGAGAAGACCTTATAAGCTTTCAGACAGAATGAACAAGTTTTCTACAACGGAAAAAGAATCGCATCACATCACAGGCATCTCCTCAGACCACAGCATGGGAAGCCAGCAAGCTGAAACATGATGACGTGATACTGAGAGAAATTCCATGTCCAGGCGTTATTTCACTCTTTTGCAAGAGATTATGAGGGAGGATATGCAAGATTTCAGAATGTGCATGTATATAATGTACTCTTTTTAAGGAAAATACTCATGAAAAGACTAATTGAATAGCAAATAAGTTAGAATGTAAATCTCATTATGAGAAAAGATTATAAAAGAGTGATTGGTAAGCAATGAAGTTTTATACATGTATATATTGCATAGATAGAAAGATTCTGACTGCAGATAGATAAGATCAATGAGGACTCTTGAAATGGAAGATTTATATTAAAAGAATAATTCAAACAACAGTCTAGAATGAAAAGACTAAATGCTATCCAAAAAAATCTAGGTGTTGAGAGGTAAGAAAGAGGAAGGAAGGAGAAATGTTTGAAAACTCATCAGGCATGAATTTCTAGCTAGATTTTATTTATCTTTTTTTTTTTTGACTTCAAATCTAATTTTTTAAAAAATTTTGTTATTGTTGTATTACATCCATCCCCTTTTTGTTCCCCTCTGCCCCCCTCCCCACCCACCCATTCCCCCCAAAGTCAATCCCATCTGTTGTCCATGTCCATGGTTCCTTTATACTAGGTTCTTGTCTAAGCTGCTCCCCTTTCTTGCCTCTGCCTCCCCCCTCTCCCCTCCCCCCAACCCCGTTCCCCCTGACCACTGAAGGCCTATTCCTTGTATTCATATACTTGGTTCTGTTTTGCTTGTTGAAAAATATGGAACGCTTCACGAATTTGCGTGTCATCCTTGCGCAGGGGTCATGCTAATCTTCTCTGTATCGTTCCAATTTTAGTATATGTGCTGCCGAAGTGAGCACTAGATTTTATTTATCTTAAAAGGACTGAATTTGCAGCATGTCTCCCCCCTTATCCACAGGAGATGCAGTCCAAGACCCCCAGTGGATGCCTAAAACCATGTACAGTACTGAACCCGATATATATGCTTTTTCCTATACATAGTTTTGTAGATAAAGTGTGATTGATCAATTAGGCACGGTAAGAGAGTAACAACAATAACTAATAGCAAAATAGGATAATTATAACAATGTAATAAACGTTTTTTGGGGGCCTTATTATTAAGTAAAATAAGGCTGGCTTGAAGACAAGCAGTGTGTTACTTGAACTCAAGGACAGTTGCTCTGATGCCCAAGAGGGCTGCTGAGTGACTGAGAGGAGTATTCAGTGTGGAGATGCTAGACAAAGGGATGATTCACATCCTACGTGGGACAGAGATGGACGGTGTGAGGTTCCATCACACTGATCAGAAGGTGCGCAATTTGAAACTTAGGAATTGTTTATTTCTGGACTTTCCTAATTAATATTTTTGGACTGCAGTTGACTGCAGGTAACAGACTGCAGAAAGCAAAGCCTCAGGTAAGTGTGTAACTAATGTACTTTTATTTAAACTATTACAAACCATAGAAAAGGATGAAAAGCCCGTAATTTATTTTATAAAGCCAAAATAAACTGAACAAAAGCTGATAAAGATAAGATAAAATCCAAAAGTATAAAGGAGCTCATGAATACAGATTCAAGAAATGTAAATAAAACATTAACAAATAGTGCTCTGGCTGGTGGCACAGTGGATAAGGCACCAGCCTGCGAACCCAAGGGTCGCTGGTTCGATTCCCAGCCAGGGCACATAACCAGGTTGCAAGCCAGCTCTCCAGCCAGGTCTGCAGCTGGAGGCTGATGAAAGGCAACCATACATTGATGTTTCTCTCCCTCTCTCTAAAAAATTATAAATAAAATATTTTAAAAAAAGGTAAAGAAATTATTCAATATAATAAAGGCAATTTACCTAATCAGGAGCAGATAATATCCTAAAATATAAAATGCTATAATTTTAATTACACGGAAACTACACAGGGTGGATCACCACCATCGTGATGACTAAACATTGACTTGAAAGAAATCCTGAGCTCATTAACAAAATAAAACTAAATAATTGACCTAACATTGGAAAATAATAATAGAATTCTTTGTTTTGGCTGATGATATGATTGTTTTCCAAATAAGAAACAAAAGCAGAAACCAAACCCAAAAATATAAAAAGAAGACTCAACTATAGGTAATAAGATAACTTGGTAACATGAGTGGACAAACAATAATATTTTCTGTATCTTAACAATAATTCCATAGAAGTAGAAACATGAAAAAATATTTCATTCACAACAATGGCAAAATATAAAATATTTCAGGATAAGTTTATTAAGAAAGGTACAAATGCCATATGAAAAATGTATTTTTTTCAGTAATCACAGTATAATATATTTGAATTATATGTTATAGTTGTAAAATATACAAAATAGATATAATTTTATTGAAGAAAATGAAAAGGATTTGAACAAATGAAAAGAGACAGTGTTCTAGGATGAAAAAACAAATAACATAGAAATGTTAGTGTTTACTAGATTCATACATAAATTTCATGTGAATTTTTCAAACTGTGATTTCTATTATAATGCTGTATTAGTTTCCTTTTGATGCTATGTGTAATTATCACATATTTAGTGTCTTAAAACAATACAAAATTATTGTCTTACTTTTTTGGAGGTCAAAATTCCAAAATTGATTTCATGGGGCTAAAGATGTCAGCAGGGATGAGGAGTTGTGTGTGTGTGTTGTTTTGATTTTTAGCCCTTGAGGAAAGAATCCATTTTCTTGCTTTTTTCAGGTCCTGTAACCAGCTACATTCTCTGGCTATGGCCTTTCCTCCATCTTTAAAGCCCATCATTTTAGTCTCTCTCTGCCTTTGTCATCACAACGCCTTCTCTTCCAACTCTGACTTCTCCTGTGTTCCTCTTATAAGGAGTTTTGTGACAGCGTTTCATCTGCAAGATAACTCAGGATAAACTCCCCATCTTAAAATCACTAACTTAACCACATCTATAAAGTCCCTTTTGCCATATGAAGGTAACATTCACAGATTTCAAGGACTAGGAAGTAGATGTATTTTTGTGGTGTGCAGGGAGAAGTATTATTCAATCTAGCATCAAATAGGATTCTCAAAGCTGTTATGGAAAAATAAATGGCCAAGAATAACCAAGAATGTATAAAAAATAAGAATAGTAAGGGGGGAGCATATTAAAAGGAATTATAATAAAGTCAATAGTGTATTATAGACAAATAAATAGATTAGTGGAACAGAACAGAGAATCCAGGAAGATATCAATATATAGGGAAATTTAACACTTTACAAAAGTGCTATTTCAACTCAGGGAGATAAGAATAGATTATTTAATAAATAATGCTATTATAACTATCAAGTGACAAAAAGAAGTAGACATCTTAAAAAATACAAGATGGTATAAATTGCATAAAGAATGAAGGCTTACATGCTTATTAAATAAAAAAATAGTGTATAAAAACCTAGGGCATGTATAATGTAGAGATAAGGAATACCTGCTTAACTGAGACTGGAATCCCAAATGCTATTTTTTAAAACATATTTGAATATGAGTAAATAAAAAAACCCATATCTGGAAAATGTGCCAGGCAAAAAAATCAACTGACAAAGCAGTATGATCCAAAAAAATGTGTAATGTCAAAGCCAAGTAAGTGTTAGTGTCTCTAACAAAGAGCTCCTGCAAATGGACAGGAATAAGAAAAAAAGTTATTAACACCAGCATGAACAGTCTGCCTGTCAGTTGCTCCATTTTTCCATCTTTCTATCTCTAAGGGCGGCTTGCTCATTGCTGGGCAGGATTTTCAGAGCTCTAAAATCCTTTTTTTTTTTTTTTTTTTAATAAAGTCATGGCTGTCAGAGCCAAATGAACGATGACTTTGCTGGTGACTAATGCAAAAATGGTTATCTGTTCCTGCCAATGAGAAAATTAAATATTTTTCACTTCTTTCTCTGATGCTGTTTAAACCAAAAAAAAAAAAAAAGAAGAAGAAGAAGAAGAATGTTCTTATTCATTTGTTTTGTTTTCCTCTTCTCTTTCTGTTGGAGATCACTTAAAAGTTTCCACAGTGAGGTAACTTGCGGGTATTTTTTAATGGACCCAAAGCTACTTTGCTTTGCAGTCATTCCCCAACCTGAATTTCAGATTTTAAGGTGAGCTATTTTATTTGTTGCAATATGTCAACATTTCCCCTCTTCTTTTATTCAGTAAACTATGCTAAATTGGAAAAGAAAAAAATAACCACCCAGAGTTGGCTACAGATGAGGAAAATAGAACTTCATCGTGTGCCTAAGACTGTATGCTCACACCCATGAAAGAACTTTTTATTTTAATTCAAACTCTTTCTCCTAGAATATAAATCCAGACTGAAGACACTGTGTGTTACAGCCAAAACTCTATGAAAATCTACATCTAGAATCGACAGAAATTCTAGATGGCTTTTGCAGTGTGAGGAGTCAGAAAGGGACAAATAAAAGATTTTCTTCAGGGAAACAGCATGATGGGAGGAAATAAAGGGTGGAGGTAAGACCATGTCTGAGTCTCTTACCAAGATTTTTATTCTCCAAGTTTCAGTTTCTTCATCTGTAAAATGGAAAGGAAAACAGTATCTGCTTCACAGGGTTGTTTGGAAGGATCGACCACATAATGCATATAATTTAGCTAAGTGCCTGGCATTTGGTAAGGTTTTAATTATTATTATTTATTATTAAAATCTATTATTATTATTTTGTTCTTAGGTAGATTCACAAGCACTTGATTAAGAGAATAGCTGTACAGTTGACTCTTGATCAACTTCAAGGCTAGGCCACCACCACCACCCCAATCGAAAATCTTCATATAACTATTGGCCCTCTAAAAATTTAACGATAGTAGGCCCCTAGCATAGGTGGATTCAACCAACCGTGGGTGGAAAACTGTATTTCCATAAGTGGTTGGGAATCTGTGGTTGGGAATGGGAAAACACTGTTTTCTATCTGTGGTTCGTTGACTCCACAAATGCAAAACCCATGGACAGAGGGGCGGCTGCAGTTATTGGGGAAAAGTCCGTGCACTGGACCATGCACTTCAAACTTGTCTTGTGCAGGAGCCAACCCTATTTCCATCTCTTCTGGGAGGCCCCTGGTCTTCGCTACGTTAGGTGGCAGCCACGCCACAGAGGTTTGCAAACTTGGTCCTGCAGAGCCCAGGATTCCAGGAGCAGCCTGTGGGTTGTGGGGTTATCAGCATGAGGTTGTGATGGTGAGTGAGCAGCTTGCTTGCTTTTCTCTCTCTCTCTCTCTCTCTCTCTCTCTCTCTCTCTCTCTCTCTCTCTTTCTTTCTATGTTTCATAAACGGAACCTGCCTAAGATTCACTTCAGAATCCACTGATCCTTATCATCTGCAAGGCTATTACAATTCTATTATTCAGTGGGCCTTTCTCCTCTTTAAAATGACTTTTCCCAACTTTTTCATCATCTCTTGTCATTATCTTTCCTTAGCCATCTGATCCTTCCTGAGAGAATGAAAGCATTTGAGCAACCCCATCTGCTTTAGATTGGGTTACTTTGATGTATTGTGCCTTCTAGGACGTGCCTGCATTTTAAAAGTGTACAAAAGAAAAGGGAGTAAATAAAGATGACTTTTCTATTAACAGAAATTCTGGCAACATGGGGAAGATTTGGAATAGGGGGATCTTTTGAAGAACTGTTCAAATGACAGCTCTAACCACTGCCTTGATTAAAAAAATAACGACTGGCATTTGTGAAAAGATTCCAGATTTACACAATTTAATCTCCATTTTCTCAGCTGATTAACACAAGTTTCCTGTAGGGGAAATGCTACTTTTTGTTTTTTTTTCCCTCGTGTGCGTTTCCATGTTGAGGGCATGAAGGCTCGGGATGACTCTGAGACTTGCCTCCATGGGCAGAGCTTGGTCCTGACTTCTGGTTCTGTCCCCAGGCCCACTGCCTTCGCCTGGGTGGGAAGCCAGACCTGCTGATTAAGTCACAGGGTGCAGACTTTGAAACACAGCGTTTGCAGAAACGGCACAAGAGGGGCGGCTGGGTTTTCTGACGTTTCCTTTATGGGAATAAAGGAAAGGCTGTGGCAGAACTGTCAGCTCTCAATGAGCTCTTTGTGCAAATAAATTCCAGAGTTTTTATGAACGATGATGGCAGTGAGGGCTGCTTTTGCCCCCAGTAGTCAGGAGACGGGCGTTTCAGCCGTGGCTGGCATCCCTCCAGAAAACTCTTGGCCACATGTGCTATGACTTGCAGGCTCCCACATCAGCGAACTTCAGAGACTGGAAAAAAAGAGAGATAAAAAGCTGAGGGCAAACCAAGACATCCTTGTTTTTCATTAGTATATGTTTCTTTCCCTGTCAAAATATCTGGGAACACAATTTTTTAAAGTTCAAAAAAGTAGACACGAAAGTCATTAATCAGGGGAAAAGATTGCCTTTTTCTGTCACATTTGCATAGAGCAGGCTGTCTAATTTGTACTTATACCCTCATATCAAGACTGACTGGTACTGGTGTGACGCAGTGGATTGAGCACCAGCTTGCAAACTGAAAGGTCACCGGTCTGATTCCTGGTCAGGGCACTTGTCTGGGTTGCGGGCCTGATCCTCTGCTGGGGGCACTCGAGAGGCAACCATTTGATGTTTCTCTCACACATTAGTGTTTGCCTTCTTTTCTTTCTCCCACCTTCTCCTCCTTCTAAAAATAAATATCTTTGAACAACAACAAAAAAGACTGGTATGAGGGCAGATGTGTAACAACAGCTTAATACACATTTATTGAATGAGTACATGATTGAATATATCCTTTAATTTAGGGCCAGGACATTATGGTAGCAGAAGGAACAAAAGCAACATGATGACTCCTTCTGGGATTGTCTTTCGCTATCACTGACTCCTTGGAAACACCAGCAAAGAACTCAGGGGCACTCAGGGCCATCATCACCTTGGCAGTGCCGTTGCAGTATCTCTGAGGAGAAGGATGTCTGTGAGGTTTGGGGGTCTGGACTGAAGGCAGGTCTTTCGATGCAGGATTGTGATATAATCATTTAAGATGGGTGGACACCGGAAAATGAGGCTTTTGCAGTAATTTTTGAAGATTCTTTCCTGGAGACAAAACTGTCACTTGATACTATTTAATGCAGCCTGATGTTCATTCAGCTAGAGTTTTCCACAGTTATGTGTCATTTTTATTATCTTGAATAGGAAGTTCCAGGAATAAAAAAGTCAAAGTGATAAAGACAGTGGAAAAGAGCAAGGCTATGTTAATTAAGGTAACAGAATAGTAGAGTCATAGTCATCTAGACCAGAATCTGCAAACTTCAGTCCTAAGGCCAAATCTGGTCTACGGTCAGTTTTTTGTGCTGTTTTATTAGAACATGGCCAAGTTCATTCTCTTTAAGTTTTGCCTGTGGTTGCTTTCATACCATAAAATGCAGAGTTAAGCAATTGTGACAGACGGTATAGCCACAAAGTCTAAAAATAGTTACTTTACAGAGTAAGTTCGCAACCCTCGATACAGACAGTAAACAGTGTGAGACTAGATGGTTTAATTTCTCATTTTATTTATTCATTCATCAAATATTTAATAGGCACCTACTATGTACATGGCATCTTTATTGGTGCTGGGAGTACAACACTCAATGATCCAAAAGTAATACAAATCAGATAGTGGTAAGTGCTCTAAAGAAAAATGGAACATGGAAAGAAGATAGAGAAGGATGGGGTTGGTGGAGTGGGATGAAGCGGATTCCTTTGGGGGTGGGGGTGAAGGAAGGCCTCTCTTAAGAAGTGACATTGAGTAAGAATCTGAAATATCTGACTATGTAAAGATAGAGAATGTGGCTCTGAGAAGAGAATTCCATGCAAAAGGCTACAGAAATGCAAGCACCCAGAGCTGTGACAAGCTTGGTGTGTGGGTAATTGCAAACAGGCCAGTGCAGCTAGTGCAAGGTAAGCAAAATGAAGGGGTAGCCAGAGCCAGGTGAAGTAGTAAAGCCTCATGAGAGGAGCCAGGTTTGAATTTTATCCTGAATGTGATGGAAAGCTAATGGGGGATGGGAGATATTTATTTACTTGCTTATTTATTTATTTTCTACTTCTTGGTTCCCAGGAGGCCAGTTACCTTGAAAAAAAATTTTTTTGAAAGATTTTATTTATTTATTTTTAGAGAGAGGGGAAGGGAGAAAGAGAAGAGAAACACTGATTGCTTGCCTCTGGCGCATCCCCAGGTGAGGACCTGGAGCACAACCCAGGCATGTGCCCTGACCAGGGACCGAACCTGTAACTGTTTGGTCAGCAGGATGATACCCAACCCACTGAGCTACAACAGACAGGGCTCCCTTGACATTTTTAAAAAGATTTTTAAATGTATTATTTCCAGAGAGAGGGGCAGGGAGAGAGGCGGAGAGGAAGAGAAACATCACTGTACAGTTGCCTTTCACCTGCCTCCGGCTATAGACCTGGCTGGAGACCTGGTTATGTGGCCTGGCTGGGAATCAAATCAGTGACCTTTGGGTTCGCAGGCTGGCGTCAATCCACTGAGCCACACCACCCAGGGCTACTTTAACTTTTTTGAAAAAATGACAGTCAAGAATATGGTTTAGTTTGGCGAATGTTCTATGTGCATGCAAAAAAAAAAAAAAAAAAAAGTACTTTTTACAGTTGTTAAGTATAGGGTTTTTAAATGTTTGTAAAACCAAGTTAGCTTAATAGGTGTTCTGATCTAAATTCTTGTTCAGCTTTATTTAGTTTTAGCAATTTACTGACACAGGACTGTTAAATCTCCAACCATGGTAATGGAATTGTTATTTCTCCCTTTAGTTCTACAAATTTTACTTTATGCATTTTGAACTCTGTCATAATTTACCGTTTTTATGTCTTCTTAATAAAGTGACTTTCATTCAGAAATAACCACCTTTATCTCTGATAATATTCCTTGTATTAACATCTACTTTGTCCAATATTAATATAGCCACATCTGTCTTCATGGGATATTTTTTTCAACCTCTCAACCTTTTATTCTTTCACTTCACTCTATTTTTTTTTTTTTTTTTTTTGCACTCATTTACCCACCACCCTCCTCTTTGGCAACCATCAGCTTATTCCCTGCATCTTATGGGTCCACATCTGTCTTATTTTACTTATTCACTGACTTTATTTTTTAAGATTCCACATATAAGTGAATTCATATGGTATTTGTTTTTTTCTGTCTGATTTACTTCACTTAGCATAATACCCTCTAGGCCCATCTATGTTGTCTCAAATGGCAAGATTCTGTTCCTTTTTAATTGCTGAGTAATATTCGTGTGTGTGTGTGTGTGTGTGTGTGTTGCTATTGTAAATAATGCTGCAATTTTAAACAAAGGATTTATGGGGATACAATTTTCACTATAAAAACTCACTCTGACTGTCATGTAGAGACTTAACTATAGAGGGACAGAGTGCAGACAGGGATGACACCTCATGAAAGAAATTCATGCTTAGATTATACACAGAAACACAAGGTGGTAGGTGCACATCAATGTGGTTTGATATGAATTTTATATTTTCTTTAAGTATATTTTATTGACTATGCTATTACAGTTGTCCCAATTTTTTTCCCTTTGCCACCTTCCACCCAGGAACCCTCTTCCCTCCAGCAATCCCTCCCCTCTTAGTTTATGTCCATGGGTCATGCAGGTAAGTTCTTTGGCTTCACCCTTTCCTCTATTATTCTTGACATCCCCCTATTTTGTTCCTAACAATTATGCTTCTTGATCCCTTCATTCCCCCATTTCTTCCCCTTACCTCTCCCTGCTGATAACCCTCCAAATGATCCCTATACCTTTTATTTTGTTCCTATTCTGGCTGTTTGCTTAGTTTGTCTTAGTTTTCGAGGGGTTTGTTTTTTGTTTTTGTTTTTGTTTTTTTTGATTCAGTTGTTGATAGTTATTTGTTGTTATGTTAATGGTCATAGTTTTCATCTTCTTTTTCTTAAATGTATCCCTTTAACATTTTATATAATAAGGGCTTGGTGATAATGAACTCTTTTAGCTTTATCTTGTCTGGGAAGCACCTTATTTGCTCTTCCATTCTATATGATAACTTTGCTGGATAGAGTAATCTTGGTTGTAGATCCTTGCCTTTCATCACTTTGAATACTACTTGCCAGTCCCTTTGTGATTGCAATGTTTCTTTTGAGAAATTAGCTGATAAGCTAATGGGAACTCCTTTGTAGGTAACGTTCTGCTTTTCTCTTGCTAATTTTAAGATTCTCTCTTTATCTTTAACCTTTGGCATTTTAATAATGATGTGTCTTGGTGTGGTCCTCTTTGGGTTGAAATTGTTTGGGACTCTGTGTTTCTTGGACTTGTATGTCTATTTCCTTTGCCAAATTAGGGAAGTTTTCTTTCATTGTTTTTTTCACATAAGTTTTCAATTTCTTGCTCTTCATCTTCTCCTTCTGGTATCCCTGTGATTTGGATGTTGGTAAGTTTAGAGTTGTCCCAGAGGTTCCTAATCTTCTCCTCATTGTTTTCAATTCTTGTTTCTTCTTTCTGTCTCAGGTGAATGTTTATTTCTTCTTTTTGTTGATTTGAATCCAAGCTTCCTTCCTATTACTGTTGGTTCCTGTATATTTTTCTTTAATTCACTCTGTATAACCTTCGCTTCTTCCTTTATGTTGTGGCCAGACTCAATTATTTCTCTGAGCATCCTGATTGAACTCTGCATCTGATAGGTTGGCTATCTCCTTTCATTTATTTCTTTTTCTGGGGTTTATTTCTGTTCTTTCATTTAGGTCATATTTCTTTGCCCCCTTAATTTGGCAGGGCTCCCTGTGTTTGTTTCTATGTATTAGGTAGAGCTGCTTTGACTCTGTGTTTTTATAGTATGGTCAAATGTAGTAGGTGTCCTGTAGGGTCCAGTGGCACAATCCCCTGTCACCCAAGCTGGGTACTCGAGGTGCACCCTCCATTTAGGCCGAGTACACCCTCCTCTTGTAGTTGAGCTTTGGTTGCTGTGTGCAGATTAATGGGAGGGATTTACTCAGGCCAGTCAGCTGCAAGGACTGGTTGTGACCACTGTCCACCAACCTCCACCCTTTGTGGATGATCAGCTGCGCAGAGGCAGGGTGGCACTGCTCCAATGTGGCCTATAGCTGTCCTTTGGGTTTGCTGGCCCTGGGGATTTCTGGATGGTACAGCCCAAGCCCCCACCTGTGTTTTGCCTGGGGCACCCTGTGTGAGCTATAAAGCAATCTGAGATGCTGCTACTTGTGCTGGGCTTGGAGTGTCCCAGGTAAAGACATGTTGTGAATCTAAGCTGTCTGCTGGTGGTGCTGGGCCTGGAGCTCACTGAGGCAGCCGATGCTTATTGGAGAGGATTTAAGAAGTTGTGAAGAGTGGGCCAAGACCAGCCATTCATGTTGCAAAGCAGGTTGGGTGGGCCTGTAAGTTGATGGGGTGGAGTCTCTGGGGATCTTTCAGGTGGGTCAGTGTTAGCCAGGGATGGAGTCTCAGCTGTGGCACCAGCTTTCCAGCTGTGTGAGGATGGTTTAGAAAAGAGTTAATGGCCTCTGCTGGCCTTGATGCAGACGCCTCAGTTTCTCCCTGTGTGCCACTGGTGCTGTTCAAGCTGCTACCCTGGTGCAGGAGCTCAGAGGCAGTGTCTGAGTAGGTGAGTCCATGTGTGTGGGTTCTTTAAAAGGAGCTGCTTAGGACTCCAGAAGTTTCTTCCACCAACTCAATCCTCACTGGAACTAGGGCTGAGGGCCTGGTATAGCACTGGGGCTCCTTGGTCCTAAGACATTCGTCCTGAATCTTTATCATTACACATGGGTGACAGACCAGCCCATTCTCCATCTGTGCCCCTTCTGCCTGTCTCAATGGATATGGTATCTTTAATTCCATAGTTGTCAAACTTCCATTCAACTTAATTTCTGATGTTTTTGGCTGATAGGTGTTCTGTATTTTATGTAATTTTGATGTGGTTGTGTGAAAAGGGAAATCAGGTCTTCTTATGCCGCCATCTTGACCCAAGACCTCTGATAGGAATTTTTAAAGCACAGCTAAGAAGACCTGCTAATGAGTTTGGACATGGGGTATGAGAGAAGGCAAGTCAGAGTTGATTCTGAGGATTTAGATTTGAGTGACTAAGTAAATGATGATCCATCTACTGAGATACTGGAAGACCAAATTTAAATGAAAACAGGGGTGAAATCAAGAGTTCTGTTTTGTTCTTGCTAAGTTTTACTTGCCCATTACATATTCAAAGGAAGACAACAATCAGAAGTATGAGCAAATGGGATAGATTGGGCAAAAGATCTAATTTGGGATTCATTTAACATATAATATTTAAAAGCATGGAATTTGGTGAGCTTACATAGGAAATAACTAGGGGGAAAAAAAAAGGGCTGATTGCTAACCTCGAGGGCCAAGAACTGACTGAGCTCATCTTTTCCCATTTCCCTTTCACTGACACCTAACATCATGTTAATGGCTTGAAATCAGCCACAGTGAAAATATTTTCACCATAAAGATTGGCACACACCACATACACATATTTACCCCCCATAGGGCCAGCTATTAAACATTCACCAGCACATTACCTAGGACCCTCACATTTAGAGGTCAAGAAAAGCAGGAAGAAACTGAAACATGAACGAGATAGGAAGACTGTCAAAAGAGTGTAGTGTTCATGTCCAAGTTTATCATGTTGTGTTATGTCTCTTCCAAAACTCAATAGGCTGCATGGTTTTTCACTTCTTTCCCTTCACAAAGGCTTTGTGGTCCTTAGAGTTGATAGAATTTAAGACATGCAGAACATAAACCTTTTTAACTCTCCAATCTATCATTCACTTAATACTTAATGACTCATTCTTGTAAACCCTGGTGCTCTGAGAATCTTATCACATGAAAAAAATGTTTCTATGAATTCTAATGAGAAAACCTACGATGTGTTATAAATGAACCCAAGCGAAATACTGACTGGGAGTGGTTGCTGCCCAGCATAAAATGCTAGGGAACTCAGGGGTTCACCATTTGGGGTGCTCTGTTCAAAAATGAGACTGCAGTTGAATCAAGGTAGTTTTATTTATTTACAGCAAGTCTCTGAGGAAAGGTTTAGCCATTGCTTATATATAGGACTTGGTCAATTACACATTGATTTCTTCTTTGCAATTGGCAACTTTGCTCTGGTTGAGTTCCTGTCAGCTCATCCTGTTTACTGCTGCACATGCAAAATACTGTTTTTACTGATGTATTTTAACATTTAGTAAGAAATATTTAGTCCTAGTGTTCTATCAGAATTCAGAAGGAAACCGACCAGACACTGGGGAAGCCCAGAGTACGATCCTTTATTCACGCACGGTCCCAGAGGAGAAGCTGCTCTCCAAATTCTGGGCCCTGAGCTAAGGCAAAAAGCAACTTTTATAGTTGAAGTTTCACTCCCTGGCCTTGCAAGGTTACAGAAACAGGCATAGAAATTAAAGCTAGTTTTTCAGCGTCTTTCTTATCACTCAAGCTGGCTACAGCTGGCTCCCGTCCAGAAGCCAAGGCCATTACACTCAAGCTACCTGCTGCCCAAGAGCCAAGGCCGTTAACCCTTATCATCCCCCTTACAGGCCGTTAAGGGGGCTTCCTTACATCCCCCGTTAACCCTTTACATCCCCCTTACACTAGCTGGTGTGGCTCAGTGGATTGAGTGCCAGCCTATGAACCAAAAGGTAGCTAGTTAACTTCCCAGTCAGAGCACATGCCTGGGTTGCGGCCCAGGTCCCCAGCTGGGGGCGTGAGAGACAGCAGATTGTATCTCTAGCACATTGATGTTTCTCTGCCTCTCTTTCTGCTTCCCTTTCCCTTTCTAAAAATAAATAAATAATTTTTAAAACCTAAAAATTTACCTTTAAAAGAAAAGAAATAACATTCAGAACTGCCCAAACATTGGGACTCTGGTCCTAACTAACAATAACAGTTTCATACCTCATATTGTCATCACACCACCAGAAAGTAAAAAATTGTAAAGTCAGAGCAGGACTGTCTATACATACATAGCAGAGCTGAGAAGTCTTAAAAAATACTATCCATTTGTTCTTCTTGGCTGATTCACTATGTAAAATAAAATGTATGGGCATGTGATGATGTTATCTGATTAGAAAAAAATTGTGTGTCAAGTGAATTGGTGACTGTGTCTGTGCCTAAAACCACAGTGTCAAATAGCAGTTCTTAAAAAATACATAGTTATTTTGTTTTGGAGTGAAAACTTGTTCATCAAAAAGAATGGAGTTGTCCAAAAGTGGTAAAACTTTAACGCCATTGTGCTAAAAAGTCATTAACAGGACAGTTGTTAATGGAAGGCAACTCTGTTTTCAATTTTGTTATCAAAGAAGAAATCTCCCTCTATTGTACTGAAAACAGCAGCTTGTCCCTTGAAAGACTTCAGCCTCACAGAACCCCTATTATCATTGTCATCATTATTATAGCAACCCATTACTTAGAACCTAATACATGTCAAGAAAGGTGATTATCCATCTCTCACCGCAGAAGAAGCAGAAGATCAAAGGAAAATCGGTATACAAAAGACAGGCAACTACAGCAGTGTCCTCTAGCAACCAAAATTACAAGGAGAAATATTTTAAATGATTTCTTTAACTAAAAGTAAAAAGAAAAATTACAAAACTTGTTCATATGCTTTGTGATATACACACTGCTTTAACAGTAGAAGAATAACGGAGCAGAACATGTATTTTGTAAGAATAACTCTTTAAAATAGAAAGCTACCCTGACCAAGCATTATTAGTGTAATCCACCTGTGAGCCACCCAAGAATGACATTGGCAGTATGAGGGCACATTTTATACCGCTTTTCTCAAACACCAAATTAGCAGTTTTGGGTTTTGCTTAGGAATACTAATGAACTTGTTCTAAAACACAAAACCAACACTTGATGGAGTAGAAATTCAAACACAGCTCTCTCTCTGGCACGGAAGCATATTCACTTTTCATCCCAATAGGCAGCCTCTTGCTTCCTTTCTACAACTCATAGCTTTATAGCGGTGATGGCATTTCCCAAGCCCCCTTGTGTTCTGGTGCAAGCCCGGACACTTTTTCCTCTGCCACATTTTCATTTTGCTTTGAAAAAACCACTCAGCCAATTCCCAGAAATGTTCACATTCCACTCAGTACAGAAACCTTGTACAGGACACCAAGGTCATTTCCTTCTCCCAAGCCCAATGATGTACAATACAAATCATATTTTCTCTTTCAACCACAAGGATTACAATTTTACTATTTCTGCTCAATTGGGGCCTGATCTCTTTGAAAAAAAAAATATTATTCACATCATCTTTTTTTTTTTTTTTAAGATTTTATTTCATTATTTTTAGAAAGAGGGGATGGGAGAGAGGCAGAGAGGGAAAGAGACATCAGTGTATGGTTGCGTTTCACCTGCCTCCAGCCACAGACCTGACTGGAGACCTGGTTTGCAACCTGGCTATGTGCCCTGACTGGGGAACCGAACCTGCGACCTTTGGGTTTGCAGGCCGGCACCTTAACCACTGTGCTACCAGCCAGGGCTATTCACCTCATCTTAATGTTACTGTCTTCATTTGCATTGTGTGATTTACCTCCCTTCTCCCACCCCCTAATTCTCAGCAACTTGAGAGAACTGCTGATAAATAGTAGTTGCACAACTAAAAGGAAATCCACCAGTTCGTGCTATTTCAGAAATTTGTGTCATCTAGTAGGTTCCCTAGGTTTGGGGCTGAGACTTAATTTTCTTCTATTCGTTCTCACCACCAACTCATTTCACTCTGCTGCAATGCCCAATTTACTGTTTGCCCTATAGTAGAAGACCCAAAGGTGGCAAAATTCAGGACCTCTAGAAGGAAATAGCTGGACAAAAATCAAAAGCCAGGTAAGCAGGTGCAAGCTGCTGCCCATTGGTCTGCCCACAGGAAAAGAAGCCACTGTGAGCTTGAGCAGGAAACCAACATGCCGGAAAAATAGCCCTTCCTACCATGAGGAGGCCATGGAATGTGGTAGAAAGAGAATCAGAGTAGAGACTGCTAGTTCTGAGGGACGCACATTTTAAGACTAGCTCTTTCACTTTGATTAATGTTTCATGTATTGATTCACTCAATTAATATTTATTGAGGAACTACTACCTTCCAAGCATTAAATAATGAATGTAGAATAAGGGACAAAATATCTGCACCATCAAAAAGTCTAAGGTTAAGACTATACTTGGCGGAGGAGGGCAAAGGGGGGAAAATAAGGATATCTATAGTAGTCTAAATGATAACAGTAAAATTAAAAAAAGAAAAAGTATACTTGATATGCTTTTCATTGCTCAATTTACTTAACCTCTGAAATAGTTGAAGGATAAATTATAACTACTTCAAGTTACAGATGGAGATAAAATAAAATATATAAAATGCTGTGTGGGGCCATGGATGTCATAAATAAGGAATAAATTATAGCTATTATTACTACAGATTTCCCCTCTTCCCCATTCCCCTAGTTACCATGTTCCCCTTTCAATGAAATGCCATGAACTTTGACAAACAATGGTATTCCAGAGTCGGCATTTGTGATCCTGTGATTTTAAAGGCATGAGCACCTCAGTGGTACTGTGTGGGAAGCTTACTCTAACACCTCAGCCCAAGGGAAAACTATGGTGTAATAGCAGGGGTTAGAGGATAGTTAAATTATGTGGGGAGAAGATACTACAAATTAACCATGACAATGACAAGTTGTTTGCCTCAAGGACAATCTGGATGAGAAGTACTATATGCTTTTGTAATATTCTCTTGCAGCATTTTAAGACATTTGAAATAAGCCTTTTAGATTTACCATGGAATCCAGCAGAGGCTTAGTTAACAGTTGTATCCATCAAAAATGAAACTTCCCAGTTTCTACGAACTTGTGTTTAAGTAAATGTTTAGATGTAAGTTTCAAAAAGTTAGGTGGCATAGAAATTAATCTGGAAGGAGAAAAAGGGATTTTTATTCTAAGCTACAAAATAGATCCTGGAGTTGGCTGTTTTGTTTTGGTTTTTACCCCCCTGCCTCCCTTCTACAGCTTTAAACACTCTTTGGTATAGATGTGAAACAAACATGCCTTTATGTCCACCAATTGAGTAATCTGACCTTCAGCCAAAAAAAATGTAACTGGCTCCTAAAATCCAGCTATGATGCAAAGAATATAGCTGAAAGGTTATTATACACATATACAAGTCAATGGGGTAGTTGTGTGAGTCCCATAAATTTTCCAGTAAAGAAAACAGCCAAGGAAAAAGGAAGTTTTGTTATAGAACCTTTGGCCAAATTAGAAACATATTTGATATTGCATTCATCTGGGGAATAGTCTAGTCTAATCCAGACTATTCCTATCCTAAGAGGAGGTATGTGGTAGATTGCTCAGGATATCCTTGTACTAAAGGGAACATAGGGCAGAATGGGAGACCCTCTTCATGTGTCAAAGGATCGCAGAACCCCACATGTCAGGCCCTTTGAATTAAGAAATTTACCTCAATATTTAGTGATAATTTTTTTTTTGTTTTATTTTATTTTATTCACCTTTAGAGAGAGGGGAGGGGAAGGAGAAAGAGAGAAATAGAAGCATCAATTTGTGATTACCTCTTGCGTGTCCCCAACTGGGGACCTGGCCTACAACCTAAGCATGTGCCCCAATTGGGAATTGAACCAGTGACCCTTTGGTTCACAGGTCAGCGCTCAATCCACTGAGCCACACCAGCCAGGCCTAGCAGTAAACTTTTTATTTTTCATTTTTAATTTTATTGTTGTTGTATTACATCCATCCCCTTTTAGCAGTAAACTTTTAAAAAATACGATTTCAGCCCTGGCCAAGTAGCTCAGTTGGTTAGAGCTCTCCCAACAGGCCAAAGTTGCAAGTTCAATCCCCAGTCAGGGCACGTACAAGAAGCAACTAATGAATGAATGCATGAATGAGTGCAACAACAAATCAATGTGTCTCTCTCTCCCCCTCTCAAAAACCAATCAAAAAAATTCTAATAAAAAAACATAAAAATATGATTTCTGTTTCTAAGGTTTGTGAAATGTTTTCCTTTGATGGCATTTGGAAGTGATTACCAAATGATGAATTATAAGTTGACAGAAACTAAATCTAAATTGCTTTGATGTTTTTAAGAACCTGGTGTAACAGCACAAGTGCCAAGAAATGGTATTCCACAACAAAATTCCTTTCTTATCTTCAAAGGTTTTGATTCTGGGAATTCACCAAACTACATTCATACACCTTTGGCTTACAGCTTATATAATCAATTAGTTGGGATCTAATATAAGGTGTTTAAATATTTAAATAGTGTCAGTGTGCTTAGAGTCTCCTGATGAGTATAAATATCCTCTGTGTTTTGTCAGCCTAATTACCTGTTAATGGCCACTGAAATATAGAACTATTTTTTCCCTAAGTCTAGCAGTTCTTGTCAGGGGGATCATTGTTCCAATTTTTGCTGCCCATTTCCAAAGATGAATTAATAATTTTTATTTCAAACTGATAAGAACAGATACTACAGTTGATCTTAGCCAAAAGGACGAGAAGCGATTTTTATTTTAGTTCTGCCTAATGAAACACTGATGGAATATTTATATTTATATGATTATCTGGGATCCTTCAGTATTGGCAAAATGCCATGTTTTCATCAGCTGGAGTCAGAGTCTAGAAAGGCAGAGAATTCACCATGAAAGGAAAAGAAATGTTAGGGAATGCAGCGAGCTCTGGGCCTTGAGTAGCCAATATGTAGTCTCCCTCTCTTTCTAATAACAGACCCATATATTTTTCCTGTCTCTGCTCGTCGGGGAGGGCAACTCTGTCCTCAGCCCAGAACTAAATCTAAGACTATAAACTTTTTAGATTGTAACTCAAAGTAAGAAATTTCACATGGCAGTTCAGGACACTTGCATTCTATATAAGTTTTATAGAAAATTGAAAAGAAAACTTCATGAAAAAATAGATACCTTTTTATTGTCTATTATGCTTTGATATGTTTCTAATTTAGCTTTATGGTGATTCTGACCCACTAAATTTGATTTTCCCAACACATTAATGGGTTATGAAGTAAAATTTCAAAAACACTGTCTGTGACTGTCATGTCAATCTTTCTCCTCTTGATAATGATTGGATTTGGACTTAGTGACCCATTAATGAGACAGGAGGGAAATCTACCAAAGATTTTTCTTGAAAAAAATGTTTACTCTTAAAAGAGAAATAAAAGGGTGAATTATACTGAATTCATTGATTAGAAAGAGTCAATATTGTTAATATGTCAATTCTCCTCAAATTGATCTATAGATTCAACACAGCATTGAACAAAATCCCATAAAGATTTTTTACATATGTATATTGAGAAACTGATTCTAAGAGTTGGATAAAAAGGCAATGAAAGTAGAAAAACAATTTAAAAAATAAAGGTTATGAACTCATACTACCTGACTTCAAGATTAATTGTGATGAAGTTACACTAATCAAGACAGATTGGTATCGGTGAAAGATTAGACACATGGGAACAGAACAAAGAGTCCAGAAATCGACTCACACAAATGAAGTTTATAGATTTTGACCAAGAGACAAAGGCAATTGAATAGAAAAGTCTTTAACAAATGGTGCTGAAAAATTGGACATCCACAAGCAAAAAATATTTTTTGAACCTCAATCTGTGCCTCACATTTTATATAAAAATGAACTTAAAATGGACCCTAGACCTATGGAAAACTCTAAAACTTGGAAGAAAATCTTCATGAACTTGGGGACTTCTTAAATATGACACCTAAAAATTCAATCTATGAAAGAAAAATGATAAATTTGACTTCATCAAAATTAAATAATTTATTTCACTAAAGATAGTAGTAGGAGAATGAAAGACATTCCAGGCTTTCAAGGATATATTGATAAAACATACATGACAAAGAATTTGTACCCAGACTATATAAAGAACTTTTAAAATTGATAGAAGGAAAAAAGAAAACAATAAAAACAAGGGCAAAGATTTGAACAAAATTTCCATTAGAGAAGATACATAAATAGCAGATAAGCATATAAAAGATGCTAAAATCATTATGCTCTGGGGAACTGTGAATTAAAGCAACATACACCACTGTAAGCACATTAGAATGGTAAGGGAAAATAACAAATCCCCAGAGTTAGGGTTAGAGCGTAGAGCTGACCTCAAAGGAGTAGCACAGAGGATCTGGTGATTAATGGAACTGCTCTGCATCTTGAATGACTGTGGAACTGGTTACATGATTATGCATTTGTCAAGACTCAATTGCACCATAAAAGAGTAAGTTTTATGTAAGTTAAAGATTTTTAAATAAACACAAAAGAAGAGATAGTCCCCTTTTGCTCAGCCTCCTGCTGGCTATGACTTCTAAAAGTAGGGCAGTTATTTTGTCACCATGGTTGAACTAAAGTGAAAACTAATCTGTGCTGGTGACAGAATAGAAAAAGTGAAAGAACTTATCCAAACCTGAAACCAATTCATCTTTGAATCTTACTACATAAAATAATGATAATTTTCTTTCTGTGTAAGCCATTTTGAATTGGGTTCTCTGTTCTTTGCAGCTTCAACTGCCCTGTACAAAAAATCTCCAATGACTTTGCTTCAGAAATTGCTTCATTCCCATCATTAAAAGAATAGAATTGGGAGACTTGAATTTTTCAGTGGTTTGAGACCATATTCAGGACCAACTTATATAGTGCCATTTCTACAGGAAAAAAAATACAGATATATCCCCCTCAACTTACATCAAGAATTTTCAAATAATATAATTTCTTAGCTTTCAAAATAAGATCTTCCTGTGACTTTTAAAATGCAATGTTAGTGAAGTATGTGTTGGGGTTGGCAGGTGCCACAAATGGGAAGAGGTGGCCAAACCCAACCAATAATTATCTAGACCTCTGTTCAGGTACTTCATGTGCCTTCTATCTTTTTCACCAGAGTCAAAGTGCATTCATCATAATAAAGAAGAATATCATATATGAACTTAAATTTGAATAATCTTGGAAGCAAAGGGAAATTGAGTGTCAAAATAATGCTTTTGACTTACACATAATATCAGGTTTTATGAAATGTAATAATGAACAGCAGCAGTGCCCCTGTCTTTATGAGCTTTCAGTCAAGTAAGAGAGATGGACATTGAATAGGTACTTCCTAATGAGACACATGTTATAAACAAAAGACAGAATGTTATAAAAATGTCATAAGAGTATGAAAATCAACTTGAACATCCCAAGAATGCCCCAGAAAGAGACATGCCCCAGAAAAGTCTGATCAAGGCAGGAGTCATCAATGTAAATGGTTATGGTTCAGGAGTTTATAATGATACTTTATTTGTAAGGTTCAATGGAGCAGTAGGGGGAAAAAAGAGGAATGGCTTTTTCGGTACAAGCAACCCACAATACAAGTGCTAGGCTGAAGCAAAAGCATCTTGAGGCAGCCACCTTGATAGCACCTTTTTCACTTTAGAATCGTTTTTAAAACTGAAGTTTTGACTAAGGATGTTGATTTTTAGATTATTCTTTTTATTTCCCATTATGTGTGCAATAGAGTTTCTTTACTCTAATCCTGTGGTCCTTAAATGGGGACAGTTATGCTCCTCAGAGACATTGGCAAAGTCTGGAGACATTTTTGGTTGTCACCACTGAAAGAGGAGGGGGTGCTATGAACAACTAGTGGATGGAGGCCAGGGATGGGTTTCAACGTGGCACAATTCAGAACATGGCCCCCACAGCAAAGGATTACCCGGCCCCAAATGTCATTAGTGCTGAAGTTGAAAAACCCTACGGTAACCCCATCTCTGCGTGCTTTTTCCTGTATAATATTCTGCCTATGAATTGAAATTATTGAAGACTCTCATTTTCAACTTTATTATACTATGTTGTTTGAATTATTTATGAATGAATGTATAACAGTTTTAAAAATAGCTATAATTTTGTAAAAATCTATTAGAACTAATTCAGCTTCTAAAAGTGTGTTCTTGGCCCTCAAAAAGTCCATTACAAAATTATAAATAATTATAATGCATATGTATTACTTAGTTGAAAAAATCATCATTTACTTGAACACTCTTAGTAAACTAAGGAGTCATTCTTAGCCAGAATTTTCTTCTCTCATTTTTACTGCTGAAACATCTCCCTGAAGCACTCAATATGTATCTGATATACATCTTAATAAGGAAGGCTGCAATAAAAGATATGCATTTTTAAAATTTAATAATGGAAAATGATTACTATTATTAAGATTGTAATATAGTTGTTTAATTGATGTGTAGTCCCTGAAGCTGAGGTGAATTCTTAGAGTCATCATTGGGCTTGATAGCCCTTTCTGGGTGATCAAGAGAGGTGACTGTGCCCCAAGTGATATGGCTTATTGGGTTAGGCACTGCCCCACAAGTCAAAAGGTTGCTGGTTGGATTCCCAGTCAGGGCACATGCCAGGTTTTTGGGCTGGGTCAGGAGCAGGCACTTGCAGAAGGCAGTCTCTCTCTCTCTCTCTCTCTCTCTCTCTCTCTCTCTCTCTCCTCCCTTTCCCCTTCTAAACTATAAATAAATAAATAAGATTTAACCACTCACATTTAAAAACAAACCAATGACTATGACTCTGATCTCCTCTATTTGTGATCTCTCTGTTAGTGTCAACAGCTCTCCCATCCTTCACCTCAGGCCAGACAGCTGCTTCCTGTGGGAACCTCTCCAACATCTCAGTGAAAGGGGAACGAACACCATCTCACTTACTCTATGGCAATTAATGATTGTTTTATTTCTTTATTAGGTTGCATCCAATGGCCCAATATCATAACAATCTCATCAAGACCATATTTGGCCAGAGAGTAGCTGACTGCTCAGAAATAAGACACAGGAGCCAGCTTGAAGGGACTTGTACTGGCCAGACCTAGTGTAATTTGAACATAAAAATAAAAGAGTAATGGAATCCATTCATAATGGCATTTTATTTAAACATTTAAAGAGTGGGAAAAGACAAAGTTCTTCCTTACAGAAAAATGCCAACTAATAAATCTAGAAGAAGCTATTGCTTTAGAAAGGAATCATTTTGCAATAGCTAATTCAGCCAATAATTATATCAATGAATGGTAAAACTTTTGAGTGAAAGGATTTGGGGAAATGGGATATTCAAAATATCACATAAAACTTTACTTGTTAATTAAGACTAAAATATCTTTATGGTGGAGAAATATGGCAAATATTACCAAATTTGCTATCAGTCAAGTTGGGCCAAGCTGATGTAGTGAGTGAGAAGTACACTAAATGAGCTGCATAGCCATCATGCAATAAAGCACGTGTCTAGTTTTTGTTCCTGGTTCCAGCACACAGCTTCTAAAATCCTTGACATTTCCTCAGTAGTTGAAGTGCCTTTGTTATTCATGAGCCCCTTGGATCACACCTGAGTTTGTGCTCAAGGGTGACTCGTGGTGCCCCCACCCCCACCCCCCCCCCCCCACCCCCCCACCCCGTAATTTCAGGATGAGGGCAGGTTATCAGAAAGACCAACCACAAGATTAGAAGGTCAGGACTTTGAACCAGCCCATCTTCTGAGGAAGGGAAGAGGGCTAAAGACTGAGTTCAGTCATGTGATCTATGATTTAGTCAATTATACCTACATGATGAAACTCCAGGAAAACTTGTGGGCACTGAAGCTCAGTGGAACTTCCTGTTTGGGGAACACATTGATGTCCCAAGAAGATGATGTGCCCTTCCAGAGGGAGAGGGAACAGAAGCTCTGTGTTCAGGACTCTCCCAGACCTCGCCTTATTTGTCTCTTCCTTTGACCATTCCTGGGTGGAATCTTTTATAATAAAATAATAAGTATAGGAAGAAAAGGATGACTAAATACCTAGAAACTCTTATAAATGGAGAATGTGCCTACTTGACTCAACATAACAGCCTTGTCTATTGTGCTTTGGCTGATAAACAATAACTGGTTCCTCCCACCCTTGACATTTTCTTTTGTCATTAGATGAAGATGGTATTAAGGTTGTGGTTAGGCCATTTCAGAGAGGTCCTCCATTTTCCTGGGTATCTCCCATGTATACTGGACATATGCATGTTATTAAGCTTCTATTTGGTTTTCTCTTATTAACCTGACTTTTCTTACAAGAATTCTTGGCCAAGAACTCAGAAGGATGGATGGAAAATTATTTTCTCCCACTGCAGTAGCATTTGTTAAGTTCTGTGAGTCATTCTAGTGAATCACCGAATTCAAGAGGATCTTAAATAACTCTGAGTTTGCAGCAAGTTGGTCAGATTATGGTGGCCTGGGGATCCCCTGAACATGCAGCTGAGATGAATGGGGACTGATTACTGCATTAAATGGGCTGCCTCAATATGTCCCCTGCATCTATCTGTCTACCTATGTAAGAGAGAGAGAGAGAGATTTTAGGGAATTGGCTTATGAAGTTCTGGAGGTTGGCAGTCCAAAATCTGCAGTCTGGCCGTCTGGAGACCCAGGGAAGAATTCAGAGATTCAGAGGTAGTCTGCTGGCAACACTTCTCCTTTTTCTGGGGGAGATAGGTCTTTTTATAATAATATCTTTAACTGATTGGATGAGACCCGCCCACATTATAGAGGATAATCTGCTTTGCTCCAAGTCTATTGATTTAAATGTTGATCTCATCTAAAAAACACTTTCACAAAAATGTCTAGAATGATGCTGAACCAAACATCTGGGGACCATAGCCTAGCCAAGTTGACACCTAAAATGAATCATCACAGTGGTTTTTAAATTTAAAAAATACTGGAAAAACATAAAGAAACATTTTTATTCAACTCCAGCCTAAATGCAAGCACATAAAGATAAGCCATCTCAGTATTAAGTAACCACTATCCTACTTTTCTATATGGCTAATGAAGTAAATAGGGGAGATAGGTAAAAGATAAAGGATTAAAAAGCATATATTAAATATGCTTTTTTTTAAGATAAAAGTTTATAATTTAACCCTGGCTGGTGGCACAGTGGATAAGGCACCAGCCTGTGAACCCAAAGGTCGCTGGTTTGATTCCCAGCCAGGGCACATAACCAGGTTACAAGCCAGGTCTCCAGCCAGGTCTGTGGCTGAAGGCAGGTGAAAGGCAACCATACGCTGATGTCTCTCTCCCTCTCTGCCTCTCTCCTTTCCCCTCCCTCTGAAGAATAATGAATAACATCTTTAAAAAAAAAGTTTATAATTTAATATAAATTAGTTTATATTTATAATTTAATATTTCTTTAAAAGGAAAAAAGAAATGAAAGTGCAAATTCAAATAAATGTTTCTTTGCAATAGGTGTGATCACTCCTAAAAGATCTTTCTGAGGTTCGGTAAACATATGATGTGAAGTCATTAAAAAACTGGAGTCATAAGACTTTCTTTCTTTCTTTCTACTGGTTTCAATTTTAGGCAGAATCTACTTCTAATTATGAAAGATAAAGAAATTGCCATAGTGCACGACCTTTTGACTCCCTCCCTCTCCATTTTCCAACATTCATTTGTGCTTGTAAACTAACAATGTTCATTTTACATTGTTAGGGTTTATAAAGCCTACATTATGTGCTGAATTGTAAGTTGCAGTTATTTCACTTTAAGTTTACACATAAATATATTCAACATTTATTACCTGTTTCTTTTCTTTTTTACCAAATCTTTATTTCTGACCTCTTACTTTTGCTTCTCTTCAAGGCTTGGCTAATTTTTATCAATGAATCTTTTACTTATTTTTCCCCCAAATAAAACAATTTTTTTTTTTTTTTTCCATGAGGAGTTGATGTGCATCATGGAAAACCGTCCTCATTTATCTGGGACTGTTGGATTTCAGCACTGAAAGTCCTGTGTCCAGAGCAGCCTGGGCCCAGACACATAAGGACAGGTGGTTCCTGTAGCCATATCCTCCAAGTTCTTGCTTTACATGGAGAGCAGCTTGGGTTCCCACTTCCCTAAGAGCACAGTAAGTATTGCTTCATCAAGTTCGGGCAGAAGTATGCAGCAGACCTACACTGTCCCCTGTACACTGGGCTTGTTTCCCCGGCTTTGATGCCCATCCAAGTCATTCTTTCCTCTTGACATTCAGTAACTTTTGTTCTCTTAGTTTTTTTCTGAGGACAAGATGCACTTTCCCATTATATAAGCAAAACTCTTTCAATATGTCAAGCAAGATTGTTCTGGGTTTATGCCTTCAAATGTATTTTTCTGTTCCACTTCATCCTTTTTCCCATCCCCAGGAATTCCAGCTATGTGTATGCTTTCTCCCTTTATCTCTCTGTGCTTCCTTTGGGGTGAATTCCTGAGCCCTGCCATGCTTTCTCAGTTTTGTCCTTTGCTATGTTTCTGCAGAGGATGGGGCTCACGATATTCCTCTGTGAGGGAGCCGAGTTTGACACCACAAAGTATGCCTTTGGGGGGTGTCAGTAACCTTACGCTGCTTATTTTCAAAAAACAAAATGCTCAGGAAAAGCCTTTGATTTTCTCCCTACTGCCTAAAAGAATTTAACTAGAGGACCTGCCCCAGGAAGGGAGCTATAACTTTATAGATTAATATGAACCACGTGGGATACACAGGGTGGAACCTAGTAAGGTCCAGGTGGCCAATGTCCTCTCTGGGTCCCATTGTTAAAGATGGCTCAGCAAACATAATTTATGTTTTACAATTATTTGCTTTTCCATCTCCATCTGAATTGCGTTCCTATACTTTGAGTCCTAAACTACTTACCCCTGCCTCTCTAACCTTAACCCAGAAGGGCATGTAGGCCTTCAATGCCCAATGTGTTCTTGAGCCTCAAAATTTTAGGGAACCCTCATTTGTATTTATGTAAAAATTTGCTCATTTTCACCTGTTAGTCTGTATCATGTCAATTTGATTATTAGACTGGCTAGGAGAACTTAAAAGGGTAGGAGGAAACTTATTTTTCCTCCCCTACATAAGTCATTGTCATCTGTTTCATCATCCCCATGGTGAAAACCTACCAAGCACATTGCACTCATGTGTGCAATTCCATTGTGTTTGATTTGTGTCCCTTGAAGCAACAAGGGAATGTGGGAGTGACTTCCTTCAATCCTTATCAAAGTACTCATTTGTCTTCTTTATTGAACACTTCCTACATGTTGAATATTAGGCCAGGTGTGAAAAGTACAAAAACGTATAAAAAAGGATCACTTGTCCTCAGAGCAATTCCAGTCTGGTGGGGTAAGCAACAAAATACACACTTATATTGCCATCATTTTTGGTGAATGACAAACTAGGATCACAGAGGCTGCAGAGGCATGGGAGTTGTGTCTGCTAGGAGAGGAGGAAGTACTCAGATGAGGAAGGGGCCCCTTCTAGGCAGAAACAGCAACACGTACTGCTGAGTTGAAAGAGAACATACTCTTATGCTCAAGGAATAATGAAAAGTTTGAGGTGGCTGGAGCACAAGGCACAGGAAGCAAGGGAAGATAGGATTAGGGAGGCAAGTGAGGGCCAAATGGCTTCTACTCTGTCCTGTTTAACACTTGGACCCTAGAAAATCAAAAGTGATGAGTTTAAAAGTTATTGGGAGGCTCATATATATACTCAGATCAAAGGTTCTACGTAGCACTATATAGCTGATATTTGTTCCTGGTTCCTTTCTAGTTCATATCTGATATTTCCAGCTGAATATAAGAATGTCCTTCTACTTTTGGTTGCCTTCATTCAGTCTGAATGAGAACTGGGGGCTGTCAGGATTGGGGGAGGGCTGGTGCCCTGTTCCTCTCTGTATATGGCTGGCCATTCCACTGAGTCTGCCAACTAGCTAGCCTTGTCCCCAGAGCTCCAGAACACAGAGCCTCAAAGGCAACCAACACAGCAGCCCTGAGCAAGCAAGTGTTGCCTTTAGGTAAACAGCTTCCTTTGTTCCAACGTGCATAGAAGATGCTCTTACAGTAAGCTCGCCTGTGCTGCTGCTTTCCAGGTGGACAAACCATGTGTATATTGCTGGCACCCTCGTCCAGCAAGCTGCCAGCTTTATGGCCATTAGCCTGCTTCTGCTGGCAATAAAACACGCCAAATCTCCTGAAAACCCCGTTTTAGTCCATGTTTATCACTAGGCCAGAGGCCTGCCTACTATCAGAATCTGTTTGTCCAAAGCTCAAAGCTTCAGGGCCTGACAGAGGCAAGTTGATGTTCCTGTCTCCTAAAAAAATTGATCCAGCTCTGGCTGGTGGCACAGTGGATAAGGTGCCAGCCTGCGAACCCAAAGGTCGCTGGTTTGATTCCCAGCCAGGGCACATAACCAGGTTGCAAGCCAGGTCTCCAGCCAGGTCCATAGCTGGAGGCAGGTGAAAGGCAGCCACACATTGATGCTTCTCTCCCTTTCTTCCTTCCTCCCTGCCCTTCTCTCTAAAAATAATGAATAAAATCTTTTTAAAAAATCAGTCTAGTCTCCCACCCTCATTCTAGTGTAATATGAACAACAGGAAGAGGAGAGGACAAACACAGGACTATTTAACAAAGTGGTTCTTTTCTGAAAACATTGTTTTGTTTTGTTTTTAGTCTGAAAGCAAACTTTCTGGCAATAGTTCCCCATCAATGACAACTTGTACAAGGGATAGATAGCTTCAGAGTCCATCGGCAGAAGGTGAAGTACGTCGACTTATTTGACTGTTGTTTTCTGACTAGTGGGGCCCACAGAACTGCACTCCTTAGTTCTGGAACCTGCACAAACAACCTGGTATTTTTTTCTAGGAAAACGCTTTTCAAGTTTTTAGGATTATGCACATGCGCACATAAAAAACAATAACTTCCTGCTTTCAAGAAAAATCATTTTGACTGCAGAGTTGGTATAGTTTTTCAAAACAACGAATCTATTTTAGAAACAATAGTTTGGTAACTTAATGAATGTGTATTTTTAATGGAAATACCTGGCAAAGAATTAAACTTACACATGATATTCTAGTCTTAGAAAAAGGCCAATTTGAATGGAAATCAATGAAGTATTCAGGAGGGGCCATGAGTGAGGGAAGAGTGCTGAGGACAAAAATAAAGATCAAAGTGTTCACCAGAAACAACATATTCATTAGTTGCAGCAGACAAAGTGCTTGGGGCCCATGACACTTTTGAAGTGCACAAAAATGATTCAATACTTTCTAATTAGAAGAAAATACGAATATGTTATCATGAATGCAACCTGAATTATATTCAGCTTTATACTAATATAGTTGTACAATATCATTTTTAATATTTTCTTAATGGAGGAAGGAGCCCGTGAAAGCAGAAGTGCTCCTGTGACCCTGGCGGTTGTTTACTGGAGATGTTGGCTCAAAGGCCTAATAAAACATGACCCTACTGCCTTCAGCGACAGGAACCTTGGCAATACTTACGTTTCCCAGTCGAGGTGGCCTCACCCAGAGCTGCAGGATCTCAGTCCACCTTTCCAAATGTCCCCACCTATTGCTAGAGACTACCTTCATATGCTCAGTAACAGGGACAATGATATCTGTCTGTGCCGCCCCTTTATGAACTTGCACTGTCAAGTAGCCACAGCAGAAGATGCCCCACCAATGGTACCCTTAACTGGCACCTTCTTCAGCTTCTCTATGTAGGTGCTGCTCCCAAAATTTCAATTCCTCGAGATGCCCAAACAGCACCCTAGGACCTTCCAGGCCAATGCAGGGTTAAAGTTGAGTTGTGTACATGGAGGAGTGCAGAGACCCCTCAGCCCCCAAATCTGGATGGCAGGCAGGAATTCACCCAAGCCCTGAAACAGCACTGCTTACAGCTGGAGCCAGTTAGTTCCTGGTCCCTGGGCCTGCCTGGCGATACAGATAACGCCCTGCCTGCCCCTCTCCCATTTGCTCCTGTCTGTTGGCCAGACGTCTTTGAAAGATTTCATCCTCTCAGGAAAATATTCACATCCCACTTTGGTGCTGATACAGGTTATGGTGGGGCAAAAAGTGAGCTTACAGTGGTCAGTACGCAAAACAGAGCTTATTCTTATATTTATTAGTTATTGTATTATTTTCCCTACGAAAAGCTGTAAACCTACTTTCACTCCACCCTGCACACACACATATGTTGATGTGTATATATAATTAAAGCCACGTATTTCAGAAATAAGTACAAACTTTTCAATATTTCACACACAACACGAACGTCTACCTACATTTTTACTGTAATGATGTAATTAATGTTATCTTTTTACCATCTATTTTGAGTTCTGGTGAACAATTTTGATCCATGATACCTAACAAAAGACATGCAAATGACAATTCTAGACCTACAGCAAAGAGGTAAAGAAATAATATCATGTTGGATGCTGAAGCTCAATAGGTAGAGCAGCTCCAAACATCTACAAAGAAACGGTCAAAGAAACCAGAGCAAAATCAGCTGGTAGTCAGAGATTGGTGCAAATGCTTTTACTTAGAAAGGTACCCTAAATATCACTGCACTCCCTAAATATCCCACTGCAGCTGGGAAGACTGACTTCCCGGGGCCTGTTCTGAGGGAGCTGATGGAGTCCTACCCCTGGACTTCTTGCCTTTCTCCCAGCTGTTGAAGCATCTTGCAGTCTCCCTATGGACATGTGCAGCAGCTTGGAAGCCATAATACAGCAGTTCAGCAGTTCTGCACCACAACAGTGCTTTGGAAATGTTTAAGTGCTTTTTTTTTTTTTTTTTTTTTAACTATTGACTTTTAGTGAGCAACAGCAAGGAATGCAAATGTCTTGTAAGACAGGGAGAGTTGGATAGTTGAGCAAAATAAGGAATTATTTTTTTACCCTCCAACATTTCTCTAATACCTCCATAAAGATATATTTGTTAAATATTTGGGGGATTTGATTGAAGGAACTTCTTTCCTTCTTATTTGTATATATAATTAAAGCCACATATTTCAAAAATAAGTCCAAACTTTTCAATAATTCAAATACAACACAAACTTCTACCTACATTTTTACTGTAATAATGTAATTAATATGTTATCTTTTTACCATTTATTTTGAGTTCTGATGAACAATTTTGATCCGGGATACCTAACCAAATATGTGCAAATGACAATGCTAGACCTATAGCAAAGAGGTAAAGAAATAAAATAGTGTTTGATTCCAATGTAGTTATTAGGGGTATGGAGGGATATGTGATTGTCAGGCCCAGGGAATTCTTAGTCTGTGCATGGCTGGACCTCCCCGCTGGAGTATGCCAACTAGCCAGCCTTGAAGCTGATCTTGTTCCCAGAGGCCAGAAACACTGAGGACCGAAGAATAGCCACCATAGGGACCCTGAGCAGACAGGGATTGCCTTTGGGTATACTGCCTCTTTGTTCTAGTGTGTATAGAGCCTCCTTTGTTCCAATGTGTACATAAGATGCCCTTACTGTAAGCTAAGCACACTGCTGCTGTATGGGGTGGGGCAAACTGTGAATGGAACGCCAACACCCCTCCAAGCCTCCCAGCCAAGCAAAAAGGAGTGTGGATGCTAGGACACCTAGATTTTCCCAGTGGTCGTTAACCTAAGTGCAGCAGTGATAAGGGTGAGAGAACCTTATCACCTTAACATGTATGGGAACGCCAACACTCTAGCTGCCCAACCACTGTGGTTGTAAACCTGCCACCTGCAATAAAGCATGTCAACTCTCCTGAAAGCTCCATGTAAGTCCATGTTTATCACTAGACCAGAAGCCTGTCCGCTATCAGAATCTACTGGTCCAAAGCTCAAAGGTTGAGGACCTGACAATGATATTAGCTAATATGATTTCCCACATTCAGATTTTTGTCCCACAAAAGATACAGGAAGCCCTCCCTCCCCCAAGGTTCTCATGGTTCAGAGGTAGCATGGAGGGAGAGTATGTTAAACTTGAGTGGTACATAGAAGAATGAAAGGTCTCCTGTGCTTATTGGCAATCAGGTAAGGAGGCAACTTATTGAGAACTAATCTAAGCCAATTTGGTCCTATACAACTTCTGGGTTATTTTTGCTGGAAAATTGTTGTCACTAATGAAGTTCGACAGCATGGTCATCACCAGGTAGAGAGGGGTAAGCAGAGGTAGAAGAGGGTAAAAGGTGGATAAAAGGTGACAGAAGGAAACATGTCTTTGGATGCTGAATGCACAGTACAATATACAGTTGATGTTTTATAGAACTGTACACCTGAAACCTATATAATTATCTGAACTGATGTCACCCCAATAAATTCAATTAAAAAAATAGAAGTTTGAGGAAGTGATTTTAACTATGCTCTCATAATCAATCAGGTTATAGGGAAAGCAATCAGCAGCCAAATCTGGCCACCGATAGAGATGTTTACCAGACACATGTTCGTCAGTGGTCATCAAAGAGCTGTTACTCTCCTGTTAGCTCAGTGAGATTCTAGCTCTGTATCCTTTCAAGTGACGCTTCAACCACGTGCTTCAGGAAATGTTCACAGGCAGAAGACACTTCGGAAGCAAGAGTTGAGCCTTCTAATCAGCATCATTCAGAAATCCTCCTGCACCAATAGTTGGGCAAAGGATGATGTAGGGATAAAGCAGGTTTTAGGTTTTCTTAAATTTTCACACCCTATTTATACAAGAATGAGGAGTCTGATTAAGGCATTGTAGCCAGTCCTCATATCTTGAATATCTTTAACATCACGAGTGAGACCTTATTTCTAAGAATAAACTTTTTTCTAATTAAGTGTATTAACAAAAAGTTACTAGCTTCTTCAATAAAACTCCTGTTTTGACATGCACAGGGTTGATTAGTGGTGTTGTTTTGATGAGGCCTCCTATCTGAACTGTAACCTTTTCTGATTGAAGACTAGCCAATCACTCCTGGACCATGCGGATCACCTCCTCAGTTTTGCTAAATCTAAAAGATGGATACAAAATGTCACAATGTGTATGCTGAAGTATTTTAAATAAATTACAATGGTGCTGGCATCTCCATGGGCCCCAATGCTATGATCTGCACGTTTACACCACTTAGAACACCCTGGGTACCACTCAAAAACCAAGGAAACATTAGGAGCCAAAGGCCAGCAAAGGACTGAAAGAGAAAAACCCTGAAGCAAGGTATCTCCTTCCTTACTCTCAATTAGTGGCTGTGACATAAGAATATAGAAATTTAGAATCAATGGAGAGGCAATGAGATTAGGAAGGAAACCCTTGGAAAAAGACATACCCATCATGGGATAGCTATTTAACTCTGAAAAGTAAAATTAATAATAATAACAATATCTTGGGCTATTCATAGAATTAATAAATTTATTGACAGAATAAAGTTAACAGGATTAATACAATTAAATGTTTCTTTTTTACATAAAGTTATTCAAATTAAAGTTCTCATTTTTACCACTGAGTTTTGTGACTGATGTGACTATGTTATACCTGTTACAAAGCGATGGCATGTTTAAGCATATAGGATCTGCACAGGCTCAAACTCCCTAAGAGTCAAAGTCACGCATGAGGAATGAATTCACCTGTCATATCTGACACCGAGTCCCCCCTTCAGATGGGAAGTTACAGAAGAAATTTGGAGATGGCCAAGTACAAAAGCATTTCATGCCAACTAGGAAATGGAAAACAGAGCAGATACAGGACCTGAAACCATTTTCTGAAATGCATGTTCCTTGTATTTTGTGGCTTCTTCCTCTTCGGCTATTTCCTTAGTATCTTTGGCAAGGTGTTTTTGAAAATTTCAGCCATACGAAGGGAAATCAAGAAAAGCAACGTGTTTCTGTCTACTTTGAGGGACTTAGAAGGGGAAATGTTGCTGTCCAGGTACCGGCCTGTCGCTGGCAGTGGTAATGAAGAGATGTCCCGAGTGGAGAGGGAAGTGCAGAGGAGCGGATGGGTCCTGCACATCTGCCAAATCTTTCCAAATGCAGAATATTTGTATTCACTGTACAAATGCCTAAAATTACAAATAAAATTTTTAAAAATCTGAAATCATTTGTAACCTCCCCTACCCAGTGTCAGTTTCTGTCAACATTTTAATGTTGCCTCTCTACAGATCTGTTGCTACACTGCGATATATATGTAGGAATATTCAAAAATAGGGTCACATGGTATATGCTTTTCTGTAATGTGCTATTTTATTTAACTCATTACATTGTGGACCTCTTTTCATGTCATTAGACGTTTGTCTCCTCCAGGGGCTCTCAAACTTGAGCCTGTGTCAGGATCACTTGAAGAACGTGGTACAGCACAAGCTCCGGGGAGCATTGATCCTCCAGCTGTCCTGTGCTCGTGCCAAATGCAGGGGGAGCGAGGGAGGGAAGGAGCTATCCCTACCTTCTTTTCCGTGCTTCCACTAACCAGTAAATGATGCTGGGAACAGTGACATGCTGGAAACTGAAAGTGCTTAGCTTAGTTTTCACATGAGTCTCCCAGGCCAGGTAATGATGTAAGGCTTCTCAGCCAAGCAAAGTTTGCTTCCAGCAGCCCTAAGAAAATTTCAATTGTAGATGCTTAGAGTTGCGAAAAGAGTGTTTTGGTTCCCTTATCTACTTTATACAAGGATCGTGTATGAATTTTATCATTGAAAAAAATGGTTATTATTAATTTAAAAGGTGTTAGTCTGAGGTGTTGGTTTCTCCTTCATCGAAATGCCTACACTATCTAAATGAAAAGGAATAATATCTCTGTTGATATGAAGATCATCTTTGACGTAAAAAGTGGCTCCAGACAAAAGGTTTGTCTGTGTCTCCATGAAAAAAACAAACCAAAGAATTTAAAAGAATGGGAATAGTTAAACCTCCTCATCTTTCCCTTTTGTATTAGCTTTCCATTGCTGTTATAATAATCTACCACAATTTTAGTGGCTTAAAACAACACAAATGTATTCCTGACTAGTCCTGGAAGCCAAGTTTGAAGTCAGTTTCATGGAGCCATAGTTAAGGCTCATCGTCTGAGTCTCCAGGGGAGAATTCATGGCATTCTGTTTTCTCCCTAGACTGCATTCCTTGCGTTCTTTGGCTCGCAGTCCCAGTCTCATCTTTAAAACCAGCAGAGTAGCATCTTGAAATCTATGCTTCTGTCATCACACGGCCTCCCCTCCTCTCTGAATGATGTCCCCCTTATAAAGACCCCTTATAAAGACATCAAACTCACCCAAGATAATGTCTCTACAAGTCCCTTCATTGACTCACATCTGCAAACTCCCTTTTACCATGAAAGAGAACATAGTCACAGGTTCTGGGAAGTAGGATGAAGACGTATTTGGGAACATTGTTCTACCAGACCCTTTTACTAGATTAACAATCCAAATCGAGAGATGTTTACTATAGATTAGTAAAAAACTACCGAACACGTATAACATCTGGTGTTCCTTGTTTAGCTCCAAATGTTTTTACAATTGCGTTACCTGAAAAGTACACTAACACATTTAAAATTTTACCATGTACATACACATAATAAAGTATAATTACAATAAAGTATACATACTCAATATAGCTGGATTGAGTCTGGCATCCTCCCAGCTGAGGGGGCACAAGGGGAGGCGCTGCCCCCTCATTCCAGCTCTCATTCTGGGAGGATTCTCTCTGCTGTTGCTGTTTTGGCTGAATTCCTTCGCCTTTTTCACCTAGTCAGCTCTCGTGCTAGAAAGTGTAGTTTTCAGGATCTTTCTCATTTTTTGTGCTTTTTCTTGTTGATTTTGTTATTTAAATTGCCACCCCCCAGCCCCACCCTCCCAGTGCAGCGCTGAAGTGCTGTCTAGTGTTCCTAAAAGCAAGAAGGCTGGGATAAACCTTATGCAGAAAATCCATGTTAGAGAAGTTTTATTCAGGCATGATGAGCTTCAGAGCTGTGAGTTCAATGTTGATGAATTTCCTTACGTTGCACATCCAGGAAAGCAAACAGAAATGTGACAGTTTGCAGGCGAGGCAACTCCTGAAGTTGCTAAAGGAATACCTATACTGCATGATGAAGCTTTGGAAAAGCAACTACATTTGTGGATTCGGGAGAGGACAGGCTTTTTAAAAGTAGCATTATTGTGAGGCTGAAAGTCCAAGAAAGTTATGGTCATGTTATCTGGAGTTAAGAAATGTTCATCTTTTCTTCTGCTAGTGCTGGCCACCTCTGGCTTCAGAAGGCGATAAGGCACAAAATATGTAAAACTTGCAGAGATGCTGGCTCTGCAGATAAGGAAGCTTCAAAACAATTTAAAAAATATATATATATATATCTGCTAAATCTTTTATAGGAAATGGGTTATGTGAAAGAGCAGATTTTTAACGGTGATAAGACTAATGTGTTTTACAAGAAAAGTTGGCAGGCAAAACCTATATAGGGTTGATGGCATTTGGGTTGACAAAAATGTTCTGACTGAAGGTTTCTGGGAGCCTAACTGTATTTCTTCTAGGAGTAAAAGTTCCGTATTCACTAATTTACTGTTTGTAGTTATTTTATAGCACTTGTCTACCACTAAGAGCAAGAATCAACTGTGTCTGGTTCACCCTCATAAATTTTGAATCATTAGGTGGAGCTCAGAAAGAGTTTCGTATCAACACTTTTATTTGCTTCTGAAGCAGTCTGGTGCTTGGGAGTCATTGATATAACTGGTTTCCATCTACCTGCTAAAGCCCATCATATATTCAACAGTTTTCTTTGTATTTTGATTCTTTTTGTAGATTTTATTGATTATCCTGTTACAACTGTCCCAATATCTTTTTCATTTGCTCCCCTCCACCCAGTACCCTCATTTACTCCAACAATCCCACCCCTCTTAGTTCATGTCCATGGGTCATGCATGTAAGTTCTTGGCTTCACCCTTTCCTATATTATTCTTAACTTCCCCCTGTCTATTTTGTACCTATCAATTATGCTTCTTAATCCCTTCGCTAGTTCCCCATTTTTCTCCCTTCCCCCTCCCAGCTGATAACTGTCCAAATGATCCAAATGATTCTGTTCCTATTCTGGTTGTTTGTTTAGTTTGTTTTTGTTCTTATTTTTTCTCAGGTTCTGTTGGTGATAATTGTGAGTTTGTTGTAATTTTTTTAAAAAAAGATTTTATTTATTATTTCCAGAGAGAGGGGAAGGGATAGAGGCAGAGAGGGAGTGAGACATCAATGTATGGTTGCCTTTCACCTGCCTCCAGCTACAGACCTGGCTGGAGACCTGACTTGTAACCTGGTTATGTGCCCTGGCTGGTGAATTGGACCAGGGACCTTTGGGTTCCCAGGCCGGCACCTTATCCACTGTGCTACCAGCCAGGGGCCATGTTGCCATTTTAATGTTCATAGTTTTGATTCTCTTTTTCTTAAGTAATTCCTTTTAACATTTCATATAATAAGGACTTGATGATGATGAACTCCTTTAGCTTTACCTTGTCTGGGAAGCACTTTATCTGCCCTTCCATTCTAAATGATAGCTTTGCTGGATAGGGTCACATTGGTTGTAAGTCTTTGCTTTTCACCACTTTGAATACTTCTTGCCAGCCCCTTCTTGCCTGCAAAGTTCTTTTTGCTAAATCAACTGATAGACTTATGGGAACTCCTTGGTAGATGGCTCTCTTTTTATCTCTTGATGCTTTTAAGATTCTCTCTTTATCTTTAAGCTTTGGCATTTTAATTATGATGTGTCTTGATGTGGTCCTCCTTGGGTCTAACTTGTTTGGAACTCTCTGTGCTTCTTGGATTTGTATGCCTATGTCCTTCACCAAATTTGAGAAGTTTTCCTTCATTATTTTTTTAAATTAAGTTTTCAATTTATTACTCTTCCTCTTCTCCTTCTGGCATCCCTATGATTTGGACGGTGGCACATTTAAACTTGTCTCAGAGGTTTCTTGGCCTTCCCTCATTATTTTCAATTCTTGTTCCTTCATTCTGTGCTGGTTGACTGTTTCTTCCTTATATTCCAAATCATTAATTTGAACCTCAGTTGCCTTCCCTTCACCATTGGTTTCATGTGGATTTTCCTTCATTTCACTTAACCTATGCTTCACTTCTTTCCTTATGTGTTTGCCATACTCAAGCATATCTGTCAGGTTTGTGAGTATCTTTATCACCAGTGTTTTGAGCTCTGTGTCTGTTAGATTGGCTATTTCCTCATCTGTTAGGGTGGCTACCTCCTAGTTGCTTAGTTCTTCCACTGGAACCTTGATCTGCTCCCTTTTTTGACCCATAGTTCTCTGTCTCCTCAACTTGACAAGCTCCCGTGTTTGCCTCTGTTCTTTAGGTAGAGCTGTCACACCTATTATGTTATAAGGTGTGGAGCCTCAGGTATTTGTCAGTGTGGGACAACCCATTTAACCATGTTATAGCTCTGTATATGGGGGGAGGTCTATCTAGATGAGTATTTCTTCTTTATAGCTTTGTTGGTTGGACAATGCAGCTCAATTTTCTAGAACTTCTAGTTGTCTCTAGTTTTGAGGTAGCTGTATTCCTTCTTAGTTGTGGAGGGAGATGAAGCATGTCTACCTACGTTTCCATATTGGCCAGAAGTCTCCTATTTTGATCTTTATTAGGATCTGATTGTGGACTGCTTGAGCTATCCACACATGAGGATTGCTTTTCCATCCTGTGATTAGCTCGAAAGAAAGTCACTTAAAAACAAAATGAAACAAAACCAGCTGATAGGAAATCACATCTAACTATGAGAACATTCTATATCCATCCATTCATCTTCTCATCTCTCAGATTTAAGGTACATATGATTAGTAATAATGAATATTAGATTTACCCCAGTAAATTTTTAGTCAGTGATTTTTCCATAGTAGATACTCTGCTCATGCATTGTAATGGGAATTGAATTCTCCCTACAAATCATTGGTTCTCAAACAAGGATAATTTTACCTCCCAGGGCACATTTGGAAATATCTAGAGGTATTTTTGATTGTCACAACTAGTATCTGGTGCCAAGGATGCTGCCAAATGTCTTACAATGTACAGACCAGCCTCTGTCCTCCTAACAAAGGATTATCTAGAGCAAAATGTCAGTGGTGCCCAGGTTGAGGAAAACCTGCTTAAGTGGGCATACAATAACAGTCACAGTAGGCAATTTCTAATCCAAGGACGCTGCATTTCTGCCAGAGCCTATTGAAATGCTTCAGAGGTATTAACTTATATCACTCCCATAGCCCGCTAACATGCAATGGTTGCGTGGAATGATTCGTGAGGAAAATTCTCCTTCCTCCTCTCCCATGAGTTTGCTGTTGCTTGTCCTAAGCCAAGAATGCATGTATGTCCCCCTCGAAAGTTTTTACGCATGCATCTTCCCTATTTTTATTACCCATCCTTATTTCCTTGTTTGCTCTTCATACAAAGTACAGTCCAGTGAGGTAGGAAACTGCTATCTACTGACCTCCTTTATGGAGTTTCTATAAATGGCTTGGGGGTGAGGAAATGCACCCAGGGGCCCATAAACATGCTCTGCCTTCTCCTTCTGTCCTTCCCATCCCCTAGGGAATGAAAGGAACCTTGACATACTAGAGGCCCGACCTGTGACTACATATGTAGGATTGGACCTGTTCTCCTTAGTCACATGCTCAGACAGTGAGGAAAGAACACCAGATTCCTAGAGATCATATTTCCTGAACAGAATATTTGTGGGCAGGGAAAATGACAGGGTACTTTAATTCAGGTGTAGTGTTTATTTTACAGTAAGGTTTGGTTTCACAGAGAGAATCAAGATGAGCTGCATGTAGCCAAATGTTAAGTGTTTTATGAGTCAACCTATATGTTTCCTCTTCTATTGTTATGGTTTCTGTGAATTTGAAAGGTAAAATATATTTAAAAAGAGATTTTTTTTCCTTAACAGTGATGAATGAAGATTGAGCAAATTAATTGTCTTTATCCATTTAGCATGAATCTAGTGAGTACCTATTATATCTCATGCTCTGTGCTAGACTTGGAAATACAAGAATGAAAGGGACACACTCCCTGTCCCCAGGGAGTAATATCAGCTACTAATTTGACCATTTAACATGCATTTTTTCATAAAAATATAGTCATAAACTAAGAGAGAATATTTGCAAAAGGTACAACTGATAAAGGATGATTATCCAAAATATACAAAGAATTTTAAAAATTCAACAAGAAAATTAAATTTTAAAATGGACAAAACACCTTGACACCTCTCCAAAGGTGCTTAACATCATATGTTATCAGGGAATTGCAAATTAAAATAGCGAGATACCACTATATACCTATATGGTCATAATCTAGAGCACTGAAAATACCAAATTCTGGTGAAGATATGGAGCAACAGGAATTCTTACTTATTGTTGATGAGAATGCAAAATGGTACAGATGCTTTAGAAGACAGTTGTTGGCATATTGTAAAACTAAGCATTCTCTTACCATGTAATCCAATACTCATGCTTCTTGGTTTATCCAAAGGAGTTGAAAACATGTCCATACAAATACCTACTGCACACACAGGTTCCATAGTAGCTGTGTTCAGAATTGCCAAAACTTGGAAGCAGCTATGATTTCCTTCAATAGATGAATGGATATAAACTGTGGTACACCCAGGCAATAGAATATTATTTGGCACCAAAAAGAAATGAGCTATCAAGCCATGAAAAGACAAGGAAGAACCTTAAATGCATGTTACTAAGTGAAAATAGCCAATCTGAAAAGGCTGCTGCATACTATGCAATTCTAACTATATGACATTCTGAAAAAGGTAAAAGTATGAAGACAAGAAAGAGATCAATGGTTGCTAGGGGTAGGGAGGGGAGAGAGGAATAAGTGGAGAACAGAGGATTTTTAGAGCAATAGACTACAATGGTGGATATGTTATTATACATTTTCAAACTCATAGAATATAACACCAAGAGGGATCCCTAATGTAAGGCATGGATAAGGGGTGACAATGTGCCCTGTAGGTCCATCTGTTAAAACAAATGAACCACTCTGGTGTGGGACGTTGATAGTGGGGAAGGCTATGTGTGTGGGAGGGAGAAGGAAGGGATAAAGGAGAACTCTGTACCTTCTGCTCAATTTTGCTGTGAACCTAAAACTGCTCTAAAATAAAAGTCTATTTTTTAAAAAAATATAACCAACTACACATACAGATAGGAGTAGTTCAATGGTCTGTTTTAGATGGTGACAATAAACCACGTCATAGTACCATGGAAACCACAAATTAGAATGGTCATGTATATAAGGCTGGTGATGGTAGTGGGGTTGATGTTCAGGAGGGACCTCCTAAGGGAGGTGATGCCAGAATTAAGTGTTGACAGGTGAGGGCACTCTACTCTGAACCCCTGGAGAAATGTGTTCCAGCAGAGTGTGCTGTGAATGAGGACTTTTTCTGATGCAAGTCCTTTAAAAAATTCAGCTAGATCTCTTCTGAAGCAGTGAAAGACAGAATGTGTTTCCACACTGAGGCCTGGGCTCAGTTTGGATTAGGCTTCTCAGGAACCACAAGAGGACAACAGACCCACACCCTGCTTGGTTATGATTCTGTCCTTAATCAGAAACTCCTCCTGTGTGTCTGGGCCTACTTGTAGTCCCCCTGTTCTTTCTTGTGCCTGTCTGCAAGCCAGTTTCTTCATTGTGGATTCCCAGAGGCATCCATTCCACACTCAAAGTATGATGAAGATTTCCCTGAAGATTTAGGGGGAAAGACAAAGCCAGGAGGGCCACTCACTCTGGTTTTAGCACTCAAAGTCTGGATTCCCAGGAACCAGTCCTGGATAAATCAGGATGCTTGGTCACTGAGATGGAGATGGTTAAGGCCCTCTTCAGAACCTGCCCTGGCCCTTGAGTTCTTTCCATAGGCTGCTGGACCTCACCACCACCCTACCCCCAACAGTCCTGTGGTCTTCTGAGCTAGTACCTGCTCTCCTCGCATTCCTTACCAAAACCCATCAGCTTGCATAATACTCAGCCAATCCAAAAAGGGCTCAGCCGAACAAAAATCACCTATGGTTCTTCACATTGCCTAGAGCCACCCTTCTTTGTTTGTGGGAGAGGATGTTGGTTACATTAGCTAGAGAAACAATAGTCATCTACAGGGAAGTGTACTTAAATAGAGACCATCTCTGGAAATTGGAAGTTGGACACTCACCTTATATTTTATGCCAAAACATTTCCCTCTCAAACCTCCATGCTTTCTTCCAATGTTAAGACTGACAGGACTTCCTGAAACTATTCCCTTTGTGTCTTCTCAGCTCTCCTCTCTGGCATTTCCTCCTACTTTTCAAGACTATCATGTCTCAGGATTGTTCCACAGCCTCTCCCTCATAACTGATGACTGTCACCATGCTTTCCACTCTCCCTTTCTCTCCCCACACTCTTCTGGGGGTGATTTCAGCAAGACTGGAGAATTAATTCTTTTTGTTTCCACCCCTTCTATTTCTCAGTGCATTTGCCTTTCTTTTCTTTGCAGTGCTATTCTCAAAGTAGGTCGGGATCTGAGGGAGGAGATGGATAGTTGAGATGATAGAACGGAGGTGAATAGATCGAAGAAAAATACCTTTTAAAGATGCCATTTGTTAGAGATTCATGTACTTCTTTGCCCTCTCTGTAAATTGAAGCAATAGCAGCATCTGCTCCCGAGATTGTTGTGACAGGAAAGAGGTAGCATGTGCAAAGTGCTTAGAACATGCAGTGAAGACATGCATAGCACCGTGCACAATGATGTATTATAAAACTGTGCACTTGAAACTCATACAGGCTTATGAACCAATGTCACCCCACTACAGTTAACTTAAAAAAAAAAAAAGAAACGTTCAACAAACGTTAGCTGTGACCACTGTTACCTCAGTGGGCATTGGTATTTCAAGGGATATTTTCCTTTAGAGAACGCTTCCTTAGGGGGAAAGAAAATTTCTCCTTTGAATCAAATTAAATAAAGGAATTCTGACTGGGCCAGGAAGCTTTTACAAATAAGCCTGATGATAAAAGAGGTAAATTAAAATACTCAATAACATTGAAGCTAGTGATTAGTTCTGCAGAAATAAATTCGCTTTTAAGGAAAAAATAAATCGTTTTGTTAACAATCAATCTGTTTCTTAGTTCATCTTAAAGGCCTTCTTAACGGCTAACCTTAAATCACATGAAATACGCAAAATTCTTGAGTTGAACAAGACCACCTTCTACGCCAATATTGCTCATCAGAGCTTCTCCTCCCACTATCAGATGTGCAGATAGATGAATATTTCAAGTCCTCCTACTAAAGGAAACACCTGTTTTGCACTGGCATGCAGCTGAAAAAAACAAATCCTTCTCACCTAACAAGCAGTTAAATTAACATTTGTCTGGTAGCAGAGGATGAAATCTTATATATAAATTCCAAGGAGCCAAGAGGCAAATCTGCTGCCAACCTAAGCTCCTGAAATCTTGAAGCCAGGTTGCTGCTCCTTATAGAATTGGTTAAATATCCTTCTGGTTATATCGGCAGAGTTCTTTCCACCCAGGGTACAGGGTAGGAGTATCTTATGGATTACCCTGATTTTGAGGCCTCATGACACATTGCTAAGCACCGAACCTTCACTCTAAAGTCATTGCTGTGGGTGAAAGAAGGATGAAGAGAAAACAATCCTCCTTCTTTCCCCAAGTAAAGGCTGGGGGTGAGGAGTCTTAATAAGATTCCCAAAGGCAAGCCAGATGTGGAAAGCATTCCAAGTAAATCTTTAGCAAGCAACAATTGTGTGGAGCTAGAAGGAAAGGCTCTCAAAAATCAAGATGTGATATTCAGGGAAATTCTGAATGCTCCTTTGTGTTCAATACGATTTTCTTTTTTACATAATTGAAATCACATTACATGTACTCTTCCATTTTATTTACTTCACTTAACATATAGTAATTTTCCATGGCATTAGGCATACAATAAGAATAGTTCATAATACCACACCTTGAATGCAAAAACCAGTACACTGGAGATATATGTATTTTTATATTTCATCCTAAATAAGGATTGACAAACATTGGGCCTAAACATGAATTCAAATTTCTGATTATTCCTTAGGATATTTTCCAAGAAATGAATTATTGATTAAAGAATCTTATGAGGTCAAAGTGCTTTTTCAGGAGACTTAAACACTCCTTTCTACAGTGTGAGCATGTGTTTTCAATACAGTCTCATAAGTATTGAGGATGAATGTCAAAACAGCACAACCACAGAACTGTGCTAATTTGGGGTATAAAAATAAAATTGTCTTAACTTGGATTGTTTTTATTGAACTTGAATTTTTCATATTATCCATTTGTACTTTCCTTTATTTCACTTTCTGTGAATTGTTGCAGCCTTTGTTCATTTACCCTTGGCACCATCACACTTTGAAAAATGTATCAGTATAAAGGGATTAAGGGATAATGGGGAGTGACCACTCATTAAAGGGTACAGGGTTTCCTTTTGGGGTGATGAAAATGTTCTAACATGGACAGTGATGGTTATACAAAAATACCATTGAACTGTAAGCTTTAAATGCATGAATAGTATAGCATATGAATTATATCTCAATAAAGCTGTTTTATAAATATTAACATAAGTAATTTCCACATTAAGGTTCTTAGCTTTCCTCTTTCAGAATCTGTTGGCAAATTTTCCCTTTGCCTTTTGCTTTCTCATATTGAGAAGTTAGCTACTTTTAGTTAAGTCTATAATCTGTTCATTGCTTTTATTTAGAAAATTCCATCACATGCAGAGATAGTTCACTGATAGGTTCTTCTAGCTTATTTTCTTTTCTCGTCCATCTAGATTCTGATGTAATAAAGTATGAGGCTATAGCCTTTATAATTTTTACTTATTTATTTTCAAGATTTTACTCATTATTTTTAGAGAGAGAAGGGTAGGGACTGAGGAGGAAATGGAGAGAAACATCAATGAATGATTGCCTTTCACCTGCCTCCAGCTATGGATCTGACTGGAGACCTGGCTGGAGACCTGGCTGGAGACCTGGTTATGTGCCCTGATTGGGGAATCGAATCACAACCCTTGGGTTCTCAGGCTGGTGCCAATTCACTGAGCCATACCAGCCAGGGCTATCATTGTTTTTAAAAGATGTCCAAATGGGTACTCATGAATAAGTTTACCCTTTTTTTCCTTACTATGTCCTAATGGTTCCTCTGCAATATTTAACATAAACACCTGTTTCTGGGTTATTATTGGTCTGTGAGTTCAAATGTGAACTAATAGTACACTGTTAATATTATTTGAAATATGGCTTTATATCTAATATTGCAAAACGTCATTACTTTCCTCTTTCAAAGTGTTCCTAAGTATTCCTGCACATTGTTTTTTTCCAGATAAAATTTAGAACAATTTTATCAACACTTTGAGAATATAATTGGGCTAACATTTAATTGATAGACTGATTTTGGAAGGGGCATATTTAAATTTTTATCAGCACATAGTGCAATGTAGTTTTCCAGAGATGCAGGCTTTTATTGTCTTCAGACACATCTTACTTTTATCTATACATTTTTTCAAGGAAGAAGGGGAAATTTTCCTTCCCTTTACTCTTCCTTAATTCTTGTGACTGGATTTGTGATAAAACAATAAATTGACACAAGACTGGGTAAACAGAAGAAAAAAACAACTTAATATGTACACAGGAGAATAATTTACATTGCTTAGATCATAATATAAGGCTCAAGGAAATTATTGAACCAAGCCCTTTGGAAGCAATAAATTTGTGAAAAATTAACAGGACAAAGAAAAGTTGGTGCTCATTAGGAAGGAATCTAAGCAAGGTTTGAGTATTTACTAATAAGAAATTTAAACAGTAAATTAGAAAAGAGGCAGTAAGATTTGATTACACAAGACTATTTGGCTCTGAGTTGTTTAATTCCAGCAATTAGTGGTATCTTCTAGGTGCAGAAGGACAGCTGTCACCTGGGAGAGTTATTTTCTGCATTCAAGGAGGCAGAGAAGGGTCTAGGTGCCATTTTGACACCAAGTAACTTTAATTTTAATCAATCAATATGCCATTGTGGGATATATTGGAGCAATCTGTCTTGGGCCTGGACAGTTGGTCTGGAGCCTACAGAAAGAGAGCAAAATGGTTAAAAGCAATGTGGTCAGAGAGCTGCAAAAAGAGAGAAGAACATAGAGTAGAATGAGGGTGATCAAATAAATGGGAAATCAAACAGACTTCTTCATATCTCGTTAAATTAGTTCTCATTCCTGGGAATAGGTCAGTCCAATAAACTGTCTTTGCTTCATTTACATAACAGGAAATATTAATCATTTCTTTTAATAGATTTAAGCTGTATATTACTTGTCCCACTTGGTTCGTATAGAAGCAACAGTTTCCCCTGATCGTTGCATAAACTCCTCCTTGCTAGGTGTCAGCGTATCTACAGCCTGGCGATTTGGGAATACCACAGAGGGTTAGCTGTTCACTCCTGGCAGGAGTATTCCTAGAGTTTGTAGAGTGGTGCTGAACTCTTGTTCCATTACCATGGAGGGATTTAAGATCACTTTTTCTAATTCATAAACTCCAGACCTAGGGAATAAGCCTCTCAAACTGAAAAGAACTTAAGAACTGTGATATACCAGTGGATTTTCTATGATTTCTTGACTGGCACATTTATATGGCACAACTTTATAAACAAAGGAGCCCAAATCTGTAATTTTGCTGGCATTTAGGGTAGAGTATTGAATGACAGAAGGAGCCAGATATCCAAGTCTATATCTTCCTGCACTTTGGGTGGGAACCCTTTATATACTTCATTGCCACATCAAATAAAAAGACCAGCGTGGTTTACAGATAAGGTTAAAGTGGAATCTATAATTCCCAGAATTATTTCATAATACCCGTATCCATATATCTCTGATCTCCATGTGTTTCCTGTCAACCTTTTAGAGTGGAACAGATTGTGAAATAGCTGATATGGAAGGCCTGTAATCTGGTTTTGGCAGCTCCTAAGACTGAGTCTGTCAGCTGGCTATGTAAGCCCAGATTTTTGTCCACCCACGTGTAGTCTGCAGTACTGAGCAGGTTAATCAGATGAGTAGCTGCAATACCTCCAAGTTACATAAAGGAAACTTGTAAGCAGCCCAACTCATTTGGTGGCTTGGCAGGAGTTGTGTCACACAGGTTAGTGCTAGAGTCCCTTATGTTCTCCTTGGCAGGTCTGAAAATACCACCTATGGAATCAAACCACAGATTTTGCAATATGGTCCTGGTGTGTCACCTAGGAAAGTCCAGTGTTATGTTTGCTCTCAACACAGGGAAATTTTTTTACCTATAGACTTCATCTGGGACATTCCTTGAGCTTCTGCAGTTTTCCATAGGTCCACATGACTCACAAGAAGAGAAGGCAGAATGACATTTGTCTTGTGGATATCATACCTTGTTGTTCATCTTCTTAGTTCAGGTTTTTGAATCAGCAGGTACAAAGACTAACTAACTAGTTCAGGTTCTTTTGCTCTATTGAGATGTCAACACAACCATCATCAGAATGATTAGGTAACATGACCAGGGTTTTGTAAACTGGCATAGGTAAATGTTTGGTCTGTGCCCAACACATGGAGTTTAAAAAAAAAAAAAAAAGAGTGCTAATAAGAGTAAGACACAGGAAGGAGGGGAGCCCATAGTGAAGACTTAAAGGAAATAGAATAAAGACAAGCACTCTCCAGTTAGCCTTCTTTTTAAAGAGAAGGGCTTCCCCCCCCCCCTTGTTTGTTCATTTGTTTTAGGGGTAGTAAAGAGGGAGAACAGGTAAAAGCAACATTTCTTAATCTGTAATCTTGGAAAAAGCTGTCAGGGTGCCCTACGCTTCTGGGCCTGGGAACTGCCCTGAAAATCCTTGTAGGGATTGCCTCCCAGTTGTCTTGAGCAATGGTCAGGGTCTATTTTGGTGCGGTGCTGTTTACATGGATCCAGGAGGATTTTTGTTAACAGCAACGTTGGTGGTTTGCATGATCTCATAAGCTCCTTCCTAGTGAGGTCAATGTGTGCTTTAAAAAAAACAAAATACCCTTTCGATTCTCAGCCAGGGCCCATAACCAAGTTGCAAGCCAGGTCCCTAGCTGGAGGCAGGTGGAAGGCAATCATACATTGATGTTTTTCTCCCTTTCTTCCCCTGCCCTTCTCTCTAAAAATAATGAACTGAAAAAAAAAAAAAAAATACCCTGATGTGCTTCTAATCTCCTGGTCAAAAGGAGTGGCAAGCCTTGTCAGTTGCTGGAGGTCATGCCTTTTTAACCTGTTAGTGATGTGCTTCAAGCATTCTCGTTAGGTCTTGTGTACAGTTAGTCGTGGTGTCAACTTGTTCACTTAAGTTTCCATATGTTTACATAATCGGGAATGGAAGGCACTGGGTGTCCAAATACTATTTCAAACAAGGTCAATCTATGTCTTCTATTTGGAATATTTCAGATCTTTATTCGAGCCAAGGGTAAAGTTTCTAGTTATTAAACTTTGGTTTCTTGACAGATCTTTCTTAAAAGTCCTTTTTATGCCTAGATTTTTATGTTTCATTGGCACTAATGATTGACAATGGTATGGAGTATGAAATTTTAATGTGTACTGCAGAGATTTTGCAAGCAGGCAATTTATCTCTGCTGTAAGTGAGGTCCTTGGTCTGACTCAAACCTGAAGCAGTGACAAAATGCGGAATAATCTCAATCATTTCTTTATAATTATAGTGGCCTCGGCACACTTAGTTGGAGAGCATTCAGTTTACCCACTAGACATAGAAAATAACCAAACAGTGAGAATAGCTTAAAACCAGGGGCAAGTCTATAAAGCCATTTGTACTGCTGCAATGTGCATTGTGGGCTTTGAAGGACTTCCTGAAATACATGGATTGCTTCCAGAAACTTGATGAGATTCATTAGTGCACTGGTAAATAATGTGATCAGAAATTATACGGATGCCAGGGCAAATCCAATTGTCTTTTAATTCCTTATTTATCTCATGTCTGCATGTCCCTCTTGGTAGGATATAGGTTCAAGTCAAAAAATCAAAAGAAAGTAGCTATAGGAAGTCTGTTAAGGCCCAATACGTCATCTATCTAGTAATTGTCCGGCACTCATTTGCATCCATTTGTCTTTTTCAGATTGTGGGATAGTTGCCTGGTAATTCGTAGTATCAGTGAGGGATAGAGGCAGGTTTAAAAATGGGCAGAAAATGAATAAGAGGGTCTATTTTGAGCTGCATATTTTGCAGTTCTGTCAGCCCTGTCATGTTTTAGATACAAGGTCAGTTTCCTTAATATGGACCAAAGAGTGAACAATAGCAATTTGAGAAGGAAGGCAACAATAGGAATATAGGCAGGACTTAAGACTCCACAGGATTTCCAGATTGTGCCCAGAGCATGACAGACTCCAAAGGCATATTTAGAGTCTGTGTAAATAACAGCAGTTTGTCCTTTTGCCCATGTGCCAGCTTTAGTAAGAGCTGAGTTAGGTCACTTGGGCTGATTTTATAGTAGAAAGAGAGGATGCTTCCAGCATTGCATGTGGGGAAAGTATAGCCAGTTATGTTTTTTCCAGAAATTCCATTTATAGGAATCACCACAACATAAACACAAGTCTGGGTTGCCAAATGAGGTGTCTAAAAGATCCTCTCATGGCTTTCAGACCATTTCTATACTTATAAGGAGAAGGGAAGCAGTTTTGTCACCCTAATATATGCCTTTTTGAGATAGCAATTATTTTATGCTGGTTATTTTTAAGATACAAAAGACTCCCCTTTACCTGCCTAAGGGGGAATTCAGGTTAAACAAACAAACAAACAAAACAAAACCCTGCTTCAAGGGAGATGACTTAAGCATCCTGTGAAGTCTGTCCTGAAAGTATCGAGCCAATGTCAATATAATTAAGTTTGTGCTGCCAGTGTTTTCGGGACAAACCTTCATGGAACCTAGAAACATCTCTATGTTAGGTAGACCCTCCTCTATCCCATTGCTTCTGGGTTGCCTGGCAAGAATGTTTACAAATATTTGCTCTTCCTCATCTACATATGAATTGCCTACTTCCCCTTTTAAAACACCCGTCCTCATCTTCTTAGTCTAGAACAGCACCTAAGCCTCAACTGCCCTATTTGTCTTGGGGAACCCTAGGATGACCATATGTGATCAATTTGGTTATTTTCTCCTATTCCTCTGTCTCATGCCAAGTTGGTTATTAGAGCGGGGTAGAAGGAAAATAATTTTTCTTCCCTACAAAGGCACGCATGTGAAATAGAGTGGGACTCTCCGCCATCAGGAAGGGGCAGTAGAGTCGCTGGATGTCAAGTATTAATGACAGTGATGCCTGATAGACATGCTTATTAAAAGTGCCTGTTCATAGGTTGAGGTTGAAATCGTGTGGATTCTTAACTTCGTAGAGAGCGCTCTGGTCCTATCAAGTTGCAGAACAGCAGACACAGCATGGGGAACATGGAGATAAATGGCAGGCTAAGGTTAGGGTACCAGTTCTGTCATTCTGGGTGGCTGCTGTGATTTCTGCCGGTTAACGTTGGGGCCGTGTCTCAGGCTACAGGGTTTGTTTGGCATGAGAAATTGACCATAGGACATACCTGAGGCCAAAAGATTGTCCTACAACATCTGCAGCAATCCCGTTACTTCCATTGCAAGATACATGGGTTGTCACAATTAGGTAAACATGAGCTGGGGGTGTGGATGGAGCTCATTTCAAGGTTTCCAAAAAAAAGTAATGCCTCTGATCGCAGGGAAATGGGGTTTTGGAGAAGAACATATAGAGGTTTAGCCAGGGCTGCTCTCTCTAGTCTGTTTCATCTAAAATGGGGCTAATGAAGTGCTTTAGCGGGTGAGTGAGAGGACTTGGGAGAAGGCATTCAGTATCGGGGGTGTGGGGTGGGATGGGGGCTTCCACAAGTAAACTGCAGCAAGTAGCAGATCCTGTTAGTGTTTGTGGCCATTGAGTAGAAAACCTGACCTGGAAAACTGCTCTCCTCCCTCAACCAGCAAACTAAAGCTAGTAATGCCCTCAAACTCAATACTGGCTATCAAACTGCATTCTCCTAAAGCCCCTTGTCTAAGTCTTCTTGCATAATCTATTACATTGTGCGCCCTTGCCACCTCCTCTTGGTATCAGCCATTTCTGCCCAGAGAATTATTCTTATACTTTTAACCACCTCACACACAATACCACGTCAACCACTAAATTCAGTATTTGAATGCTGGCAGCCAGTGGGGAAAAAAAAGAAGAAGAATTTGTGGAAAGAAGACATTGGTTTTGGAATGGCTGTTTTTAATGGTGGTACATGACAAGTTCCAAATGCATTCAGTCGTGGCCATCCGTATTCAAAAGGGTAAAATGTAACAGGAACCACATTTACCATGAAACGGTGCTGCATTTATTTGGTATTTAACATAATGATAAATGATTTTCATTTTTCTAAGCAACTGAAAAAGTCCAGTTCAATGGATCCCACAAATGAAATTTGTAGCATTCCCTTCCCCAAATAACTACAAAAGAAACCCCATTGATGTTATTTAATTTAAGTGAATTACACTTGACAAATGATACAAATACACGTTTAGTGACCAATGACACTTCACATTCGCAAGGCTTAAGGCTGATTACCATGGTCTGGGAAGAGCCTAGGTAACTGCCTATAAAAGAAACATTTTCGTTAACTTGTTCTTAATAACATTGAATCTTTTTGCAGTACTTCATTAACTAGAAAAATCTTGCTATCAAAAAAAAGGCAGTTTGTATTTAAGGATTTATTTGTGCATGATTTTTAATAATTCCCTACAAAAGATCTTAATGATAGGAAAAATAAATTAGTATTTAATAACTGACATTTGAAACAATTTAAATAATTGCCTTATCTTTCCCAAAGTATCTATGTTATGAACCTCCTAAATGTAGTAGGGGCTTCTTTTTGAAGCCAATTTTTTGATTCTTCAAATTGCTTGCCCTGGGAGTGTAAATCTCATTTGTTTTAAGGAATGAAAGATTCCTAATAAGCAAATTCTACATAATCACTTTAACAGTCATTAGCCATAGGATAACATTCAGACACATCTCAACAGGTACCATTCTAAAAAGATGAGATTCCACAGCTACATAAAAGACGATGAAGCCACAGTTTAAGTGAGGGGTTGGGGAAATGGACTGACTCTAAAGTCCTCTTTTTATGTCTGGGGTGGAAAAAATCCCTCAAAACTTGCCAATTTAAATGTAAACCAGACACAATCACACTATAGTAAGAGTGTTAAGAAAAATGGTAACTTTGGATATTTGTAAAACAATTTTTAAACTTTTAATTTTCAATTTTGCTAAATTCTAAAAAATCAATAAAATTTAAAGCGAAGGGTGCATGATATTAGAAATCAGGACTCTAGGCCAATGGTTATATGGTACTATTGCTTTTTAACTTTCCTAGCAGTTTGCAAATTTTTGAAATAAAAATTCTTTAGAGTCCATAAAACAAGACATGATGAATGAAGTAAAAATACAAGACACGAATGCCTTATCTCAAAAGGTAAAATCTTTCTGCCACGAGAGAATGGTAGAAACAATTGACATGAGTTGAAAGAACAAACTGGAATAGAGGGGAAAAGAGATGGAGCATGAAGAATATAATGCCCTCATTGCCATCATCACATGCATTTTCAAAGCTACCAAAGCAAATCATGCAAACACACAGCAATCCACTGACTTGTACATTTACAAATGATAAAGGTTTAAAACAAACATGAAACTTTCATTCTGGAGGGTCAGTATAACAAACTTCTTCACAAAATAGTTTTCTAACTGATAGGAATAAAAATGTTTTCTCAGTTGAAGGCCTGAAAACTCTCTAATACTATGAATTTCTCATGTACTACTTCAGTTGGCTGTGTTTAAAAATAAAGTACATGGTTTTGATTCTTGTTTAAAGCCTCAGCTAAGTAATCAAGTTTCACATTTCCTGTTAGATCTTTGGCTGCACAGTTAAGTATCAGCTTAGCAAAACAAGAGCAACCTTAAAATCCTCTGTCCTGTGGTGAAAAAGTAAAGTAAAACGCATGTGCTATGAATAATACCAATAATATGCCCCAACCTAATTAATGGTCCCTTTCAGATCCCCAAGCTTTCAAGTGCACCATGTAGAACCACAGAAAACCTCTTCTTGCTTCATAGGTTCTGAGAGGGAAGGAAAATACAACCCAAGGGCTAGGGAGCAACTAATAGGCAGGTGGCATTAAGAAAGAGGGTCAATGGAAGCCAGTTCAACTGAAATGGACACAGGTCACACTAGGATGCAAGACGCTGGGAAGCTGGACACAAGCAAAGAACAACAGCCTTAATTTTTGCAGGTAGTGGCAACTGCTGGTTTTTAACACTCACCATAGGCCTCAGATACTGTCTACATATGACTCCCCCTCCATACTTACACTTCACCCTTCCTCTCTTAGTTCTCTACGCCAATTACTGTCCATTCCATCATATAATAGAACTGAGGCACTACTGTGGGGTGTTATAAAACAAGGTTTTATATAGCATGATAGCAGGGTCTGGGGAGATGGCAGGAGGAGCAGAAAGTATTCGCAAAATTGAGCGTTACTCTGTAGAAACTCTAATAATAAACAAAGGCATCTTCACTCTTGGAATAACCTAGGATGCTTCTAATAATCTCAGATGATTCATAGAATCAACTAAACTAGAGATTTTTTTTTGTATTTAAAAACATACATACACTCAGTAATATTTACACTCAGTCAAGCCCATTTTTTTCAAGTTCCCTGAGATGACAGATACAACACACAGCACATTACAGCAGAAAGTAAATTATATTCCCAAGAATCATTTACAGCGAAGTCAAATTTCTCATTCAACAAGATAACCTAAAATATAAATTATATCCTTATGATTGATTCCTACTATAAATGTATTCAAATCAAGAAGACGATCATACTTAAAGCTCTCAAGAGTCATTTTGGCACAGGTTGAATCTTATCATTTTGTTAAGTCCCTGAGCTCTCTGGCAGGATGGTTTTTGCATTTGGCCTCTTCCCTGGGCCACCTCTCCCCACAAAGCCTCACAACCTGCTCTGGCCTCACATTTAATGCTATAACCTTTCTAACCAACTGCCCCACGGAGACCATATAGCTTCTCTGAAGTAGAGTCCAAGTCCCCACCCCAAACAGCACCCTCTACAGTGGCTCTGATATTTAGGAACAGGGCAGCGGATTCAGATGGGAGACATTTCAGGCAGCATCCTATGTATAACATTGTCTACAATGAATGGTCAGTGTTTTAATGTCTCCAGGGCTTTCCGCCTCAGATGTTCATCCAAACACTGGATTGCAAAGAGGTCAACATCCACATCAAACTTATTGGCAAACAAGTGGTGGTTGCGTAGTATCCAGCGCAAGTCGCCGGCTCCGAAAACACACACGGAGCGCACGTGGACCCCGTTGCAGGGCGGATAGGGGGCGCCCTTGGAAACGTCACCCTCAAAGTACTGCCACTTGACAAACCTAGCGATTGCCTGCATGTCGGACAGGTCATACTTATGGCTTAAGGACAGGGAGCCGGGAACGTCAGGGATCCTCTGAATAGTGGCCCAGAGATACTCATCCGGGCTGTAGGTATCTTTCGCCCATTCCATAAACTTCTGGATTTTTTCATTCTCTAGTACGTACTCCACATACTTCCTACCGACCACAAAATAGGCACTGCCGGAGAACAGCGGTGTTTCCAGAGGAGGGAGCGTTTTGTCAGTGCCTGTGTTTGTCAGCTTGCCATTCATGACTGTATAATGCTTTCTCCACCTTTCTTTTTTATGGGACGGCATGTTCTCCGTCTCCAGGCTGTTTTCTCCCATTAACGACTTGAGTTTCCTGACAATTTCCAGGTTGGTTTTAATAGGAAAATCCATACCACAAAGATTGATCAAGTACTTCCAGGCTGCACTCCTGCTGTAGAGGTCCCGCATGCAGTTGAGGTCGGCCTGAACTCTGCTCCACGATGCGTACACCACCGTCTCCAGACGACTGGCCACGAAGACGTTACTGAAACACGACGCGAGCCCCCTCACTGCCGCCAAAAAAGGCTCCTCCGACTTTTTGTCCACGTGAATGCAATAGAAATTCTGAGGCATATAGATGGCCCTCAGGAGCCTGTCAAGCATTTCTATTTTGTGATGGACCACTATGGAATACGCTATGGGAAACTCGGCCTCTTCTTTACTAAGAGGCTCAACAATATATTTGCGCCTCTTAATGAAAGTCGTACAGTCGCTAGTCATGTTTACGTAGTCATGAGTTGTCCACCGAGGGCGCATTCTAAATTTCACTGTTAGGATCTCAAGCTTTGCCTTTTCAATTTCATCTACATCCCCCTGTAAAACTTTGGTGCAATTAATATTATTACTAGGGTTCTCTCCGACCAGTTCCAAATGTTCAATGCTTACAAAGTCAGGCTTTTGATAAATTCTTAAAACAGAGAAGGTGACTAGAGAAAAAACCAGAAGCCAGAAACAGTATTTAGTGGGATAAGAAAAAAGTCTCCTCCTCAGCAACCTCTTCAGCATTTCAAACAATCGGGGACTTTCCTTTTTATGAGGGTAATCTTCCAGGCTTCCAGCAGTAATAATTTTACTTCTACGTGGCCCTGTGAGTTGTCAGGTTGCATTTATGAGAAGTGCAAAAACACCTTTAAATGAAGAAGAGCGCTAAAAGAGAAACAGAAAGGATACCTATAAACATAGTTTCCATGACATCTTCTCAGGCTCAAAACTGTCCTCTTTGCTATGAGGACAGGTTTTTAAAAGAAAAGTGAGTCAATCAGAGGAAAAGGAGTAGTGTTATAGATCCCAGTCTCTAGTATTAATGCCAGATTGTTAAAAACAAAAAACCAAAACTAAAATTTGAGTGCAAGGATGTGCTAGAATATCCTACAATAAACCTTTTCCCTCTCAGGTATACTGAGGTATGAAAACACAGATGAAGGCTCTGATTACTGAACTCTGTATAGTTCATGGAATTTTGATACTCAGCCAGTTCTAATTAACCCCTCTTACCTGGAAATCATTATTACTCATGGTTCTTTCTGACAGATCCGTAAGTGCCCATCAGTTGACATCAACAACCCCGAATATTTGAAGAGATCAGATTTATTTGGCTCTTTACCAATTTAAAATTGGGGGTGCACTTAGGGAGTTGTTCAGAAATGGCTGCAACTTCTACGAATCTTTATTTACTTATTTTTTAAAATCCTTACCTGAGGATATTTTTACAGAGGATCAAACCTGCAACCTAGGTATGTGCCCTGAGCAGGAATCAAACCTACAATCTTTTGGTGTACAGGACTGTGCTCCAACCAACTGAGCCATCAAGCCAATGCTCTAAGAATCTTTGAAGGAGGAGCTAGTCAACAGAATTTTCAAACTGAACCAGAAAGGCTTGGCTAAAACCAGGCCAAATTTGGGACTGTATTGGGTTGACCTCATTTACTTCAATTCCATACCAGGCACCACAGGAAGAAAAGACACACAGCCTTGTATTTTTTGCATTGGTTTTATCAGGTTATAATAATTAAGACTTGTGGAAAAAACAATAGTTGTGTATAAAATGTAATTCATGACAGAATTTATGTCTCTATTCAAATTCCAGGAATCCAACTCACTTTCACGATATAAAAAATTTAAAAAAAAAAAAAAATGTTTACAAATAGTTAGACATTGTTTCATTTTCAAAAATCAATTTCATAACCTGGCAATTTGTTCTATAACTAATAAATTCTACTGTTCTAACAAAGAAAGCCAAATACCATCAACTGTCTCCATACCAGATTTACAGAGATCTAAAACTTATTTTTAATACCATAATTAGCACTAGAACTTTTAAAGAGTTAAGAAATAAATTGTGAATATTTATACAAATAAAAATAAATAATTGACCATTATTAGCATAATATTATAAAAGATGCCAAATTTTATTTTTTACCATTAAAAGTTAAGGAAAATCCAGCTCATTGAGCTCTTTGATTCCAGGTAACAAACATCCTGTGCCCATGTAGAGTGCCTCTTATATAATCAGGTTTCTTAACTTTACCAGGCATCCAGCAATGGTGTTATGTTCCGTGAGGCTTTTAAAAAAAATCTGTGAAATGAAAAGGGAAAAGTGTGAAGGGATGTAAATAAACACACATTCAGAGAGCATGCTGATGAACTAATTGTACATATTCACTATTTTTCCTCAAAATTATGGCTGGTTAATTTCTCTCTTTTAACATTTCCTCCTCTGCAGTCTTACTTTTTTTTGTAATGCTATGTTTGTGGATTGCTAAACATATGAAAACACCCTGCAATTTACTTTAGGCGCTTTCAGAGAAAACTCTAGTAACATGTCCCAAAGTGTGTGCCCAGGACTAGTTTAATGGTCAATACAATCGGAAAGTCTAGTATATTTTATCCCCACTGTGAAGATGCCTAGTGTTCACTGGCCCATAAAGATAATCCTTCCATTGAAGTAGCTGCTTATCTCATCTTCCAACTATCTTGTCCGCACCCCACTCCACCTTTAAAAACATCAAGCTAGGGAGCACCATTTTTCTGAAAGCACTTCTATTGACAATGCTCTGAGCTACCTGACCCTTGGGGATGAACTCTCTAACAATGGTGGGTACAGTCGAAAATTCATGTCTTCTTCTGAACTTCCCTCTTGTGATGAAAATGAAAGTTGGGCTGTATCTAACAGTAGGATGAAAATGGCTCCCAAGTCTGCAACACCTATATCCAGACCCATCGACTATGGGATATTTGGGAAAGAACAACAGTTGGCTTTCTTGGAGAATGTAAAGAGGTCACTCACACAAGGAAGGTTATGGAAACCGAGTTTTCTGAAGAACCCTGGCTTCCTGAAAGATGATATAATTAACCCTCCTAACCCAACAGAGTTGTCAAGCTCAGACTTTTCTCGCAGTCAAATGCCAGAGGATGGCTTATCTCCAAGTGTACCACTTAATATCTATGAAGAGTACCTGGTAGACTCAGACTGTGACACAGACACAACCACAGATGATGAGTACTACCTGGATGAAAATGACAAAGAGTCAGAACTATGAAGCTTTTTCAATAAAATGAACAATCTCCAAAAACTTGTAATGGAAACAAAATATAAATGTGTATGTCCATGCAATGGACAGATATAAAAAAAAATACCTATTTCTGAAGCAACCCAAACTCCTCCCTGTAGCCCCCCTTTTCTCTCTCTCTCTCTCTCTCTATATATATATTATATATATACACACACGCATGCACACGCACACGCGCACACACACACACACACACACACACACACATGCACTTCTTGAATTCCAGAATACATTCTTGTTTTGAAGAATTCTCTATTTTATGACTATATACTGTATATCCTTAGCTTTTCTCCCCATACCCAATTAAGTCTCTAATTCATTGTTTAGTTTTGGCTTTCTGTTCTACTCCCTCCCCCCTCTTCTTTTTACACCTTTCATGTGCTTCACAACCCTGATATCCTAGGCATATGTACAAAATTTGTTACCTAGTACAACTGCAAGACTCTTTTGTCCCCTCTGGTCCATACCCAATACTCATGGCGTTAAAGAAAATATAGGGGTGATGATAATGGAATAAATATTGTCATTCTATTTGACTCATCAGCATTTAGGAAGTCTAGGGTTTGTGTGTGTGTGTTTCCTTTCAAAGATTAGGGAATTTTCATAAGGACATCCTGTTACATCCCCAGTGGAGCCAGAGAGGCACCTGTCTGAAAAAAAAAAAACAAAAAAACAAAATGCTTTTAAGCAATGTCCGCTCCTTATTGGTTCAAGGCATTTGAAGAAATCTCTGTCTAATCATTAGGGGACTGAGACTTCAGTGACCTCATACAACAAAGAATACAGAGTTTGGAAAATTAACTCAGGAAAGTCAATAAACAGATAGCAACAACAGTAAACTCCAGATAGAGCAGGGGTAGAGGTATGATTTTCAGAGCTGACACATTCTAAAAGGTTTACTTTTAACAAAGATATTATAAGGCCTAGAAAGAAATATGAAACTCTGACCCATACACAGGAATAAAAGCGGACAATAAAAACTGGTCCTGAGGAAGCCCAGGCATTTGGACTGATGAAAGATTTTAAGTCAGCTATTTTATATATATATATATATATATTTTATATATATATATATACACATATATATATATATATATATATATTCAAAGAACTAAAAAAATTAAAAGCATAAGACCAATATTTAGCCAAATCAAGAATTTCAAAAAAAAGATAGAAACTATAAAAAAGAACAACAGAAATCTGGAATTAAAAGTACAATGACTGAATTTTAAAAACTGACTATAGGGACTCAAAAGCAGGTTTGAAGTGACAGAAGGAGAAAAATCAGTGGGATTGAGGGCAGAGCAACTCAAAGTATTCAGTGAGAAGGAAAAATGGAAAAAGAATTAAGAAAAATGAACAAAGCTTCCCAGACCTGTGAGATACCATTAATCCTGTTTGGTCTGAGAGATACAAACAAACATTTTTCTTAAATATTGTTACATATATCAGGTGCATGACTAGCTTGAATGTTATGGCTCAACCCTTGCACTCGATATATGTAACACTATTTGAGGAAAGAGTTGGTATCTCTGAGATCAACCATGACCTCTACAGGGATAAGCATATCAATAAATGCATAATAGGAGTAGCAGAAGGGAAAAAGGGCTGGGGGAAATTAATGGAGGAGATGGAAAGTGGAGAACCCTCCAAACACAAGCATGATAGGGTAGAGAAGTATTTAAGCAAGGACTGAAAACTCCCCAAATCTGATTTAAAAAAAAAATTCATCTGCACATCCAAAAGGTTCAATAAGCTCTAAGTGTGCAAAGTAGTATAATCACTTTGGCAGAGAGTTTGGTGGTTTCTTACAAAGCTAAACATATGCTAACGATTCAACCCAGCAATCATGCTCCTAGGTGCGTTACCCAAATTGAAAACATATGTCCACACAAAAGCCTGCACATGTTTATGGAGGCTTATTCATAATTGCCCAAAATTGGAAGAAATCAAGATGTCCTTCAATAGGTGAATGGAAAAACAAGCTAGTATATTCATAACAAGGAATATTATTTGATGATAAGAAGAAATGAGCTGCCAAATCAAGTCTTTTTGACATGGAGGAAACTTAATTTGAAAAAGCTACACACGATATGATTCCAACTATATGATATTTTGTAAAAGGGAAAATGGCAAAGAAAACAAAAAGATCAACGTGTGCCAGAGGTTTGGGGAAAGAAGGGGCAGATGAACAGTTAGGGAACAGGGCTTTTTTTAGGGCAGCGAAACTACTCTACCTGATGCTATATAATGGTAGCTACATGATGTTTTCTATTTGTCAAAACCCACAGAGCTGTACAACATAAAGAGTGACCCACCTTAACTATAATTAATGACAATGTATCAATATTATTTCATCAAATGTGTGATGGGGTATATGGAAACGCTGTAATTTCTGTGCAATTTTTCTGTAAACTTAAAACTTCCCTAAAACACAATTAAAAATTAAAAAATGAATCAACACATTCAAGAAGCTCAATGACTTCCGAGGATGATAAACTCAAAGAAATTCACATTTATATATTTCATAAATTGTGGAAAGACAGGCTAAAAAAAGAATCTTGAAAATAACAAAGGTAATTATGTAAGAGGTCCTAAAAATTATCAATACAGCTTCAAATCAGAAACAATGGAGGCCAGAAGGTAGTGATACCATATTCAGATATGGTAAGTATCCAGAATACAAAAAGATTTCTTGAAATTAACAACAAAAATAAAAATAACCAAATTGTGGCATTTTGTGGGATTTTCTAAACAAGACAAGTAAAACAATAGAAAAACTATCCTAAACAGATTTTTAAAAATTTATATATATATATACATGAGTACAGCCCTGGCTGGCGTGGTTCAGTGGATTGATCACCAACCTACAAACTAAAAGGTTCCCAGTTCGATTCCCAGTCAGGGCACATGCCTGGGTTCCAAGCCAGGTCCCAAATTAGGTCCTCAAGAGGGAAGCAGTGGATCTGCTTTCGCGTATCAACATTTCTCTCCCTCTTTCTCCCTCCCTTCCCCTCCCTCTAAATCTAAATGAAATTTTTGAACGTGAGTATAGGTGGCCTCAGGTGACCCTCCTGCGTGACTGGCTGTACCCATGAAGACTCTTAATTGAACCTGATGCAAAATTTGGCCATCATCTGCTTCACCATCCAGACCAGGGGCTAGGGCCAGCTCTCTTCAGAGCCACTCATTACACATGTATGCTGCTTAAATATGTGTTAGATCCTAAAGCTGACAAAGAAAAGGTGGTAATGAAGCTCAAGGAACTAGAGTCTAGTGTGAGCACTGGCCATAAATGGTTCAGACTGGGCAATGGGGTTACACACTATACAGGCCAATTAGCTGAGCATTAATGCCACAGAACTGGTGCCCTACCAATGCCTGTCATTTGCCAACCTGAGCTGTGTGGTCTATTTCATCTGTGACACCATCCTCTGGGGGAGGAGCATAAGGCTCACCTCGGGCTTTAAAGAAGAGAAATGGCTTAGGTGGGCCACACGCCATCATTACTACTTTCTCTTGTTAAGCCTGGTCAAGGACCTGCATGAGATCTCCCTGCAGATAGACAGGGCAGAGAGGGAGAAGTCACCATCCCAGGACTCTCTGGGGTACAGAGTGGCTGACGAGGAAACAGAATAGCTACAGTATTTTTTCCTGCACTTATTTCAATTTTTGAGGAAGCATCCTCCCTTGCTCCTGGATATGGTGAAGAACCTCTGTGATATCTTGAATCCTTTGGACCAGTTAGGGATCTGTAAGTCCAATCCTGGCATTACTGGACTTGAAGGTCTTATGTCCTCTATAGCAGGCGCTGTGACTTGGCCTCACAAAAAGCTGAAGACCCATGGAGACAGGTTTAGGCTAAAGACTTGTGCCTCCTAGTGAAACGGACATTTGCATTAAGCATCGACCACATTATACTAAGCTTAAAGACTTGTTCACTTCCACATTTAGTGGCCAGGTATATCAGAGGTCAGGACAAGAATGGAGAAAGGGAGGGATGAAGATTTATATATGTTCTTTTGCAGTGCCGGGGTGACTTCTGAATTTCTGAGTAGTTTCTCTTCATCTAGCATTCATTGAGCCTCTCTTATGCACATAGTAGGAACTTAGCATTTGCTTAAAGAATAAAAATAGAAAGAAAAAAATTTAAATAGGCCCAAACTCACAAGTCAACATTACTATACAGCAACATTTGGGCTGTGTGCCCCACTGCCTTTGCACGGCTACAGCAGGCTTAATTCACAGCCCTCCAGTATAATAGAGGCCTCTTCCTCCATAGATGCTGATGTCTGGATGGGGGCTGGAGGAGCTGGGCTTTGAGCCTCTCAGATTGCCTGCTCTGACATCACTGCATTCCTGTCCCTCCTCTGCCCAGAAGTAGGATCAGAAATACATCAGGCACCTTCAAGGTACAGGTTGTATCCTTAGGCAGTGCAGTGACTAAGCAAAAAAGCAGAATTAGAGCCCTAGCTGGTGTGGTTCAGTGGATGGAGGACCAGCCTGTGGACCAAAAGGCACCAGTTCAATTCCCGGCCAGAGCACATGCCCAGGTTGTGGGCCAGGCCCCCTTTCCTCTTTCTAAAAATTAATAAATAAAAAATATTTTTCAAAAAGCAGAAGCAGATAGGAGGAACTTAAAGTAAAAATAATGTGCAAGGTCACAGCAGGTACTTGTAATCTGCCTGTGACAGACGAGGAAACGGAAGTTTAAAAAACCTGAGGCCAGAACCCCATTCCCGTAAATGTCAGTCCAGCATTTCTTCTGGGATATTTCACGTGCTCATGAAGGGCTGGGAGTGGGAGACTCCAGAATCCTGTGCAAAAAGCCTTTCTGAGACCCTGTGTTGGTCAGTGGTTTCTATTTTCTACAAAAATTAAAAGTAAACTTAGACTTAGCAGCTAGATTGCTTTTATTTAGAGCCACGTGGCAATTTGATTTGGGCACGCTCACCTTAAATTTCATCAAAACTGGTGCAAGTAAGTTTCACAACTACTCTGCATGGGGGAGGGTTGCCATCTATGGTAAGTCAGACCTCATGTGTAGGATGGTGGAGGAGGTGTGAGTTGAGGCTTCTACTTCCCCTTAGATGTCGGATTCCTGTGATTACAGATCCTCTCCTTTGAGGGAAGTGGAGTTGAGAAATAGGCCAACGTCAGCCCTATCAGTAAAGCCATCCCGTGTATCTGAGTGAAAATGAGAAAAGAAGCAGGCACTAAATACATTTTCAATGCACGTGATGCAGCTACTTAAAAAGTAGACTCAGGTCCCTCCCTGGTTCCCTATTTTTTAAAGTGATCAATCGAGATACAGGACTTGAAAAAGAACATCTGGGGAATTTTAAGAGAAAGGAGGGGATCTCCCTCCCAGGAATCAGCCCTCGCCTTCCCCTTCCCTCTCTTATTCCCCTGCCCCAAGGCAGGCATCTCCTAAACTCTCAGGGACCTCCTGAGGCTTGTAATCAGGGAAGCAGGGGCGGTGGCGTTTGTCGGACTATCCCTCAGAACCTGTCTCCAGGCCCTCTTCCCTGACTCTCCAGTGAATTACAGGCAGGCCCGCCATTGCTCACTTCCTTCCCATAACATTCCTAGACAGCCAAAGCAGCCTCGAGTAGGCTTGCTCCTGCTGCTTCTTCTGTCCTGCTCCCTTCCTTGTTTCACTGTCCCAGCTTCAATACATTTACTCTCAAAATAAAATCAATGATAGAAGAGAGAGCGAGAGACAGAAATGAAAGCTGGCTGCTAGAGTAGGGCCAATAAAAAGTTGAAACATCTATTATTACTTTGTCCAGTTCCTCTACTGTAATAGATTAAGTATGTCTAATTAAATTTTTATACAATTGGAAAAAATGGCAGTACATAAGAAATCACCCCCAAATTTATACAGAATATCCAAAGTTCCTAATCAAAAACTTGTCTTACCTCAAAAAAGGCATAGGTCTTTACCATTATCCACATTCTAAATATCCATCGTGCTTTGAAAATGCTTTTTAAAATATAAAATCATTAGTCTCATGTTTTAACAAGATGGGTGCTTACAAAGTAGGTAAGTGTGTGAAATAACTAGACTATCTGATTAGTAATGCTTTTGACTTTGTGTATTTATCAGTATCTTATATAAATTATTAAGAGGAAAGCTAATTAACCAGCCTAACTTCAAGATGTAAAACATGCTCTTAACTAAAACTTGGCTAAGAGTTGGGAGAAAGTTGAAGGGAAAATAAAGACTTCATAGAGAAAAGGATTTCTATGAGGAAAAGTGAAGCAAAATGCACATGCTCTATTTTAATGGAATTTCAGTTGGCAAAACAAAGGATATTCAAAAATGAACAAAATGTGAAAAGCTTAATACTGCTGGGCTCAATGTTCCCTCACTTTCAGATTTCATAAAAAGACACAGAAGAACATGGGGTGGTAATAGTCAGTGAGGCCAATGACTGAGTAATAAGAACCACTCTACATAACAAAAGCTCATTAATTCTGAAGAGTAAGAAAAATATACACACCAAGCCTTTCTTGCCCACAGTCTACTTCAGGACTTGGCAACTGTCTTAGCCAGCATCCTAGAGAAGGTCCGTCACTAGGACACAGATGCCTCTCCTGAAAGAGGAGACGTTGCAAAATCCCACCATGAATATTTTTTTTAAGTAGAAAAACACAACCTAAGGAGAAATGGCAGAAGAAAATAATCCCACCATACAAAGGAAAGTAGGAAAGCAGCACCTAAGGCAATGGTTCCTAATACGTGGTATTTGAAATTAAAACCAAGAAGCACAAGAATACTAAGTTCTATAAATACTGAAAGTAAACTCTGTTTTTGGATAATGCTAGCAGTAAGGAAAGCTGGTCCTGAAAGGGGATGAGAAGAAAAGTATCAAATGCACCTGAGGTAGCAATATGATCACTAGAAGCAATCCAGCATAAAATGGACAACTCCAGTCAGTCAGGATTAGGGTGTAGTTGAGTAACTGAAGTGGAAGGACAGACAAAATGACCTCAGAAAGGGTGAGAGAGGGGGCAGCAAGTCAAATCTGAAAAGCAGATGATGAAAGGCAACTGATTCAGCAGACCTGAGAATCTCAGGCTGACAGTAAGGAAAAAAGGACCAGCTCTATTTATGCTACAGGATCTTCCCAAGGCTCAGGGAAGTGGTGGCACAGATACCAGTGTGGATTGTTTTTAAAATAGAAGAACAGTAAGGAAAAAAAACCCCAAAACACTATCAGGTATTTTCAAAGCAACTGGGTGGCCACCATCAAACCTGACAGAGACCCAAACTTCAGTTATTGTGGAAATTCTCCAGGCTGGGGCAAACCAAGCATAGCGGAAAGCAGAGTTCCCAAACAGGAGACAGTGGAACTAGGTGAGCTCAGGGACAATAAATATTGAGATCTCATTCCTATTTCCAGCTGTCAGGACCCAGAATTTAGCCAACATAGGGATTTATTTACCAAGGGAATCCAACCAGGTCAAGACTTAAATATATTGTTTACATTAGGAATGCCCACAGATATTCAAAGGAAACAGATCATGCACAGGACAAAGAAAGTGAAAATATCCTCAGAGAGATGAGAAAAGATACTGCATTCAGTCAATAAGTGAGGCAGATTATGTTGCTGGAAAATAGGAAAAACAATACTCCCAACCCTCATGTTCTTTGTAACCTTGCCACTCCCTAATCAAGAAGTAGTCAGAATTTCCTTCCTCTTGAATTTGGACAACCCTATCATGTGCGAACAGTATAGTTTGACAATAGTGATGCTATGTGGCCACCAAAACTAGATCATGTAAAACCATCCCACTTCCTCATAATTGTCTTGGAACATCAGATCTCCAGAAGCTTCTTTTAGGAACCAGCTTCCAGGTTGTAAGAAGCTACATGAAGAGGCCATACATATGTACCCAAGTCAACAGTCCCAGTGAACTTCAATTTATCCCAGTCTTCAATTTATCCTAGTCAGTGACAGCTATGTGAGCAAAGAAGGCACCAGATGACTATCACTCTTAGTCATTCAAGTCATATCTGAATTCCTAAACCACAGAATGTGTGAGAAAAAAAATTAAATGGGAAGTTTTGTATCACTATGTTTGGGTTAGTTTGTCTCAGCAATGACTAGGGCAAACAGGTAACTATGTAAAATAGGACATTCAGCAAATAAAAAGGAGCTATTAAAAATTAGTGACATGCCCTCACTGGTGTGGCTCAGTGGGTTGGGTATCACTCCATGAACTGAAAAGTCATCAGTTCAAATCCCAGTCAGGGTACATGCCTGGGTTGTGGGCCAGGTCCCTGGTTGAGAGCATGCAGGAGGCAACCGATCAATGTTTCTTTCTCACATTGATGTTTCTCTCCCTGCCTTTCTCCCTCCCTAAAACTAAATAAAATCTTTTTTAAAAATTAGTAACAAGAAAGCTAATTGAAAAATTAAATAGAAGCATTATAAAGTGAAGTTGGAGAAAACTCTCAGAGAGTTTAGCAAATAAGCAAACTGATTATGCAACAAAAGCAATTTTAAAAAGGAGAGTAAGGTGAGTAAGAAATAATTACAGATGAATATTTGCCACCAATATTCCATAATCCTAACAACCTCCTTTCCCATTGTATCAGGGCACTAAGTCTGTTTCTCAATATGGTGAACTGTAACAGTGAATAGATTTCTAAGCACTGTGGAAACAAGGGCAAGATTCCAGAAAAGAAATCAGAAGAGGGATGACAATAAGCATGGGACTTCAAATGCTTAAAATGCTTCCCTGTAATAAAGAGATTATCTGAGAAGTTCTGTGCGGAAGCGACAGCGGTGGTGGCCTGGCTGCAGGACCAAATTTGTTTTCTGCTGGGATGGCTTCTCATTCATAAAATGAATTTTGCTTATTATAATGAAAATGCTCAGACCATCCCCAGAAAGAAGAAATTAGGAAGAACCAAGACACTATTCTGGAAATCTCCTCTGCAAATATAAGGTAAACAGTAAGTACACAAAGACCACATAGACTGGACCTGATTTGCTGCTTACCCTTCACATGCCTTTTCCTTGTCTGCGCCTTACATACACACACTTTCAATGTTTGAGGCTAGAGGCCAATGCTTTCTCTTTAAATTCAGTCTTTCTTTAAGTACCCAGTGACAGTTGGAAAGGGTGAAAGACCCAATAACTGGTCTGAGCTACTTATTTTCCCAAGATCCTAGAGACAATGGAATCAAAAAAGAAACGAGGAAGATGGGGAGGAAGATGGGATGGAGGTACCAGCAGGGAATGAACTTGCAGAGGACCTCTCCCCTTTTTTTTTTTAAAAGACTTTATTTATTATTTTTGGAAAGAAGGGCAGGAAGGGAGGAAGAAAGGGAAAGGAGCATCCATATATGGTTGCCTTTCACCTACCTCCAGCTACAGACCTGGCTCAAGACCTGGCTTGCACCCTGGTTATTTGCCCTGCCTGCGAATTGAACCTGCGACCTTTGGGTTCGCAGGCCAGAGCCTTTCCACTGAGCCACCAGCCAGGGCTTCCAGAGCCATCTCTGGCCTTCAAAGCAGGGTATGTGGCTGAAGAAGACACAGGCTCCAGCTCAGTACGAAGGCAAAGATGAAAATGAGGAAATGCAGGGCGATAGCAGCTCAATTCAAACAGGATTCTATGATTCTGTGTCCTTAAAACTTAGTATTTGTGTTTTCTACAGCAAAAAAAAAGTCACACTAATCCCATTAGTACCAATGCTTTCTCAAAATCCTTCATTCCACTTTGATATAAAATGTAGTGCTAAACATATATGGATTTATTTACCCACACATGTTTTATACACTCTCTTGAAAAGTTAAAAGAATGCCATACATAATTGTACTAAAACATCAGAATTAAGTGTGTATACGTAGACACATACAATGTACTATTATTTAGCTTTAGAAAAGAATAAGTTTCTGATACATGCTACAACATGGATAACAGAAGGCATTATGCCAAGTAAAATAAGCCAATCACAAAAACCACAAGTACTGTATGATTCTACTTACGTGAGGTAACTACAGGAACCTAATTCATAGAAACAGGATGTGTCAGAGGAACCAAGTGCTCGGGAAGGAGAAGTTATTATTTCACGGGTATAAGGATTTCTGTTTAGGATGATAAAAAGTTCTGAAAATGGGTAGTGGTAATAGTTGCACAACAATGCATATATTCTTAGTGTCACTGAATTTTCCCTGATTCCATCAGATACAGCTTTAACCTCGGGGGTTGTTTATTTTTTTTTTTATCCTCTTGTCATGATCTTAGAAAAATGTAGCTGGCTTGCAACCTTGCTAGATACCTTCAGAGTTGGTGAGCACAGTTAGACAAAACAATGTTACTTAGAAGATGCTTTTAAAATCAAGTTAAGCTGGTGTGACTCCATGAGTTGAGTGAAGGCCTGGGAACTGAAGGACTGCCAGTTCAATTCCCAGTCAGGGCACATGCCGGGGCTGTGGGCCAGGAGCCCAGTTGGGGGTGGGCAAGAAGCAACTGATCAATGTTTCTCACACTGATGTTCCCCTCTCTTCTTCCCCACTCTTCCCCTGCCTCTACAAATAAATTAAAATGCTTAAAAATATCAAATTAATTTAAGAAAAGATAGGCACTAAATATATATAGACATAGGGAGGTATGATACTTGGTTTTCTGAAACAAACAAACAAAAAAAATGGGGAGGGGCTTTTCAAGTTTAGTGTCATAAAAGTTTTTAGCTAAACAATAATAATCTGTTGGTGGGAATGCAGGCTGGTGCCGCCACTGTGGAAAACAGTATGGGGATTCCTTAAAAAACTAAAAATGGAACTGCCTTTTGATCCAGCAATTCCACTACTTGGACTATACCCAAGGAATCCTGAAACACCAATTCATAAGAACCTACGCACACCTATGTTCATAGCGGCACTATTTACAATAGCCAGGTGCTGGAAACAGCCTAAGTGCCCATCAGTGGATGATTGAATCAAAAAACTTTGGTACATTTACACAATGGAATTCTATACAGCAGAAAGAAAGAAGGAACTCCTACCCTTTGCAACAACATGGATGGAACTGGAGAGTATTATGCTTAGTGAAATAAGCCAGTCAGTGAAGGACAAATACCATATGATCTCACCCATTACAGGACAATAATGAACAAA